>OX454268.1:4317174-4842909 GCA_949715065.1 Periphyllus acericola
TTCTATTTTTTGGGTTATGTTTTTACTACTAAAATTATCATGAAATCGATGTAAAGGCTTAATTATATGATGTATTCTAAACATTGTGTTATTTTAATTTTGTTTTATTTATATATTTCTGATTGCATATTTAATCATATTGGTAAATTTTTTAATTCATTATTTTTGTTATTTATAAATCTGCATTTTGCTGTCCCTTTTCTGTTTTTAGTTACAATTTTATTTTATTGTATGTTTAATTTAAGTAATTTTAAACCACAAAATTCATATTCAAAATAGGAATAAAAAATAATTAGTTAAACGGTCTACAATTTATTAAGAATATTCAAGATAATATAACTACGTATAAAAGTATAAATTACTTAATTTGAATTTTCAAGAATTTTGAACTATTGAAGTGATAATAATTTGAGATTAAAATTTTTAATTTTAATTAATATCTTAAGTAAATAATAATTTGATAATTGCATATTATTATTGTTGAATTATAGAAGTTTAGATGATATTTTTATACATTAATGTTATTATTCATAATGTATTTATTTCTTTTAAGAGGTAGAGATTTTTGTCATGTTGCCATATTGGGTAAGTTTGTTTAAAATGAGGAATAATGGGTACCAAAAATGTGTTTTTCTATAATTTGCTCATTGTATGTTCATATTTAATACAGAAGTTCTACATAACTGTGTGTAACAAAACAAATCAGTATTAACTGAAAAGTCAAAGCCTTATTAGAAATGCGTAATTGATTAATTGCATACATCATTATTGTACCAATAGGTATTTATTTTTATAACTTGCTCTACAGATTTTAGGCTTAATATTGGATGGCAGCCATTTATGATTTAAAGTCTAAATAGCAAATAACATCTTTGTTGATTTTAAGTTGTAAAAAAATATAATTGATAAATAAAGATTCACAACAATTCATTTTTAATTCAGGTATTTATGTTTTATAATTGTAAATTATGATATTTAGTAAATATTGTTTTTCAGGGATATTTTTAGATATTTGTGTATGGTGTATATTACTTGCATGGAGGTTCTGTTCTAGCGCAGGATCAATTTTGATTTTATTTATAAGTACATGAAGAAAAAACAAAAACGTTTTACATTGGTATAATAACACTAGTTTTTTTAATATATTGTATTTTTATTCAAAAAAAACTTTTTGAATTCAATTTTATTTTTTATATGGCAAGTTGATAGTATTTGTGCATGCATATTCAAGTTAATGTATACTTAGCAATTAAAAATACCTTTATAGTACTTATTATTTATAAGTAATTATGTAGTAAGTGACCCCAGAATTAAAACTATTTATTTATCTTTATTATAACTACATAATATCATAGATTAAATATACACAAATATACTTACATAAATATACTTAATCTATGATAATATACAGTATACATTGATCATTGGAGTATGAACAATATGAAGTAGCAATTAAGAAACATCAGGAACCTACTCCAGTAATGTAAACTTTTTTAAACCCAAATTTCACAGCTGTGCACCTTTCCGGTCAAGCCCTCTCACAATTTACTCGTTATAAATTGTTGTTATTGTACAAATAGAAATATACAGATTATAAAATATGTTCTATTAATGAACAAACAAATTTGATAAAAAAAACTATGAACTCATTCGAAATTTGTATCTATTTTTGAAATTGCAATGTTACGTGATGTGGTACTTGGTTTAGAACACTTTCACCAGAGCTTTCACAATTTCTAATTCATTCCAAATCATAGATAATATGCTAAACGTAAACAAAAGTGTTGCGTTTGTGATTGTAGATTGCGTGATAACGGAAATTCCGCGTCTGAATTAATGATAGCATCACAACAGTTGACACTACATAGCTCGATGCTTGTATACTATTGTGTTTATAGTTTATGTTGGTTTATGTATTACTCACGTTTGAATACAATTTTCCTCTGTATCAAAATTAATCATCAAAATTTATTACATACGTCTAATAATTATGATAATCATTTATTCGCCAGTTAAATGATATCACTTCGCATTGGAATATTTAAACTTAAAGCTTTTAAAATTATTTTATAACACTACAAAAGTATTTTTTGGTGTGCAAACTCTTAAACTATGAACTTGTACGCTCTAAAAATGTGTTTCTAGGATTTTATGTTTGAAATTTAACGAAATTGGTAAGTGTAAACAGAGTATGGAATTCACAAGGCCAGTAATAAATTCATATGAATCGTCAGACATGATTAGTAAGTAATAACATTACATTTATATTACATCAAAATTATGATAAATATCAATTTGGGTTGAACTACTTTTAGGAGTTTTATTTTACAGTATTTATTTATTTAGAATTTCTTGTACTGTAAGTTTTTATACGGATACCTTAAATATAACATTTTACTACAAGTCCCCCCTCTTATCGTTCTCTTAACATGAACTACTAATAATTATTAATTTTATAATGATTACTGGGTGGAATATTAAAAGTTTTATAATTAGAGTATTTTTTTGTAAATTGTATACATTTACTTTTGATTACTATTTTTAAATATATAGTAACAAATTGAACTATAAGGCTATCAAATTTAAAACATGTAGAGTACTATAAAAGTTTAAGTACTAACATATTTGTTGTACTCCAAATTATTTTGTTCCAATCAAGTAACTGTTATTACTAACTGGTACAACTTGTTTAAATTGCTACTGACAATCATATTCATATGTTTATATAAATATATATTTTTATAATACATTAAATTTATCTATTATAATTGTAATAAAAACTCTTGGTTATCTATTGAAATTAAGTATAGAATTTTAAATGTTTTGAAATTTTGAAATTATATTTATTAAATGTACCTATCTAAAAAAAATAATTTATTCATGTATTTTATATGAATTACAAATACTCATTTTAAAGTCATTATATAAAAAGGTTCTTATTGTACATTATTAATGTACAGGTTCAAACATATTGCTTAGTACATTTAAAAACTAAAAAATGAAATGTTCAAAAACTTATTTTCTTTAACTCATTAACCATACAGGTTCATTTGTTCACTTAAATAATCGTCATACTTCATAACACAACACTTTCTTAAATATTAAAAGCTATCAAAAAAAAAAAAACACTTTCTTAAATATTATTCACATTGTCATTCAGGTGCAAATCCTTCTATAGTCATTATTGATATAATCAATTATAAAATTATTAGTCATTGTAATTACATTTTAAACTGTGAAGAATTGTTTCATATTTAGTGTACAGCAACTATGAAGAAGAATATCCTGAAGAAATTGATACTAATCTCTACTCGGACCAAATTAATGGACAAATTATGAGATCTGAATATGAAGAAACACAAACAATATTAACAGATAACTGCAGTCAATATGGTATTACAGCTACATGTTTTGATACTCATGAAAATTTACTCTGGGTGGGAAATCAACTTGTAAGTAAACCTATGAAATAATCAAATATTTAATTTAAAGATTACTTAACTAAATTCTAATATGTGTATTTTTTATATAGGGTTATGTATCATCATATTATAGTGCAGATATGCAGAAGTATACAATGTTTAGAGTTCATTCTGATGAAGAGATTCGTTCTTTTTTAACTACTGATTCTACTTTGTTAGTTCTTACACCAACAACTCTTCGTTGTCAGATGAGGAGAGGTTTACCAATTTTTACTCACAGGTAATTGTGATTGTATTCATGAAAATGGTGTATTAAAAACTTAGAATGATATATTTAGTTAATATTTTGTTGTAATAGATGTGATTATTTGCTTGCAAATATTTAATCATTTGAGGATCTACATTTTTGTTTTTTCATTGCGATTGTAAATATTTTAAGTATGAATATTGTTATAGAATTTTGTTGAATAAATTAAGTATGAAGATGGTTTTTTTTACTATTATTATTTTTTTTAATTGAAAATTGAAAATCTGTAGCTAGTAAATATGTATAATAAGCTAATATGACCAAGGAAGTGACATGGATATAATATGAGGAAAGAGAATATTTAGGGATTGAAGATTAAATATTTAGATGTGTTAGAATTATTAATTTTAATTTATTGTTTTTTAGTTCAGAAAATTTAAATGAAATGCAATGTATAACTCAACTTGGACGTTCTCAAGATACTATATTAATTGGTGGTCATCAAAACAAGTTAATTGAATTTAATTTGAATTTATGTAAAGAAACTACTATAATAAATGCTGGAGAGAATGGTTGTGCTATATTACGTCAAAATGCTAATAGAACTGTATGTTGTGGAGATCCTACTGGAGTGATTAAACTTCGGGACCCTAGAAATATATCAAAAATTATTTATACAGTTGATGCACATACTGGGAGTTTATCAGATTTTGATGTTCATGATAATTTATTAGTTAGTTGCGGATTTTCAAACACGTAAGGAAAAGCTAATTCCTATATTATATTTTATTGTCCTTCAATAAATTTGTTTATATGTAATATTAGGCATGGATCCATGGAGCTAGATCAGTTTTTAGTTGTACATGATTTAAGAATGATGAGATCAGTTTCATCTATTCGAATGATAATTGAACCATTCTTATTGAGATTCATGACTTCATATTCATCACGTTTAGCAGTTGTATCTACTAGTGGACAGTGCCAACTTGTGGATACTGTTGCTTTGTCAGAACAAGAAATTAATCTTTATCAGGTTTAATAAAGTTCTAATTCAATTTTTACTACTTTTATTATTACATCATAATAACCAATCAGTATTTATGTTAAATTTAAAATCAGATGAGTGGTGCTGAGGAAGGAGCAATGGCTCTATCTATGGATGTCTCTCCTTCGAGCCAGGCTATTATAATTGGTGATAATGTGAGCACATTACATTTATTTACTACAGCTTCATCTCGGTTTAATACTTTGGCAAGGGATACAATATTTGCTCAACCAATGGAACCACCTCCTTGTGGTCCAATCAGTGTAACAGATGAACTAGCTGATTATTCTAACATTCCTTTACTTCCTTGTGATGGGCCATTATCATCTGAATTACCAGAACAATTTCTTAGAAACATTTACAGGTAATTTATATCCAAATGTATGAATTTGTGTTATTAATAATAATTGTAATTATTTTAATCCTGTTTGCATTAATATAATAAATATGTATTATTTACTATTATAAAATAATAAGAGTATAACATAAGTCGTGTAAACAAATACATACATTTTTTTAATTTATCAATAAAAAAAAAAATATTTGTTGATGATAAATACTTATAGGAAAACACCAGCAATAGATATGTGTATATTATCTACAATGAAAATGAAAGGAACTGTTGGTTACGCTCCAAATCCAAATAACCGGAAGCGAAATCAAGTAATCGATTTATTTAATCATATTAAATGATTTATTTAATATTATTGATAACAAATATTATTTTTTGATCTATAATAAACTGGCCTCCATTACATATTATGAAATTTTTTAGTTGGGTTGTCATTTATAACTATTATTCAGTTTTTACCTGTATTTATGTTTGTTTATTTTATAAACTTATTTTAATTTTAAGCTTATTAAAATACTTAACAAGTAAACTATTGAATATCTGTCTGGAAAGTATTTAATTAGTTTTTTTTAATTAAGTTCTATAATGTAATTTTTCATTAATCTTGATAGTCTTGGATTATTATTGATTTGTTTATTTACTCATTTTGTGGAATTATTATTTCACACTGAATGATATGATTATATTCTTGTCAATGTTTATACTATAAATAAATTACTTAAAATAAAATATAAAAAATATGATAGTATAAAGTATGATGAATGATGATATTATAAAATAGTTATTTTGAGTGGTACTAGATTATGATTCAAAAGTATCTAAATAAGTAACTTATGAAATGTAATAAATACAATAACTTTAAATTTAAATTAAGTTTACTAGTCTTAAACAAAAATAAAAATATCTAAAATTTTGTTTTTATCATATAATTTAGGTAGCATATTTCAATACTGTATCTGAATCGCAACATAGTAATAATGGTACTAGTAATAACAATAATAGCAATAATCATTCAAATGATGAGGATTGTGAATCTCCAACATTTATAGCAATACCAAGGAGATACAGAAAAATTGATTTAAAATTCAAAAGTGAAGATTTTGATTATGAGCAATACAACAAAACAGGGTTTAGTGGCTTGGAATCTTCTGTTCCAAATTCATACTGCAACCCTATGCTACAAGTAATTTATAATTTAAAAGCATAATATTTATATCTTCAGTTTTGGAAAAATTTTAGTTGTAAGTTTCACTTAATTGATAACTATAAATTATTGTAATTTTAGATAAATAATTATAAAAAGAATATAATACCAAAATAATATTCATTTTCACAAATGTTTTTCTTTAATATTTAGTGCAATTACTGTTAAATAATCATTATTTTAATTTTATTTTTCAGGTCTTATATTTCTTAGAGCCACTGCGAAAAATTTTGATGTCTCATATATGCCAAGAAGAATTCTGTTTAAGTTGTGAATTGTCATTTTTATTTCATATGATGAATAAGTCTAAAGGAATACCATGTCATTCTGGAAATTTTTTAAGAGCTCTTCGAAATGCTCATGATGCTACAGCTTTAGGACTTATATTACCAGAGCATAATAATGCTGAACTGAAAAATAAAATAAATATCAGCATATTAATTCAAGTAAAATTAATAAATAAATTTTATTAAATTAGTATTTATTACAATAAAATACTAAATAACTTCACAGGTTATTTTTAGCTATTGATTTACTTATATGAGTTATTTGTTATTCAATTTTATCCTCAAATCAAAGATCAGTAATTTAAATTAATTTTTAAATTGTCACAGGATTATCATCATCATTATATATATAGTATTCATAATTTATGGTATAACATAATTTATATTTTTTATTTATTTATATTTATTATAATTCAACGGGGCTTTTACAATATTGAATGTGGTATAAGACCCAATATGAATAATAAAAATAATTTATAGAATAAATGTACAGTAATAACTAATATTAAAAATAATTAATGTATAAAAATGCAAAGAAATAAATATATAAAAATTATAAAAGAAAAAAAAACACTGATTAACAATGACTAATTATTATTATAATGTTCTTTTAAAATTATAATTGACTTATGTCTAAAAGTGTCACGAGTTGTGTTAAAAAAATCTAAGGTGGTGGCGACTAAATTAGCTAGTTTTGGAGCTCTAACAACAAAGGAGTCATTAGTTGATTTGCACTTAAAGGAAGGAATAGCAAAAATATCTTGATTTTTTGAATAGTAGGACGGAATACATAAACTGATCTGAGATAAAAGCTCAGGGCATATAATATTATAATATAGCAAGTCAAATACGAACATTATATCATATAACTGATATCTTAGCTGAAGAGAGCCTAAGTTTACTAAATTTTGAATAATAGAGTCTTTAGATATGGGTAGGTTGTTTATATGGGCGATCGTTTTTAAAAATGTATATTGGATATTATCAATAAATTAATAATATGGTGTTCATAATTTATATTTAATACAAAACAATATGAACAACTTTAAACATTTACCTGTTGCTGGTTTTTTCAAACTAAAATATGTTGAACACATATAATTTTATGATTTTTATAAAAATTTTACGAATAAATGATGGTACTATTATTATTATTGTTAATTTTGTTATTTTACATTTTATTAGAACTGGAATCGATTTATTTTGCATCAAATTCATTTGGAGCTTCTAAGATCAAAAAAAGGTCTTACAGATGAACATGGAAAGTTTGTTTTTAAGGATACTGATTTTCCTAGTATTGGAGGACAACAAATTCGAAAAAAAATTAAAAATAAAGAAGAAGATTACAATGAAACTGAAATAACTAGATTATTTGGCTGTAAACAACTCCATGTCAATAAATGTTTAAAATGTCATCATGAATTTAGCAAGCAATCTAATTTGATGGTGTGCAATTTAGTTTACCCAGAATCCCATGATGGTACAAACTTAAAATTAGTCAAATAATAACTATAGATGAATTATATTTTAAAAATATTTAATGATTTGATTACACATTTTAGAAAAACCTATGCCATTTTGTGATTTACTTCAGCAAAGTATATGTCCAAAACAAACTACCATGACTTGGTGTGAACGTTGTGAAAGTTTCCAACAAACACTTCAGATTAGAACGTTAAAATCATTACCAGCTATTTTAACTGTGAATTGCGCTATTGAAAGTAAACAAGTGAGTTTTAAGTTTATTAATTTGTAATTTATTTTAAGTGTATATATGCTATCAATTTGAATTGCTAAGACCTTAGATTTTGTATGTGTTTCCGTATGAGAATTTTGAAGTTATTTTGTTTGAGAATTATCTGTTTTGAACTAATATTCTATTTGTGTGTCATGCATTTGACCTACACATCTTTTAATTTGATTATTCATTAATTATTATCAAACATTTTATACTTTTTATTATTCATTTGAATTCCTTTTCGTATACAACACTGTTCCTAGTTTAATTTTAATCTTTTATGCCTATAACCAAACTGAATTTAATTAAAATTAGTCTTGTTGGATGTAAGAATTAAAGAATTCCTTTATCTTTGAGAGAGCTGCTATAATCTGAAGAACAAAGTAATTAAGTGAAACTTTGAATATGTTTGAATATACTAGTGCTTGGAAGATGTAGTGAATGGTATTATTTTATTGTCTTATTTACTTAAATATTATTTCAAAATACAATTTGTTCTTTAAATACTTAAATTACAAAAATGATTATAATCTCATTTATTATAACACAATTTATATGGTTTTTCAACGTAGTCTGTTTACAAGAAATTACAGAATATTACTGTTATAAACATTGGTTACAACTAGGGTCAACATTCTATACAGACCTCTATCAAAAAAAAAAAAAATTTAAAAATAAAATATTTAAAATTTATATTAATCAAATGTTGAACAGAATGTTTAAATGTAGTTGTGTGTTAGTCCTTGAAATTAAACTTGTTGTATTATTATTCTTCCTACAGTAAGAAACAGCTCATGTTTGTAATTGCATAATATATTAAAATTTATCAATTATTTCACAGAATAAGGACTTTTGGCAACAACAAATGGACATTTTGGTAAAACAGGCCGTTACAAAATCTGGGGATCAAAAAACAGCACCAAGTACTCCTACATCATTCAATAAACCTTGTCGGTATGGTACCAATTGCACCAGACATAGTTGTCGGTTTATGCATCCTGGACAAACACCTACTGGTAATCTCGTTTTAAAATTATTCAAATCAATAAAATTACTACTTTTATTAAATTAATTGTTTATCTAAGTTCCAGAAACAAATAATGCCATGAGTTTATCTCAACTATATTATTCACATTCATGGCTGCCATTGCGTATCAAAGCTGACCTTCAGCCTGACGGAGAATTAACATTATCAAAATGTGACGACGAAGAAATAGATTCAAAAACGTCTTCTAATATTTATGATTTACACGCTGTTGTATGTTATATACACGAAGATCGCAAAAATCTTGTATCCATTGTAAATGTTGGACAAACGGACCATGAACACATATCTGCTAGTAACCCTTCACCTCAGTGGTATATATTCAACGATGTTAGTGTATCTCCAGTCATAGGACAAGAAGCGGTTTGGTTCAGTTTGGATTGGAAAGTTCCTTGTGTATTATACTGGGTGTCAAGAAATAATGCAGTTACCTCTGATATCGAAAGTGAAATTAGTAACCCAGTTATTACAGCAAAAGTCTTTACGGAAAGTGTTTGTTTAAATTCTTCATCTAGTAGTAATGATGTTATCTTAGATGATGAAATTCCTAAATCAGGTAAATTTTATAAATTATTTTCTAAAACTCAAAATTTGATTTAAATTATTTTAACAAATAAATTTAATTTAGGTGAACTAGTGGCTATTGACGCAGAGTTTGTTACTCTTAATCAAGAAGAGTCAGAGTTAAGAAGTGATGGCCGATTGGCTACTATAAAACCCGTGCAAATGGCTGTCGCAAGAATATCATGTATTCGAGGGTAAATAAACTTTATAAATTTAAAAAATAAACAAATTACTATTAATATTTCTGTTCTAACAGTGAAGGTCTACACGAAGGCAAGCCTTTTATAGATGATTATATTTCAACTCAAGAACAAGTTGTAGATTACCTTACAAAATTTTCCGGTATCAACCCTGGTGATTTAGACATCAGTAAAAGTTCTAAAAACCTCACCACCCTTAAGTCCACCTATATGAAACTGCGATATCTGGTTGACAATGAAATTAAGTTTATTGGACATGGTTTATACAATGATTTTCGGTTTGTTTTCTCAATAATTTAATGAAAATGCTTATACATATAAAACTTAAATCTAAATGTTTGTAGAATGATCAACTTAATGGTGTCTCCTGAACAAGTAATTGACACGGTAACTTTATTTCGACTTCCTCATCAACGGAATGTGTCGTTGCGATTCTTAGCATGGCACTTTTTAGGCAATAAAATTCAATCCCTTACTCACGACTCTGTAGAAGATGCCCGAGCTGCTTTGCAGCTGTATCAATGTTACAAAAAACTTGAAGCTGATGGAACATTACAAGCAAAATTGGAAGAACTTTACAAGTGTGGAAAAGAGATGCACTGGACAGTGCCTGGTGAATAGAACAATTGTGTGATACTTAAATGATTATATACATATTTTTTTAATTAATTTTGTACAAGAATAAATAATTATAAACATACATTTGCTCGTTTGAAATATTTAATAACTTTTGGATCATTCATCAGTTTGAGACAGGAATATTATTAGAAATTGAAAGTCTATGTAATTTTTTTTTTTTTTGTGGTTAATCGTTTTATAATTATAACTTCAGAATTTATTTCTTGCGGAGATGAAAATGTTATGATATGAAGATTTATTATATTTTAGTGATCATTCAATCGATGTTAATGTTCCATGAACATGGAATATTTTGAAATGAGTTGATAAGATTTAAATCTTGTATTTTTTAAACCCTTATTTATAACTGAATATTGAAATACATCTCACTGAATGGTACAAGAAAATTAAAAACTGAGTTGAATCTTTTATTAACAGATTATAAAGGGTGAATTAAGTCTTTACCATCGAAGTTCAATTGATATTTATTAAAACGCGTACGTAGAGTGTATATGTATATTATTACTTATTAGTTATTACTCTATTGTATTTTTTCAGAAATAATGTAAGACAAATATTTGCTACTCACCAATGTTGTACATTTAGATACATCAACTTTGAGTCAATTTTAAAAAAACCACACTATACCACTTAAATCTTAATGAATCGTAAATACTTCAAATAGTCGCTCTTGTACATTTTCATTTTTCCACATTGCTGTTATATCAGTAAAATCATTGGGGCAGGTCTAGATGTCCAAATATGGTTTGTTTAATTATTGAAAGGTATTAATAATATTGGTTAGGCGATTCAGAAGTGAAAATATTTTATAAAATTATATTATTTTCTACATAGTATAGTTACTTTAGTAAATATATTAACAAGCAATTAACATTTGAATCATTGGATTTTTTTAGATTTCTGATTGAATTTGAATAATATTATTTACTATGGTCGGATTTATATTTGTTTACTTCTGCACAATATAAACACCAATTATTAGTCTTAATTAAAGAGCAATGCTTAAACTTCAGTTTTTATCATGAAAAATGGATAACAATGCAGCAATTACTCTAATCAGTTTATTCGCCACTGTCGTTATTACCATTAATATAAATTATTATATTACATACATATTTTTCTTAATGTTAGTTATTTTTTGCCAACAGACCATATTCAATTTGGTATTAATTCTTCCAAGTACATAATAATTTTAAAATATTACATAGATATAGTATTAAGATCGTATAAAATAGAATTAGGATGGCCTAGGGAACATGTATAAAAAGGATATATATCTTTTATAGCAGAGGTGGCCAACTCACATCTTATTTACATAAACCAAAATGTACTTATTATTATTATGAATTTTAGTTATTTAGGTACATATTTTTTTAAAACAAAGGGAAATTTTTTTATTTTATTAATATAATACAGATAAATAAATATGAATAATGAATAAAATATAAGCTAAATTTGTTTGTATGGTATTTTTTTCGTGAGCTTTCAAAGATTTGGTTGTATTGATGTAAGAGTAGTTCTGAGTAATTCTGTTAAATTTGAACGATATTTTAACTTAATTATTTACATAGTAGAATATAGCGATTCACACAAATATGTCGTCACAAAAATTGATATTAGTTTTACTGCACATTTTTTAATATTCGGGTTCTTTGAAATGGTAACACAATTCCATGATATCAATATTAGGGACAATTTTTTTTTTAATTGTTGAAGACTTTAATTTTCTAATAACCCTTAAGAGTTTGATTTTGAGATTCACCTTATTTGTTATTGAACATCTGTTCTCAATGACATTAACTAATAATCGATTATATAAATGATATTAAACGTATAGTATAAAAACTATTTTGGCTCTTGATATCATTGTATCTATGTGGCTTGCTAACATATTTATTCTAACCACCCCTGTTAAATAGGCTCTGTAGGTCGGTCAAGTAATACGAAAAAAAAAATACATACTTTTAAATACATACTAGGTATATTTTGTTTTATCCAAAATGTCACAACAATAAACTTTTCCCTTGTATACAACACCCAGTAAATGACTGTAAATGAAAAAAAAACTAATAACATTTTATAATATAATGATTATGTATACATTTATTAATATTTTCAGAATAAATGTTGGTAATATAATATAATTTACAAAGGATGGAAATAAATTTAATTGATTAATTTTTGATAAATGTGATTGTACAAATGTTTATTAATTTAAAAATTTATATGTATATATTTATATATATATCATAACAAGCAATAATGTAAAATGTAATGTTTAATAATTTTTAATATTTGAAATAATATTTTCATTCATGCAAATTAACAAAATTTAAAAACAATGGAGACAGTTTGCTAATAATAAGTGATCAGATAATAAAACTCAAATTTATACTGATAATATCATGTTAAACTAAGTAAAATTATTTTTAAATATAATTGTAGTTATCTATTCATAAAATCATTAATAAAATAAAATTGTATTAATTACTATAATTATTATTGATTCTAAAACAATTAATAATATATTTACTAAACATATAATAAAACAACAATATTTATATTTTCACTGCAAGTTTTGTTTAACAATTTGTTCACCACCTTTGATAAAGCACATTTTGTTTGGATTTTTTGGACAGTAACGTCTAGTGTGTGCGTTCTCTCCAGTCGCATAACAAAATGGACATTGGTACCTTTAAAGTAATAAATAAAATTGTATGAACATAATGAAAACCAAGACTTAACTATACATGCCTAAGTCAAAATGGTAAGGCATAGAATTTAATTATTGGTGCGAAAAGGATTTGTGTGCAGCACTCGCATGATAGAAGCAAGTGTCGGATATCAATCAAAAATTGTCTTTCTCTTTTACATTTGTCATCCAATCCTATGCACAGGCCACCCCGTTTGCATCCTGGACTATATGCACAAAGACACTCCAGACACAGTCTTTCTTGGTATTTCGGCACCTCCCCCCACCATATTTTTGGCATCCGCACATAAATCTAGACACGGATCACCTCTCAACCATAATGTATAGTGTATACAATAGTTGTGAGTTATAACAATGCACAGCCGTACCGTTGCAGTATAGGGCACCTGACCCGGCCGACCGGATCCTTGAGGAAGTGCGACTTGTAGAACTCGGCCGTCTCGCCGTTGCTCTTGCAGAACGCGCACTCGCGCAGACACCCCATCTCGGACTTGAGCTTGTGCGGCCGGCTGGACGGCGGCTGCATCGGCTGCGGCTGACGCATCTGCTGATGATGATGGCCGCCACCGTTCTCCTGTTGCATGCGGTTCATGCGCAACAGGAACTCGGCAAGCGTATAGTAGTTGGGAGACACCGGCGGCGAGCACCCGCCGCCCCCGCCGAACACGAGGGGTTGCCCCACCACCGCGGCGTTGTTCGTCGACCCCGCGGAGTCCGGCGCCTGGTACGGCGACGACCCGTACGGCGGGCTTACCGAGGCCCCGTAGTTGCGCAGATAGTGCAACGCCGACTCCACGCTGGCGTTGTGCTGGCACACCGCGGTCGTGTTCTGCCCGTTCCTGTCGTCCTCGGTCAGGCACAGCGCGCACCGGTTCTGCTGCTGCTGCTGCTGTTGCAGTTGATGTTGCTGCTGGTATAGCTGACTGCTGCCGAATCCGAACCTACGGTCGCTCATCCTAATGACCTGTGGGGCACAGAAGACAACGATGGCGGCTTAGACTTGTCGAGAAAGGATGATCGATCGAACCATGTTCGCCGACCAATAACAATAATATAAATACATTTTTTCACGTGAAAGACAACAGCAATTATTATTTTAAGTGTTCGTTGCTCTTGGAGCCGATACCGAAGAAAGAAGACCGAGCCGTGGAAAAATCGTTATATTATAATTATTTAATTATTAGTCAATACTGGTACTATTAATAGTATTGAAATATAATTCGACAAATGTTTCTGTAATCCAGTAATGTGCGGATTGATAAATACATGGCCGACAATGTCTACTGCATTTACCTTCACTAATCGCCGAATCGATTTAATACCAGATTAGATAACCCAATAATTTATGACCATTACTAGCCTAATAAAGTAAATATGTTCTAATGCCAACAATAAGAAATGGTTTTCCCTAAATGTCCGACAAATATTTTTGTGATAATAGTAAAACTATTGGAAATAATTAATAATTTCAATTAAAAAATGTACATCCAAAAGCAGATTTCAGTATTGTTAATACTCGACGTATATTCATTTTAAATATTATTTACATTTCAGAGTAATCATATTATTTTTAGCTAGATATACATATCAATTATGTGATATTTTTAATTTTATTACATTAAAAAAATTCAAGAATCTGACTCTCGGAAATCATAAGTTAACTTCTACAACATTTCAAGTTTTTAAGATTATTTTTTTTAAAACAATTTCGGGAATCAATCGCATGAAAACAATGACACGTGTGTAAGCGATTTATTAAATTTAGGTAAATATTTGAATTAAGGTATAATATATTTTTAAACTGAAAATATTGATTGAAAAAACCCAAACATTTAGTAAATGATAACACATTTATGGCTGAACAAATAATCCTGTTTATAGGTCATTAACACCTGCATACATTTTAAGTGCGAAAATGCTTTTTTAGTCGGATCTTGTTACTTATGCCACATAATACTATGTTCTCATAGTCTCATCCTATTTATTGGTTGAGACATTGTTAAAGGTATTCATCAAACATCGTCAATGCATCTCATAAGGAAAAAAGCTTAATTGAGTTATTATAAAATATAATAAATTTGTATCTTACTGCATGAAAAATTAATTTAATTTATTTGAAAATGGATATTATATTATGTATGGTTAAATAGGTATTAAATAGTAGTAAATAGGTATAAATAGTCTCTATGATCGTATGATATCTACCCATACATCCACAGCCACACCTGTTGAGAACAATCATGTAATTTATGACTTATTGATACACTGTTTCAATATTACTTATTTGTTATAGGTAAAAGTAACATAATAAGAACACGATTATGAAAATGTTTAATATCAATTGGTAAGGTATCTCGTAAAGTTGAAATTTTACGATCATCGCGAGTCCAATATTATTTTAGAAACAGAATATAGGTATAGTTACGTAATGGGAAATTAACTAGTTTTAAGGTTAAATTTAAATTAATTTAAACAGTATCATTAAATTTATTAAACTTTTAACTACATTGTATTTTGAAGTATATTATATAACACAACACAAAATAGGTATACAATGCTCCAATAAATCATGATTTTAAGCCCTAAAAATGTATCATTATTTAAGAAAACGAATATTATAGTTAATCAATTAGTAACTGGTTTATATATATATTATATTCATCATAAACACACTTTATACATAAACTTAGACAAGCGCTTCATAAGCGTATACACTTAACTACATAATAAATAATAATGTACATGCGCACTCAGAGGGGAAACGAACTTGAGTAATTCAAACGCAAGTTTCACATGATACATTTTATCCACTTTCAAAAAACTCATATAAATCATGAATCACCCTCTCAGAAATTTTGAACTTTGTTTCAGCATCGACATTAAAAAATCTGGTATATATATTGATATATTATTACATCAGATAGAAAATGTATTATTTTCTATTACGTTATATTAAAATATCAGTCACTATATACATTGATATTGAAAATAATATTTCTATAATTTTACAAGTAGGTATTTAATTTAACATTCAAATCACACATACGCACACTACACGCAATACTAATTTGATCATAAACCATACATGCGAAGTAAAATATTACAAAAATAACCATAACACAAATTATAGAAAATTCAAAATATAACAAGCGTATATAAGCGCACCAGCCACCAATATACCTGCCGGAAATAACGATTACAATTTACAACAATATTCAATTTGATAAGTAATAAATATATTCACTATTTACATAATAATATCATATCTATGTGTAGATTACGGTTACATTTTTACGCGAATTTTGATAAAATAACATTGCGTTCGGTACAAAAGCCCGCGCCCGGTCTTCAAACCATCCCGGCCGACGACGACCCGTGGTGCGTAGTACCGTATATTACTATTACGATTCGTGGTTTTACTTACTTGTTTGGCGTGGAAATTTTCGACTTCGGTAAGTTTATCGTACAATATACGCTGGGGTACGTGTATATTATATGGATAACAGGGGCGCAGGAAGTTTTCGACGAAAAAGACTGCAGGAAAATGATTGACTCGAGCAGAACAACCGAACGGTGGCTATTTTTGTACTGAACGGAAACTTTCCGTCTTCGAAACCCTCGACACTGGCGACCGGTCTCGCGCCTCTCGCGTACAGGTAGTGTAATAGTACGCGTCTTGCCCTCTCTACCGACCGCGCGCACAGCAGATAAGCGAAAATCTTCGACAAACGATCCCAGTCTAGGGGTGACTTTATCACGTTTATCAACGAATGGCGATAAAATAATAATAATAAATAATAATATAATCGTAATTGTTTATCGGACGCAGAGCAGCCGGAGCAGACAACTCGAGTACGCTTATTAGTTATTAAAATTTTACGATTTAATTGTAATGGGGCCTCATACACGGTCGTTAGCTACGCGTGTCGCGTACCATACCTACGGTGATATTGTACGTGTAGATAACTACCGCGGTATAATTATATCCCGATCAAGAAAACATCGTACTGTATCTACCACCCTCAGGAGGGGAGGGGTTCCCATTACGCTTATCGTATATGCCACATTATGTGTTATAATAATTAATACTCCTCTGCTATGTACCAGTTTACTATACATATTATTAAATTATTATTGTGTTGTGTAACAGGTATTTTCGAGCGCACGAGAGACGGTCTGAAGTAGAATATCACCGATTTTATGGCAACACGCACCGCGCGGTATGGACTCTCTTCTCGCTATACACCACGTGGCGGTGTTGCACCACGAGTAGGTAATTTTATCTGCCAACCAAACGTTCGGGGATACGGGTCGGTTAGGTGTCGCGTGTGTACAATATCTCATCTCGACCGGCTCTATAATGTGGTGAATACCTATGGTAGGGTTTAATCCACCGTGTCACGTACTCACGAGCACGGACGTCGAATAGTAGAATATAATATAGTATACGCGATACGCCCATGTATGGACTATGGATAGTATTTAGATAAATGCGTAAATGATAATATTGTTCTATAATGACCGTAGGGCACAAAATATGGTGTGACCGGGTTTTGGCGGTTCGGCCGAATAAGCTCCAAGTATATTTGTTTCGCGCTGCCGCTGAAGTATAAAACTCAACTGAAAAAACGTTGAATAAATCTTTCCTATTTTATTTTTCTGATAGATATTCATGTCTAGATATACATAGAATTATAGAAAAGTACCATAAATGTGTTGTGCGCTTATACATGATACACGTATATTATCTATTAGTGATATCGCTATTACTACTAGTATTACTTACTATTACTATTATCGCGAAAACTCACAGGTAGCCGGTATGGCCAAGGCTTTAAGTGGGGGGACGCAAGGGGACTTACTCCCCCTACCACTCATAACTCTTTTAAAGCGTTCCCTTCAACATTTTTCCGAACATTTTACTGAAGCGCTCAACTGATTGTTAAAAATAATCATTTACATTGAAATTATTTATAAGATATAATACAATTCAGAGAAAAAAAATATTCTAACTTAATTGTTTTATTTTCATTATAATACTTGTGTTGACAATTCTGAAGAAAATATAGTTCATGTTACTATTGATGAAATTGATTTAATTCTGTTATTTTTATTATTACGCTTGTCAAATTTAATTTCTTATACTTCATTTAATTTACATAAATTTAAATAATATTGTTTATTATTTATGATTTATAAATAACATAACATGGATAACATTTTTGAGGTCAGTAATATTAAGCAAAACAGTTGAAAAATTAAGGCTTTGGATTTTAGTTGATGTAGGTGTTAAACAATATTTTACAAACAAAAACTAACTCATATTAAAAATAAACTATATATAAATATAAATACTCACAATCTATGTGTAATATCAAGGAATTATATTGAACTTTATGGATTGCTCAAAATTATGTTGCGATTAGAGTCCCGCCAGGTTTTTTTTGCCACTATAAGCCTTGGGTATTATGGCGGTATATAATAATAATATGGACCCAGGTCCCAGATTTCCATATTCTAATATCAAACTCTATTTGCGCTCATGTCAATGAAATAGGTACATTGTGAGTTGTGACGTTGGAAGTTGATATTTACCGATGTAATTTGAAAATTATGTAATTGATCATTTTACCCATTCCGTAGACCCTACGGACTACGGAGATGCTTTGTAGTTTGTTATATATTGTACGCAACAACCGGGGCGGATGCGGCGATGCCAAACATCGGGGCCCCGCGATATATAGGTGGCCCCGTCACGATCGCCTCCAAATGTATCCAAAACTCCAAAGGTTTCCGACTGCGCAATGAAAATAATGAATTTTTTTTTTTTCAAATACGGTCGAAACTTCTAGGTCGGATGAGGTATAGGAATGGATCTTTTAAGATCGAAACCAATATAACATTACTCTAAAATACGATACTGAGTAAAAGTCTGGGTTGGATCAGTTTATAATTCTAAAGTTTTTATAATTATAATAATGAATAACCTTCATAGTACTTAAATACTTTATTGCTGAGTAAGATTAAAACATTTTACTCATATTATTTGTTATAATATTACTTTTATTATTTGTATAATCCTAATTTAATTTAATTGTATCTGATAATATTCCAGTTTAAGGGCTAGATAAGTAACTCATAAAGTATATTTCGATTGGAAAAAAAAAACATTTCCCTTGTGTCATTATAAATGATTCACACCACCCCTTCTTTCGACCAAAATATTTTTTTAGTAAGCTTTAGTAAGTACGTTTTATTACCTTCGTACTCAGAAATTCAAAAAATGACCTCTCACTAAAGAATAACGAAAAGTAATTTACAGTCGCTGTCATTTATCTAAGAATATCGATGCTGAAATTAGTTATTATACCTCGTACAACATAGCATTATAATCTCAGATAAATACATAAGCTATGATAGTATATTTTTGTAAATGTCACACGATCTCAAATCTCATAGTGAAATCGAAATAGCTGTCCAAAATCTCATTAAATCAATAACCAATGCAGCCACAAACTCCGCAATCCCAACCCAGTCGCATAGATATGTTCCAACTAATAATCTTCCTATGCATTTACGTATTCTAATTAATGAAAAAAGACATGCCAGATCCGTTTGGCAGCGGACTCACTATCCCAGCGATAAACTCAAATATAATCACATCTCTAATAAACTGAAAAAACTCCTTTCGAAACACAAAAATGAATACTACACTACTTATCTTCAATCACTTAAGACTTCTGACAACTCTCTATGGAAGGCCACAAAGAATCTAACCAAAATCAACGAGCCTCTTCCACCCCTTCTTAAAGATGATAATACTTTAGCCATAACCGACATCGAAAAATCTATCTTATTCGGCAAGCACTTAGAAAACACATTTAAAAACCACCAATATTCAAGACTCGATCCAAGTCATGCAGTTAAAGTCAACAATTTTCTCTTATCTCCTCTACCTATGTCTCTTCCTACCAAGCCCATAACCCCAGGTGAAATTAGTAACCTCATCAAAAGTCTTCCGATCGGTAAAGCTCCAGGTTATGATCTTATCACGAACAAAGTCTTAAAAAATCTTTCTAGGTAAGGGATATTATTAATAACATTTATTTATAATTCCATGCTGCGATTATCTTACTTCCCAACCATTTGGAAAACTGCTGTTGTAATTCTCATTCCAAAAATTGGAAAACCCAAAAACCTGGTTACCTCATATAGACCCATTAGCTTGCTGCCCACCCTCGGAAAACTTTTCGAAAAATGTCTCCTTAAAAGAATCAGACCCATATTATCCGAACATAGTATTATACCCAACACTCAATTTGGTTTTCGTTCAAAACACTCGACTTTACATCAAGTCCACCGTCTAACAGACATGATAGCATCTGCGCTTGAAAATAAAAAATACTGCACTGGCCTTTTTCTTGACATCGCACAAGCCTTTGATAAAGTATGGCATAATGGACTCCTTTTTAAACTTAAACAATTCATGCCAGCTCCATTATATCTTATCCTCAAAACATATTTAGAGAATAGAAAATTCAAAGTCAGACACGGCAATGCTTTCTCCCCACTGTATGACATCGAAGCTGGTGTCCCTCAAGGTAGCGACCTCTCACCTGACTTGTACAACATCTTCACTATGGACATCCCTAAGACTAACAACACTCTACTAGCTACATTTTCTGACGATACTGCTATCCTTTCAAGTAATATCGACATAACTACAGCATCGCACCACCTCCAAGAACACTTAAATCTCATTGATAATTGGTCCGATAACTGGATGATCAGTATTAATGAAAGCAAATCCTCTCAAGTTACTTTTGCACTACGCCCCGGTATTTGTCCAACCATTAAACTTAAAAATAATAGCATTCCTGTCTCAAATGAAACCAAATACCTAGGAATAACCTTAGATAAGCGCCTAACCTGGAAACCCCATCTGCTTAACAAAAGGAAAATTGCTAATGCAGGCTCCATCTGTTCCGACCCCTCCTCAAATCCAAATTAAACTTAAATACTAAAATGCTAATATACAACACGATGATCAAACCTGTCTGGTCATACGGCATTCAGATCTGGGGGCCGGCAAAACCCTCCAACATCCGCCCTATCCAAGCGTTCCAAAATATCGCCCTACGAACCATAACTGGTGCTCCATGGTACATGACCAACCTCGCTCTCCACAATGACCTGAAAGTAACAAATGTCACCGACTTTGCCAAACTTCATTATCACCGTTTTCACAACAAACTAAATTCAAATCCAAATCCTCTCATTAAAAACATGGCCACCCCATTCATCCCGGGAAACCCCATTCGAAGGTTAAAAAGAAATTGGAATCGCGACTTGCTTCGTTGACCAAATTCAATAAAATAAATTAAAAAAAAAAAAAAAAATAAATGTTCGGAGGTGACACCAATGGGTGTCTTCCCCAAAAGCCATGTTTACTAATGCTATATATATATATATATATATAAATATCAAAAATACTTAATGTGCATGCTGTATAGATTGTTTTAAAAAATAAAAAAAAAAATGTCACACGATGAACGATGCCGCTGTACCTACGTTAATTTTTTTCGAATCATAAATTATTTTCTACAAATAATTTTATACATAAAATGTAACGTTCAGTGTTGTATTTAATGTATTGAATAATGTTAAAGGTCCTGTGGATCCCAATTTGAACATATTTTGGGGGCCCTGGCCTAGATACGCCCTTGATGTTAAAGCCCCCAGTATGAGCTCCAATGCTGTGCACGCCGATTGAGCTTAGCAGAACTAAAGATTTTTTAATAGCATTAGTCTACTTTCGATTCATTCGTTTCACCCACTTACTTGTATATTATCTGTGATTTCATCATTGATTACCTCAATATAAAATAGTAATAGAAATGTACTCTGTTCAAGAATCAACAATCAATGGTTTTATACACGAAAGTTATATAGTTATAGTTATAATGTTATAGTGGTATTGATGGTTTATATATTACCATATCTTGTAATTATATTAATTATTCTGAGTTATTTTTTGCTTTGTAATTATAATATTGTTTTGCATTTTTAAATTATTTTAATGATATGCATGTGACTAAAGACCAATACATAATTACGTATTATTATAGGTTTAATACATACTTTAATATTGTAATATCCATCGAAAAAAAATTGTTATCCGTTCAAAAGGAAAGGTCGTTAGACGGTGTTCCTGAACAAGTTATGGGTTGATAAGGGCAGTTAATAATACTTTCAGATAAAATACCTAATTTAAATTTAATCTAATAAAATATAATAACCACCACGCGTTACTTCTTAATGTAGATAATAGATAAGGTATTGGATATCGCAAATCGCAAAATCGCACTATATCGTGAAATATAAAATTTTACATGTATGTTCTGTAATTTAGTAATTATATAGATTTTCACGGTAGCGTAGAAATGTGAACTGCCAAAATCTAACGATCAAAACAAGTTTGATTTATAATATAATTAGGTAATTGCTAATTATTAGTTAATAATAAACAGGTACGAACTACGAAGATTTTGTTATGATTTTGAATACATATATCACAGGCAGTTCGAAGAAATAAGAATTAACCAATTCCAAGATGTTTAGAAATATTTTTTTAAGATATTCTAAAATCTAAGGGTTTCTTAAAGTGCCTAGTATTCTTCAAGATCACAACAGTAGTAGAAAAATAAGATTTCATAAACTTCCGATATTAAGATTTTAACTCTCATAGAAATTTAATTTTCCACTATAATATACCAACTAATAATTTATGTACCCAGTACCCACCAACTCAAAAACTTCTTTTGTTTTATTTAAGTTTTTTGAAAATTTCAAAAGTATAGGTGTATCTATATCGAAGAAATAAAGCACAAATGTTGTAACTTGTAAGTGATGTTTTTGTAACTTTACAGCCTACAGGAGAACTATTTAAAAGTTTTTATTACTACAAAAAATCAAAAATGTAACTTATTGGCCGGAATGTTAGTGTTTTATTTTCCTTAACACTCAATTTTCAGTTATAATTTAAAATTAGTATTTACTGAGGAGAGTGGACATATCTCAGCACTGCCGTACCTGGGGGGTTTGGGGGTTCAAACCCCCCCCCCCCCCCCCGAAATTTTTTGCGTTATTTTATGTCATAGTAAAATAACTATTTCAGTCTAGAATAATCGATAAACCATTGATATATTATATACGTGCATATACGAATGACAGCTATGGTCTACGTCATAAACTTTAATTACCTACACAATATTATAATACAATTGGAACACACATTTTTGGCTTACAACCCCCCCGAAATTAATTTCCAGTTACGGCCTTGTATCTCAGTAAAAAAATACATTTTGTCACTTACCTACATCATTGGTGCGCTATGCAAAATATATATTCCATGTCACCCTGATCCCCAAATTATGTTCTTATTAAAAGTATATGAATATGTTGTTAAGTAGAATTTTTTTATATTACACTATTACTTCTTTAGAAACCACTCAACAAATTAAGTAAATATTAATTACATTTCTCTGGTTTTGGTAATTAAAAAAATGTTTGTACAAAAAGAAAGGTCAAGTATAATATCACAAAGACTTATGGGATGTACTGAAAGATATTATGCCTATCTTACATATAAAAAATAAAACCAATTACAAATATAGAATAGTTTAATAATAATAATAATAATATATATTTTTTATTAATTTAAAAAAAAATTGTCAAAATTAAGTAAAACTTACTTGGCATAATAAGCATTTCTCTTAAATATATATTTACTACAAATATACTTTAAAAATAGTATATTGTAACAAATTAAATACTGTATTTATATAGTTGTTCTAACCAAACTTGAATTTCTTGAATTTGTGGTATCTTTTGAATGTGAATGTGCCACAACAACGGATAAACACTGAACCCATTCTTCAGCATTTTTCCCACCTTTAGGTTTCAGTATAAGAGATTCTTCTCCTGTAAATATTTCAAAAGCTTTTGGTATGTTTCGAGCACCACGACTTACTTTTACACTACGAATCTGATGAATATCAATAGGAGTTCCTTCTTTATCATTTTTCTAGAATAAAATATACATAACTATGTAAAATACATGTACTAATATTTTTATTTTTTTTTTATTTCAATGTTAGAAATTATACAAAATATTGTTTGGATAATCATCATAAAAAATTTCAAAAATTCCCTGAAAAAATAACTATTTTATTTTATATAAACTGTAAATATCTAATAGAATAGTAGAATATTTTCCAAAATTAATTTTATACTTTGGTAGAAGCCAGTATAATTTAGTTAATACATGTATACAAAGAGGGTCAAGAGGCAATAGTTTTTAAAAAATAACTTAATTCTTTAAAATTATAAGTAAAATATGGCATTTTTATTTCAGGAAATGAGTAGTGAAATCTCATTTGACAGTTATGGTTTTGGGATTGAAAGGCTTTACTTTAAATATAATATTAGGCATGTATTTCTGAAAAAAATAGTTTACTTAGCTACAAAATATCTGAATTCATTAATATTGAGCAATATGCATAGATGATAGATGTATGATAGATGTATGATAAATGTAAAAAAATAGCATTTATATGTTTGAAAACTTTTCAAGTGAAATCAATTTGTAATATATATACATAAATTTCAACTTACTGAGCCTTTATAAGAAAGATGTGCTCCAGAGAGAGTGAAATATCGCGTTCTCCATCTTCTAAATAATCTCCACCTTCCTTTTTTTTCTTTAAGTTGACCTTCAATTACTGGTTGACTATCTTGTAAAAATCCAACTGCTCGTTCTGGGTGATTGCATAAAAAGCAACCCCATCCACCAGCATTTAAGCTACAATGTTCAAATACATCAAAGTAACCACTGTTACGAAGTTCATTTAAAACAGCATCTTGATCTTTTGCACAAGGAAATGCTGAGGTTACTAATGTCAGAAATGGTCTAGTTTCACATTTGAGAATATCCCAACAGTTTTTTAAGGCACTGACTGAAGGATGTCGTGAACTAAGTGCAGACGACGATCTAGCTTGAAGCGCGAGAAACATAAGATGAATCCAAACACGAGGATGCCTTGTACGTACAGTAAATAGAGCACGGTTGTAAAGACAATGTTCACCTCGACCTTCGCATGCAAAATGTAGTTTAGCTGTTTTTTTTGCTCTTCTTTCTAAATTTTACACAATACATTTTTAAAATGAATAATCAAAAATATTGATTTATCAACACAAACCTTCAATTGTACATTTAGCAGGAGGTGGTATTCTAACTGACACTTTCTCCATGTATGCTTTAATTTTATCTAAATGTTTTTCACAGAAATGTTGCATAGTGTCTCTCATTGGATACGGCTCAAATACACTTATTCTCTAAAACATAACATGTCGTTAAAACGAGAAGTTATTAGTAAAATATAATAAAGAATAGAACCAGAATTTATTCATATTAATATACTATTTAATTACTTGAGAAACACTTGAATTGATGATTGTAACACTTGTATTGTGATTTCGCCGTGGAGTAACAGTTGAATAAATACCTGCATTAACACCAACAGGATCAACATTAAGACTAGGACCACTTGATTGGATGGGGCCTTGAGATGTTAAACTCTGATTCAATGGAGAACTTCCAGCAGTACTTATAGGTCGAGATACTGAGTTTTGTACACGTCCAGTCAAAGTTTGACTAATTGAATTACCTAATGAATCTTTAGAGTTTGTACTATAATTGAAGTTTGTGGTTATTATACTTCCAGTCCCTCTGAAATAATTATTTTATAAATATGTAAATTAATAAATTATATAAGTTATGGAATGACAACTTACAAGGGTGTTGTAACTGTTACTCCACCACTTGATATTTTAGTTGTCGAAGGTTTGTTACGATTTGATGTACTAGCAATACAAACTTGATTAGAACTTAGTTTAGTCATACTTTTGTGCAAACCTCCAACTGATCCAACTCGACTACCAGATGCTAAAAATAACAATTAGTAAATAATAAATATAATTTTAACAACATCGAATATTTTTAGAACTTAAAAATTAATAATTCAAGTTTAAAAACTATTTATTTTGTTACATGGTATTAATATACAATGTAAATACTAAATATCTATAGTAGAGTAATAAAATCTTAAATTTTTTTCTTTTAGGCACTTTAAGTTTTGGGTTTTTGTGGTTCAACTATATATTATTTTTTTCTTACCTGCATTCAAACGTGTCATACTACGGTGAGCATTTGAGGACTGTAATCTTCCTGTACTACGACTATCTGCCATTAATCTAGGTCTTGGAGTAATCACAATTCTATTTAAAAAATTTACATTATCCTTTTAAGTAATTAATTATAAATTTTATTTATCAAAATAAACCTTGAATTTCTGCCATTATTATCAGTTTGAGTCGTTCTAGTAATATTTGAACTGGTTGGTGATTGATTTCCACCAACTTTAACTATTGTTACACCACCTGACATCTGATTTACATGAGAACTGAAAAAAAACAACACAAGATAATTTGTATAAAAATTTTTAATTAAAAATAATAATGTTAATGATTACTTAGTGTTTCGGCTGATTTGTAAAACTCCTTCTAAAATTTTATCAGTAAATAATATTGGAAAACAAGAACATAGAAATGTAGCTTCACGTACTAAAAGACTCTGACTTCCTCGATCTACTTTAGGTAAATAATCCATAATAAAATTTAATGCTTCTTGAGCTTTTGACTATGTAAACAAAAAAAAATATTCTTATACACCGCTAAGACAATTATTTTAAAACATAAAATAACAACACAAACCTTATTTATTTTCCCAACTGCGGACAAAACTTGAGCAGCAATACATAGAGCATTTGGATTACATTCTGCAGCCTTTTTAATTTTCAAAACATAATCAGATAATAGTTGTGGTTGATTTTTTGCTAAATTGAGAAAAACTTGCAATGTAGCAACAACGGTTTGTGATATGCATAAATATTCACATAATTGTGGTAAACTAGCTTCTAATAACTATAAAATATATATTGTTTGTAATAATTGAATATTATTATATTTTATGGTTGTACAAACCGATGGTTTATTGTTAGCTATAAGTGAGCAAAGTTGTAATAAAGCTAACTTTTCAGTGAGTTCACATAATGGCAATAATGAAACTAAAGCCATGGCATGGTCATGAATAGGATCTCTTGTCACCTCGTATATTTGAGGAAGAACTCGACATAAAGGATAGTTGCCTAAAAAAAATATAATATTATCAGTCAAATGTATTGCAATTATATTTTAAATTAATATGGTATTTCAAAAATTACCTGAGATTATAGAATCTATTATTAATTGTATATGATTTGATAGCAATGGAGAGTTGTCAATTGCTGCTAGAGATAAATATGATGCCATGTTTCTCGATAATACTTTATTTCCTTTATGTAAAAATTTTACAGCTACTGGTAATACTCTTTTCATGACTTCTTTTTTGCTATAATTCTAAAATAAAATTTATTATAATTTAAGTATACATTAAGAATTGTAGTAATTATTTTTCACATTACGATACATACACTAGTTTACATTTTTAGTTAGTAATAATGTTTCTGAAATAATAATATTTATGGAACTATTGTTGAATCTATATTAGTAACATAAATTTATACGAACAAGAAACATGCATGATATTATGTCTGATGATATTTTAGCATGGGGAGGATCTTCTTCCTTTTGCGATGGTTTAAGATTATGATTAAGACATGATTCCAGTAATGTAACCAACGCTTCTGCATGCTGTTCCATTGACCCAGTTTCTCTAAATTATTAATACTTTAAAAGTTAATACAATAAAGTTTAGTTCATAAATAAAATAATATTAAATTTTGATAATTTGATTATTTTTGTAAAGGTATAATGCCTACAACCTATAGGATTATATTATGTAACAAAATTTAACATAAAAAAAAAATCTAAAAATAGGTGCAACCCTATTAGATATTATATTCAAGTCTTTTTGTACTTAAAACATATAAGCGGTGAAGGAAAAATAAATAAGAAGATGAAAACTTATTTAAACTTATTGACAAGAATAGATATTTTTAAGTAATTCTAAGAGGAAACTTTTATGTTGTGTTATGTTTAGAACACTAAACAATACAAAAAAATATCTATGATAAGAAGATATATAGATATATAGTAATTTATGTTTAATAGTAATAACTAATAAGATTTAAATAAAATTTACTATATTACCACATATTAGATAAAATAATATTTCTAATTATTTATATACATATAATAATAATAAGATACTAAAATAAGATAAATTACCTTTCTATCCAATCTGTGAGATATGTGTGTACAATAATAAAAAATAATATGAATTAAGAGTAATATATAAAATAATAAAACTGAAATATCAGTATAAAATAAGATTTGGTAACTTTATACAAAATAAAATCAATTTTTAATATTTCTCATTAGTTATCATTAACAAAAATAACTCTTGATCCTAAAATATATCAGGACTTAAATAAAGTATAAGTGATACTAATTAAGAAGATGCCATACCCACATGAGTTGTCTCAGACTTAAAAGTACAACATTGCAAATCAGTGTTTGGCAAAATCAATTTAGTGTGTTCAGCTTTATTATAAGACTGAACTGACCTATTATCAACTTAAGGGGAAGAACATTATCTTTGTGGTGACATAGGTTTTTACAAAACTTATGTTTTAAGCGAGTTGTAAGAGTAAAATATTACAATTTAAGAAACTTCATAACTCACTTTAAAATTAATATAAAAACTTATGATGTTGTACAGATAATTTTCTTCCCTTGAAGTTTCATAATAGTTTAATAATTTAGTCTTATATATTAAGGCTAACAAGCTGGAGACAATGTATGTAAGTATGGCATCCTCTTAAAGTACAACAGTTTTTGGTGATATATTGTCCTAGTTGATTTATATATTATTTAAAAACATAAATTAATTGAGGGTTTTTAAAATTGTTTTAAGTCACTAATTTAAGTGTAAACAGATATTCAAACGTAACTAAGGGTTCTGATGAAACTGTTAATATTTTGAAATAAATCATTTTTTAATTTAATGTTTACCTGATTGCAGTAGTAACTCTTGTGATGCATATTTCAACAACACTTTGATCATTGTCATTGTTAACATAGTCAGGTAGACTTGTGATTTCACAAATTATATTAATTACTTCGGATAAATCATTCACAATAGCATCATCAGAAACAGTAAATAAATCACCAGCCTGTGAATTAAGATTTTGAATTTATAACATTAAATAAATGTCTTTAATTAAGATTATACCTTTGATAAATCTTTGTAGTTCAATACTTGTGTAAACAGTTCATGCATTTCTTAAAACTTTAAACACAGCTACAGTTTCAAAATTCTACGAAAGAAACAAAATTATCATAACAACAGCATACATAATATGTGAAACAAATTCTATAATCTAGAATATTGAACAAGCTACGTAATTTGGTGCAGGAGGCCAGGAGCTAAGATAAATGTAAAAAAAGAGACATGTTAAAAAATTAATTGGGTAATTTTCAATCGTGAGCAATGAACATTGTTCTAAAATATACCTAAATGCAATAATAAGAATCACATTTTTATTAAAATGTTTAAGTTAATTTGTTGAAGAATAAAATAAAATCAAAACATAGTACGAGTACTTATACCATTGTTTAAAAGCATCAATTATTTTAATACACGTAATAGTACTACAGTATAGACTGATCCAGAATCACTGAAATACTTGTATGAAATAAAATCAACAATTGGTTAAATTAAACGTTTGTGTAATTTCCATTTTTCACTCATTGTTAAATTGGTAAATGTTTTTGATTTATAATAATAAGTTTTGGTTACAGCTAAAAAAAAAAAATAGATACAATAAATTGTACTTCTAAATATATAGATTATTAAAAAAGTACTGGATCATTATAATGATAAAAGTTCTATCACATAAATTATATCAATAGAAAGCAAACTAACAGATTAATTAAATTAAAATGCTGGTCTAATCAGTCCCATAGTTATTAAAATGATTAATTTTATCTTATATTTGCACATACAAGGCTCAATAAATATTTAGTAATTTGGGCAATATAGAAAACAACTATATATTAAAGTTAGTATTGTAAATTTATTTAGAATATTTAATAATTGATAATTATTGTTGTTCCAATAAATTAGGTAGTGATGCAATCATCTCATGTTAAAATAATTTAAATAAATTTAATATCTTAAATATCAAGAATCATCAATAAAAGCTTGATAAAGCAACATGCATAAGCAAAAGAAAAAGTAAAATTAAAAATAAATAATTAAGAATGTAATTTAATCTTAAATAAATACAGAAAATATAAATATTTTTTATAATCAATTTTTATTATTAATTTAACTATATGATAAACAATTACCTTCAAATAAATATTAAGCTTTAAATTATCACAAAACAATTTAATTATACAATATTATTAAATTAAATAAGAATATAAAATATTATGACTAAAAATTCTTCAATTCAGTTATATGTGTAATACAAAAACAATTTCTAAAAAATAAGTTTGCAAACACCGTATAAATTTATAAAATATAATACTTAAAAAAATAATAACTCAGGGGTTTATTACGATCCAATTTGGAGGTAAAGATTTCAAATTATTGCAATCGCAAACTGCAAAATTATGTTTTTCAATATAATAATTAATATTTAATAAATCAACGAGAATAATAAAAATATTGAAATCGTGATAACGGAAACTCCACGTTAAAACATTGATAGCGCAACAGTGAGCTCAGGTAGGAAAGCCATAAACACTTGAAAGTTATGTGCAATTCGTTAATTTTTATTAATAATGAGAAATGTAATCATACGTGTAAAATAATAATTGTTTTTTAAAGAAACTGAATAAATAAATCGGTTACTAATAAAAATTATTCAAACAATAGAATTTTAAAAATTGAATATTTTTTTATAAACGTGACCTCATTCCGATATTTTGGAATGTTGGTCACTCTATATTTCCATTGCTTAGCTGAATACTGAAAACACCAAAACTTATCGTAAACAAATAATAGGTTTAGGTAGGTACCTCTACTCAACATGGAATATCAATGGATGTTCCAAGATCCAATGTTGGATATTGTTCGTGTCAAATAGATGGACAATTTATTTGTTTCGTTTTTGTTGTGAATATTTTTTATTATTGAAAACCATCTTCCTCTATTTCTTACTAAGTTTTGCACTTTTGTGGAACGTGATGATAATTCCATCAAAGAACTGTTAATACTAATTTCAAGCGGCTTATTTATCAATACGCATTTCTCTTGCAACAAACATGGCGTAAGTGTTGAACTCAATTATTTGTAATTAGTGTTTGCTTATTCATTTCATACTGAACGTGCATTTCTTAATTATAATTTTAGAGTTGACAGCTTGTCAGAAGATTCATCTGCAGATTCTGTTAAAATCATCGATAACAGTCGATTAGATAAGAAAAAAAAGAAAAAGAAACATAAGCATAAAAGTGATCGGTAAGTTAATGTTAAAGTACTATTAGAAATAGTATAGTTTAATTTGTTGAATATTTACTGTTCATTATATCTGCATGTATGTGTATTGTTGGATATTCATTATTAGCATATTTGACCACATGGTTTATTATTCGATAATGATTTATTAGATACTTTTGGTATAATGTCTATTAACTGTTTTATCTATGCATTATTTCATATATATATATATATATATATATATATATATATATATATATATATATATATTTGTATATTCAGTTAAATCCAAGGCAAAACTATTGGTATTGCCATTTATGTTTTGGCTCAAGTTCACTTATGCATTATATAATAACCACCAATAAAAAGTGTTAAGCTATAGTTTAGAACACCTTCTGAATGGGAATAGTTGAATGGGATTGAATCTAAATTTTAGTTTGTTTTCATAGTTCATATTTGAGGGACAATTTTTAAGTTTTAACTACATAGTTTTAAACATTTTTTAGAAAACATAAAAAAACCAGAAAAGAAAATGGAGAATCTAAATTACGGGATAAGAAAAAATCAAATGGTGAATCAAATGTTCAGAATGGAAAACAAAAACGACCACCATCACCACCACCACCTGGCATTGGTAAAAAGAAAAAAATCGAAGGACCAACAATAGCAGAAATAAATTTGGACGAAGAAGAAATGAATTTGGAAGAATTAATTAAGCAAAAGGTATTCTTATTAAAAATAAATGTCTGGTAGTTTGGGGTGTGTATGAAATATTATGAGGTTGGTATTTTAATTAGATTAATATTCATAAAAACCATAGGAATACCCTGGAAAAGTGAGAGGGAAGGCTTATTCCTTCCAAATTTCAATAGCTCTAATATAATTATAATGTTATTAAAATTGTACATATTATAGCAGTGATTCTTAAATTTTTTATAATGATAACCTAATCTAGATCTGTAAATATGGCGGTATAGATTTTTAAATCCATTAATTTTTTAGTTTTTACCAATGTGTCATATCATCATACTTATGGTATATATTTATATTTTAAACATACATAGTATACATTATTAATTATATGTAACAATCCATATGCCCATGTATATATAAATTTCAATTATAATTTTTTTGGTTGAGACTTGAGACAAATAAATTTAGGTATAACTAATTATTTTTGTTTTTATAATTCTTCATAGAAAATATAAATAAGTGCAAAAATACTACTAAATAACTCATGGTTCTTAACAACCTGATAAAATAAAAAAAAAAATTATTTTAACTTAAAAACTAATAAAACCTCCGACCCGAAAATCAAATATGTAAACCAAGTTACAAAAACTGCCTACCTCAAACTACATAAAAAATTTAGCACACCAACATAATTAACCCCAACATAAGCCACCTTGCTTCACTCGATGTCCCCGACAATCCCCCAAGAAGACTCAAACGTAAGTGGATCAGAGACTTTCTCCAATAAAACTATTCCTCCTTTATAAAAAAAAAACTTTAAAATACAATTTTTTTTTTATAAATAAGTCCTAATAATAATAACTTTCAATGGAAAGTTGCACATGCACATATCTCTAATTGTTATTCACAACCAGATAATATTATAAAAATAACAATTTCATCTAATAAAATATATATATATATGTAAATATATATGTATTTAAATATATTAGTTTAACTTTTGAGGAAAAATGCAGTGTTAACATTTATAATAACATATTTAAATTGTTTGTCCCATATAGTATTATCCTCAGCTCAGTCCTAAATAAAACAAAATATATATTATTTTATAACAATAAAACTTTCGATTAATTACACTTTATAACACATACTGTTTGAATAGTTTTCTTTTGCCTTATTTAGGTTTTACTTTTGTTAAGTTAATGAAAGAAGTCAATATTTGACTTTTTTTTTCAGATTAAGTCGGACTATTTTGTATGTTATTTATATGCTATTATTTTCTATAAAAATAATTTAACACCTAAGTTTAACAGTACCTATTATAATTTATAGTAAATACAATTTAAATTTTGCAATTTTAACTTTTGAAATTTCAGACTAATTGAATAAAGGTTTATTTTGTATTTAACTAAAGTCTTTAATTAAAATTATTTGTAATACAAATCAGAAAACCATATATATATTATAGTTCAATAGTTCTTATTTAAATTTTATATACCATCTGTGTTTGGTTTTTCATTTGTTAAATACTATTGTTATATCTTTTTTTTAGGCACTACTTCAAGCTCGACTAGGAGCTTATTTGTCTGAATCAGATGACGGGGATAAGGCTGTTTCAAAAAAAAAACTGACTATGAAAAAATCAGTTGAAACTATTAATTTGATTGATGATGAATCAGATGAAGAACATAAAATTAAGAATTCTGAACGGTTAGTAATGCTTCTGTGATGAGCTGCATAATATAAAGTTATATATTATTAATTTACTAATGCTTTTTTTTATAGTATTAGAAGTTCAGTAAAACGTTATCATGGTAGTGGCAGTCAAGAATTAAAAAAGTCAACTAGAGATAGAAGTTTAAGTAAAGACATAATTCATTCTAAGTCTGATCGATTAAGGAAGGATAAAGAACGTGAAAAAGAGAGGGAACGTGATAAAGAGTATGATCGATCTCGAGATAAAGATAAAGAACGACAAAAAAAAATTAAACATCTGGAAGAAGAAAAACGACGTGAAATTAGGCGAAAAGAAGAGGAGATTAAAAAAAGAGAAGATGATTTAAGAAGGCGTGAACAAAGAAGGAGAGATGAAGAAATAAAAGATATAGAAGAAGAAGCAAAAAGACGAACAGAAGAAGTTAGAAGACGAGAAGAACAGATAAGACAACGTGAAGATCAATTACGACGAAGACGCGAACGTATTAAAAGTCCTATACGTAAGTATTAAACATTTTATAATTATTTATTTGTTAAGTATAATAAAACTTTTTTTTCTTAGCCAATAGAGACCGCGGTGCAAGAAGTCCACTTGGTAAGAGTTTTATTTATTTTATTTTAAAATTTATTATTATATGTAATATTATCAATTAAAAAAATCATATTAAGATAATTAAGTTAATTTACTGTTCATAAATTATTTTCATTATGATTAAATAAATATTTCTTTTTTTGTTTTAGCTTCTAATCGATACAGAGATCGTGAACGTGATCGTGACAGAGAAAGAGAACGAGATAGAGATAGGGAGAGGGATCGAGACAGAGATAGAGATAAGAGATATAATAGAAAGTATGATAGGAGATCTCATAGTAAGGAACGGCATTCTAGGTAAGTAAGTTTCAATTTCAATTTGCATTCATCTGTAAACATGATTTATTTGAAAATAGGTACTTAAGTTTAAATTTCACTAGGAAAATAATTCATTTTAAATGTATTGTAGATCTCATAAAGGAAAAGATAGAGGAGACAAATATAAAGATAGTTTTTCTGAAGGTCTCAAACGTGATGATAAATCATCTTCAGATTCTGAGTGAGTAAATGTTTTATTTTGTTACAATTTCTTGTTTTAGATTTACATTTTAGATTCATTTTATATGGAAATAAATAATTTATAATTTTTATTTGAATACATTTTAAATTTTTTAAATTTTTATTTCCCTCAATAGAAAATTAATCAATTAGTGACAGTTTTAATATAATTTATTTATGTATAATTTATTTTATAGTATTGATGTAAATATAAATATTGCGGAAGATGAAAATGAAGAAGAGATTATTGAAAAGAGAAGAAAGCAGAGAGAGGAATTATTAAAGGTATTTTAATTGTTCATTTAGTAGCTATAAAGTATTAATTATTATGTTGTATACTAATTTTATATAAATTTTATTTGAAATTTAGAGATTAGGAGCAAATAATAGTAATTTGCATAGTGAAGATTCTATGAATCCTTCTCCTCATGGAAGTTATGCAACTGAAACATCTGCTCAGCATTCCCCAGAACCTCCATCTCCCAAAGAAACTGATAAAAGGTTAAATGATTCTGATTCAGCACCAGAAAAAGAGACTGTAAAGCCAGATCACATATTAAATCCTGATTTAATAAAAGGCAAATGGGATATGTTTGCTGAAGCCGATTCATTTCATGCTACACAACATGTAAATAAATATAATTATATAACTATTGTGTTTTATTTAAACTGGTCAAGTAGAGCATTAATGGTTATGTATAATTCATTTTAATATTATGTAGACTCCTCAACCAGATGGTATACCTAATGGAAACAAAAGTGTTCCTGAAAATCCATCTTTAACTGACAACTGGGATGATGCCGAAGGTTATTATCGTGTAAGAATAGGAGAAACAATGGATTCACGATATACTGTTTATGGTTATACTGGACAAGGAGTATTTTCTAATGTTGTGCGTGCTAGAGATGCTGTACGTGATAATCAAGATGTAGCTGTTAAGATCATACGAAACAATGAAATAATGTAAGATATTTACAGCTGATATGTACTATTTTAATTATGGTTAAAATAATTTCGACAATTAAATCTAGGCACAAAACAGGATTAAAAGAGTTAGAAATTCTGAAGCGGTTAAATGATTCCGATCCTGATGATAGATTTCATTGTTTACGTTTGTACCGTCATTTTTTCCACAAGCAACATTTATGCATGGTTTTTGAACCACTTAGCATGAATCTTAGAGAGGTAAAGTATATTATTAATTAAAATTTGGGGTTTTTTTTTATGATTTCATAAAGGTTTCATAAAAATATTTCTTGTATGTTACGGTAAACTAAAAGCTTTTTATTTTAAAAAAACAACCTTGGGCTTAGAATAAGTTGACTTTTATTATTGAATATGGATTGGTTTAGATTGCTATTTTTTTAGTAATTGAGATTTTATCCTATTATTTATAGCAATAAAAAAAAATATCAGTAGCACATTTCCATATACTCGTACAGGTTTAACTATGATGGATGATTTTCCTCCCTCTGGTCATGTGTTTAGGTATATATTATGATTTATGACCACCTACCCATCTATCACCTTAGAGTTTAGACTATCAATGAAAATACTTGATAACATTTGTAGACTTCACTGGTAAACATGTACACTCAGTTAAATATATTATATCATAAATATAATGGTTTTCATAAATATCAAACACGTAATTTATCAATTCTCAATGTAGAGGTTCATTATTATTATATTTTCTATTGGTATCTTTCATTTTGGGGCCATTTTTGTAAATTAGTAATTTTTTTAGAATTGTTTATTTGATAATATAAATTAAAGCAAATTATTCATATATTTAAAGGTGCTGAAAAAGTATGGTAAAGACATAGGATTACACATTAAAGCTGTCCGTTCATACAGTCAACAGTTATTTTTAGCTTTGAAGTTGATGAAAAAAGCAAATATATTGCATGCTGACATCAAGCCTGATAATATTTTAGTAAGTATTTTATTTAGTTATAATTATAGTTTAGATTTAAGTTGAGCAAGACGGAATTCCAGGATTTAGTATTGATTTCTGGCCAATGTTATTGCAAAATTATGATCATAATATTGACATTATTTGCCTTTTGGTAATTAGGTATTACCAAGTCCAGTTCAACTATGATACAACTCCTTGGAAAAATTTATTTGTGTGGTCTGCAGTTCCTGCGAATCTCATACTCCTGGTTATAACAAAAATAAAACTTTAATATTACTTTATTCATAAGTATATTCCTTATGTTTTAATTCTAGGTGAATGAGAGTAAATTAGTATTAAAATTATGTGACTTTGGATCAGCTTCACATATTTCGGATAATGAAATCACCCCATATCTGGTCAGTCGATTTTATCGGTCCCCTGAAATTAGTAAGTTTCCATTAAATGTTTTTTTTTTTTTTAATTTAGTACATTATATACGTTTGTAATATGAATTTTATTTTTAGTCTTGGGTATTCCGTGTGAATTTGGAATTGATATGTGGTCTGCTGGTTGTACTATTTATGAACTTTATACTGGCAAAATATTATTTCCTGGAAAAACTAATAATCAAGTAATTAAATTAATTTTGTTATATTAACTATTACTTCATATAATTTTAACTTATATAACGATTAATTAACATTTTTTTTCTTGGTTCATTAGATGTTGAAATTTTTTATGGATTTGAAAGGGAAAATGGCCAATAAAACTATCAGGAAAGGAATGTTCAAAGACCAACATTTTGATAGCAATTGCAATTTTTTGTACCATGAAGTTGACAAAGTTACAGAGCGGGTATGATTTCATGTTTTATTTGATTTTTTTTACATTTGTTGGTCTTATTTTAACTCTTACATTATTAAGGTTGCATAAGTTTTACAAGTTGAAGATACAAATATTTTATTGAGAAATAAAATACATTTTGATTTATTTAAGTAAAATAATACCTATACATTTGTATAATAAATAATGTATCATTGAAATTAATAATATTGATACAAAAATTTAAAATATGTTAGGTTACTAATTTAAATTAAAAGCAAAACGGAATTCTAGAATTTATTTGTTAATTTCTGGCCATTGTGTTTGCAAAATTATATTTTATAATTTGGATATTCTATGTTAAATTAATTTATTATTTTTATAGCCAATCCAAATTTAATACATTTTTTAAATCTCAAAAATAGTCATCTTGTCTAACTACTCTTAACGTAGCATGACAAAATATATACTAAATAGGTATATTCATAGCTATTACTTAAAATATTATATCTACCACATAAAATTGGATTTGTGGACCATTTGTAAAAAGTATTTGGGCCATTTAAAATTGTCAACCACCCTCTAAATGATAACTCAAAATTTTATTCATGCCTACGTGTATTAAGTTGTTCACTCTTATATTGATACAAACATTTAAAATATGTTAGGTTACTAATTTAAAAGTAAAAGCAAAACGGAATTCTAGAATTTATTTATTAATTTCTGGCCATTGTGTTTGCAAAATTATATTTTATAATTTGGATATTCTATGTTAAATTAATTTATTATTTTTATAGCCAATCCAAATTTAATACATTTTTTATTTGAAATTAAATTTATAATGTTAATAACAATTAAATTAAATATAAAGTGATTATTATTTGATAAAAATATTAAATAAAATATCTTTAAATTAAGACTACATGAAGAAAGTATGCGCTAAAGTTTAAATGTATAATATACTCATACTATGAGCAACTTATTTAAATTAAAAGCAAAATGGAATTCTAGAATTTATTTGTTAATTTCTGGCCATTGTTTTTGCAAAATTATATTTTATAATTTGGATGTTGTATGCTTAGTAGATTATTGATACTATAGCCAGTTTAGATATAATACAGTTTTATTAGGAATGTAATTTTATATCAATTATTTATTGAGCTTACGATTCAAGAATCAAAAAATTAAACTTTTAGTTTCATATAGTCGTATAACAGATAGTTTTATAAGGATTAAATATTTTAAAATATTTAACTATGTTTGTAATTTAAGTTTTTAATTTGTATTTATAAAAGTTTTAATCATAAAAAAGTGGCAATACAATTATAATATGGTTTTAATGATAAATCTCAAAAATAGTCATCTTGTCTAATTACTCTTAACGTAGCATGACAAAAATATACTAAATAGGTATATTCATAGCTATTACTTAAAATATTATATCTACCACATAAAATTGGATTTGTGGACCATTTGTAAAAAGTATTTGGGCCATTTAAAATTGTCAACCACCCTATAAATGATAATTCAAAATTTTATTCATGCCTACGGGTATTAAGTTGTTCACTCTTATATTGAAATAGAAAATATATTTTGTATGATAATTTTATATACTATGTAATTTATTATTTGTTATAATGTCATACATTTTTAATTATGTAAGTAAGTGTTCTGCTAACTGATTTAATTATAAAATTTTTTTTTTTTAGGAGAAAGTTATAACAATGTCTTCAATAAATCCTAGTCGTGAACTATATACTGAACTGTTGGGAAATCAGAAATTACCTGAAGAGCAAATCCGTAAAGTGGGACAGTTGAAAGATTTACTTGATAAAATATTGACCTTGGATTCTTCAAAACGCATTGGAATATCACAGGCTTTGGTACATCCATTCATATCGGAAAAAAATTGATCAGTGTCCATAGCATTTTAGAAAAATTAACTCAAAATATTGATTATTTTTTTTTGATTCCGTAGAGTCAAAATAATTTAAAACTTATTAGAAGTTTTCATATTTTAAATTATTTTTCACTTGCATTATTTTGTACACAGTTATTTTCTTTTCATCTATAAATATAAAAATTAAATTTATTGCAAATTAATCGTTTTCGATATTTATATTGTAGTTATGAAATGACAAAATATTGTTGATAATAAAGTACAATTTTGAAAAATAGTCTTTTACCATTTACATTTTGAAATCTTTTTACTCCGTGTGTTGTTTTAATTTGATATTATAGAATTCTTTCTATTTAATGATTTTTGTTTGTTTTGCAGAATGAAAGCAAACTTGAAAAATCATACAACACGTAAAAATTGTCAAAAATCATTTCTCCAATATTAATTTGGTAATTAAATGATAATTATCAGGAAATCTAAATTGACCGTTGAAAGTAAAATAATGCCAACCTTAATTTTATTGGTTATCTATTACAACTATTGATGTGTACTTGGTTAGTTTGTGACAGTTTCAGATTTGATTAGAATTTGAATTAATGAAATATAAAAATTATATATCTGATTATTGACTTTAAACGTGATAATAGGTTTACCATAAATTGTTTATGGAAAATATCTCTAAAATCTGGAGTTGTCACTAGAAATGATTTTCAATACACCTTACCTTTCAATTCTTTCAATTAGATAGGGTATAGATAATATTTGCAGTTTTAATTTCTTTGTGAGTCGTTCATTTTTCAGGCTTATCAAACAGAAGTGAATCAGAAATGGCTAGTTGGTATCCATACAGGTAATACAATAATTTGATTAATGTGAATACATTGAAATGGACTTATTTTCTTGGTAATTACTTCAAATATTTCATGTATGATTGATTTTATCTTATTAATTTTTTTCTTTAATTATTTTATTTATAAAATCTCATAATTTATTATTTCTTTGATTACAATTTATTTATATTGTTTGAAAACATATGTTCTTTGAATTTATTTTTCTTCATACTGTCTTATAACTTGTTTTATTCAACTTCAAGAGTACAATTCTTTATTTATAATTAGCAATGGAGAATATTCATAAAATTCTTGACAACCTTTTGTCTTTCACCTTTACATCTATATGTGTATTCAAGTATTTAATGTAGTTTTATAAGTAAATTTATAATAGGTATATATGCACTTAAAATTTTAGTTGTTGGTATTATAGTTCCAAGTGAATCAAGTCTCATTTATGGGTTAATAAAAGTGTAATAAGAGAGTTTAATTTTTTAATTTAACTTTTTTTATTCGAAAGAAAACACTTATGAAACTTATTACCAGTTAAAATTCCTATGTAATTTTGATAAAATAAAAAAACAGTCTAAACAGAGATAATTTATGAACATTGCTTGTATGTTTATTTAAACTATATTTTTAAAGAAGTTTTAATTTTCAAACTTCTTTTGTTACTTTGTTAAAAATAAAAAGTTATACCATATGGTAGGGGTGGCCAAATAGAGGCTCACGTCTTACCGTGAGACGTAAAACATTTTTAGTAGCAAGCTTTTTAAAAAAATATAGTGTTTTTGATATAATATAATATGTAGTCATTTTATAAATGTTACTGTATTTTTTAATTCTTAACTTATTATAATTATATTTAAACCGTTAGCTGCATTTATATTAAATAAAAATTTTACACGGATAATGTATGTTCTGTTACAAAACTAAAATGCTTTAATTTTTTATGTAAATATACTTTAATGTTGTGTTGAAAAAAAAAGTAAATACTTTTAAGCGTCCTAAAATGAAAATAATATTTAAAAGTTAAATTAATGGAGATACTATTGCGTATACATGTATATGATAATTGATAATATTCAAAACTTCTGTATCCGTTAAAATAGATTTGAATATTGGGCATCCATTTTCAACAACATCAACTAAAAAAGGATTTTCTAAAAATCTAAATGACTGTTTAAGTATTTTTAAGCTTTTGAATCTACTCGTTAAAATCAAATCTGTGCTATTACATATTTTTTTTTATATTGTGCTGCTCATGACTCTCTTATTGCTGGCCACCCCTGCCATATGACATATGTCTTGCAATTTAATTTGTATTTTAATTGAGAAATAATCTTTTTGGCTCACTTTTCAAATTGGAAAAAAATAAAAAATCTTCAAACTTTGTGCCTTAGAACCCTTTTGGGATAAGTAAGATTTACTCTCTGTCCTGCCATAGAAGTTATCTATTTGTCCACCATTAGATGCTGATTGCTTTCTGGAAAATTTATTTTGAAATTGCTATCCTATACTGATCTTTGATATCTATCACTCACTGTTTCTAAATTGGTGGTATGTTTGGATGTTCCTAAACTCATGCCAGTATTATCCATTATTGCTAAATCAGTTTGATTTCTACCAATACATAATGAGTTCAGCTAAACTCCCTTTCTATGAACAAACATATTCTTCTTTATTCTCTTTACGTTCATTCTGTAAATCAATTTTCAGGTCTGTCATCTAAGGATCTTTAAGAAATATCTTACTCCATGGTCAATGCACCTTTTTCAAATTTTCTTAAAGAAAATTTTTCAAATTTTATTATTGTTTATACAAATGGATCAGTTTCTTCCCTTTCTGCTGGCTATGCATTTCATATTCCGGAGTTACATATCTCTTTTACCAATAATCTTCCTCCTTTACAGCTGAGTGCTATGCCATCATTGAAACCCTACACTAATTTAACAGGTTTCTCCGAATAATTATTTAATTTTTTCTGACTATGTCATGTTTTTAAATTCCACCCCCTTCAACTTTCATCAATCTCCACTTGTCCTTCGCATTAAGTCACATATTTTCACCCTCAATCGATAAGTTATAACATTCACTTTGGTTTCCTTGTCATACTTGGATACACAGTAATGAGGTTGCCGAAAACTGGAAAAATCTTCATCTAATCTAATCTGCCCATATTTTACTCAACTACCCCAATCGGATTTTATCCCCTTCATAAAACATGTTTACAATCTATGATCCTCCTATTATAATAACCTATCTGTGGAATTAGCCTCGAGATATAGAAATATTGCACCTTATATCCAAAAAAAACATGGTTCAATAACTTACATGGACCATATATTGTTCAATTCAATTGTTTACATATGGGACACAACTTCCTAGCCTCTCATTTAAACTTGGTCTAAATAATTCTTCATTCTTTACACTTGATCTAAATTAATGTATCTGTAACCTTTCCCATACTTTATTTAATTGACATGCTTAATTTTAATAAACTTCCTTAAAACTATCAATATTTCTTTTAATCTCCACTCTATACTCAATACAAAATTCAAAACTGCTTTAAAAATTAATAGCTTTTATATTGGAAGCTGGCTTTATGGTGTAATATACTGTAATTAATATTTTTTTTATTGATTTGTAATTGTTCAGCTATCATAGTTGTGTAACTAATAACTATTAATAAAAAAAAAAAAAATTATATATTGACTTGTGAATGTCATGGTTTACACAATCAATTTCAATTAAATTATGAATATATTTTGTATTTAGTCTGATATGTTTATGTGTACTAATTGTGGTAAATTCTCTAGCTGCATTCAAACAGAAAATTTGAATCATTTTAACAATTATATTTTTAAATCTTATATAGGTACCTCCAATGTTTTCTCATATACATGTATTTACTGAGGTAAAACATATTTAGGTTTCCCTAATCCCTATCTAATTTATCTTATTATCTTATTTAACTGTATGAAAAATTATCAATTATAGCAACTGGTACTACTGACTTGGTTGCACCTGCAGTAGCTATTTAATCCATAACTAGTAATTTGATTTATATAATATACTTGTTTTGTTTTTTTTTTACATTTTTTTATTAAGTAAAGATTTCTGCACCAAGACATTATTTTGGTGTTGACAAGAGTTACTACTTGCTGATTATAGTTTTTGAAGCTAGATTGGCAGTTGGAGTATTGTAGAATTTATGAATGATTTGGATTTATTTTCAAGATAATTTTGATTTTTTAGCAATACATTTTTATTATGTTACTATTTTTGTTTACAAATATATAAGAATGTTTGAAATATATGATCTTGATTTATCTAATGTATTTAAGTTGTTAAGAATTCCATACCTAGAAGAATATATTTATAAATATAATTTATTATACATAGTTTAGATTTTTAAACATTGAATATTATATTATGATATATGTATTATAAAAACATTAAGTGAATTATTGTGTGAAATTTAAATTATAATTCTTAAACAATAGTGATAACTGATTAATACCTTATACTAATGTTAGAGTTTGTTTAAGAGGTTTAAATTAATATTGACTTTAGCTAAAGGTAATTAATTAGGTACCTTTAAATTAAAAATGATTTATTTTTAAATTTTCACACAATATTTGTCAAGAGTACATGGTAAAAAAGAGTAAAACTAGCAATTTAATTAGATACATCCTAAGTTTATAATAATATTAATTTCGGTTTTTATTAATGTAGAAATTAATTTAAATTTATGTTTAGTTATTAGTAATTACTAATTACTAATTAGTATGTATTTATAGTTTTGCTAGTTCATTCCCCTCAATGAAACTGTATAATTTATATACTTGGGTAATAAGGTACTGGTGGACTCAATTTTTCAGAAAATTATCTTTATGTGTAGAATGTTGACTTAAAAATACATGTTGCTGTTTAAACCAAGCAAGAATTAATAAATGTAACATGTAATTGTGTCTGCTGTTACTAATAGACATTTGAATGGTCATTGGTCTACTGATCAGTCAATAATAACTAATTACACATTGTAGAAAATTTACAGAGCCTTAATGAGGTATAATCAATGATATTAACAATAATAAAAATATGTACCTAATAACTAATAAGTAATAACACTGATTATAACTAATAATTATAATCAGTGGTAATGGTTTTGAAACGTTTACATTGAAAAATATTTTTTTTGAAAAATTCCATGAGTCGATTCCTTGATATTTGGGATTGATGACAGAGAGCCAGAAACCAAGGCTTTAGATCAGTGTTTCTCAACCGGTGTGTCGCTGAGCAAGTCCAAATGTGTCGCGTGAAGTACTAATATTAAATGACAAAATGTTCTAATATTATTAACACTATTAATTATTTACAAAAATTCATAGGTATTTGATATAATTTCCATGATGAATAAAAATAGATTATCAGTTACCGACGTAAAATACATTTTATTAATATCGTAATTTTGAACGATTAATCGCGTTCGAATCGCCTATAGTGTGTAATCCCCTTAATTGATAAATGTTGGTTATTCGATATTTTCGTTTATTTTTAAACAGTGAATACGTATAGTATATTTATACTAAAAACATGCACCGTATCTATAACTCACTTTATTTGTATGCTCAGTTCACAGTTGTCATTTACTTCTATAATCGAATAGACTTATTTTCTTAATTTACCAACAACAATAATTTTTTGCTACTAATTAAAATAAAATGGATAAATTTTTGATTAAAAAAATACAAGTAGTAAGAGAGAGAACAGATGAAGACAATTTGGAAACAGAAAAAAATTCGTCACCTTCTGTAAATGCATCGTCAAGTTTTAAAGAAAAATCAGAAAATCCTTCTAAAAAATTCAAAGGTAAATATCGTCAATACAATGAAAATTATTTAAAATTAGGATTTTTTTGGGTCGGCGACGAACATTGTCCTATTCCTTATTGTTTTATTTGTGACGAAAAATTGTCGAACGAATCAATGGTTCCCAATAAGCTAGCCCGCCATTTTACCACAAAACATCAATCGTTACAAAATAAACAAATTGATTATTTTCGAAGACTATTAGATTCAAAAAAACTACAATCAAAACAATTTGTAAGATCAGTAAAAATTTCAGATAAGGCACAGGAAGCTAGTTTTCGTATCGCCCAATTGATAGCTCAAAAAAAAAAATCTCATTTAATTGCCGAGAGTCTTATTATGCCAGCTTTTCGAATTATGGTAAAGACTATGTTAGGAGTCGAAGCAGAAAAAGAAATAATTAAAATACCTTTATCTGATAGTACAATTAGTCGTAGGATTATAAATATATCAGAAGATATCGAGGAACAGGTTATTGAAGTTATAAAAAGTGGAGAATTATTTGCCTTGCAAGTTGATGAATCAACAGATATTAGTGGGAAAGCTCAATTAATGGCATTTATTAGATTTATTGTGAATTCAAAAATAGTTAGTCAATTTTTTTGTTGTAAAGAATTATCTGGGACAACAACTGGTCGAGATGTTTTTGATGTCATAAATAAATATTTTAAAAGTTATGGTATATCGTGGACTTCTTGTGTAAGTATTTGTACAGAAGGAGCGCCATCAATGACTGGCTCAATTAAAGGATTTATTACAATTGCCAAAAATCAAAATCCAAATATAATCACAACACACTGTTTTTTACACAGAGAGGCATTAGTAGCAAAAAGTATTGTTAATGATTTAAAGATTGTACTTGATCAAGTCGTAAAAATGGTGAATTTTATTAAAAGTAGACCTCAAAAAATTCGATTATTTTCTCTGTTATGCGAATCAATGGAATCTGACCACTATACATTGATTATTCATACAGAAGTACGTTGGTTATCAAAAGCCGAGTTTTATCACGTTTTTATGAACTTAGAGAAGAACTTTTAGTATATTTTACAATGGAACAAATGGAATATTCCGATTATTTATCCGATGAATTTTGGTGTTCAAAATTAGCATATTTAGCTGATATTATTGAACACCTGAATCAATTAAATTTAATCATGCAAGGTGAAAATCAAAATTTATTAATATCTACAGACAAAATGGCTGCATTTAAAGGCAAACTATTGATTTGGAAAAGAAGGGTAAATTATAATAATTTGGATATGTTTCCATTAACTGCTAATACTAAATTTACTGATAAACTAATACCAATTATCAATGACTCAATAACATTGTTGGACCAAAAACTTAATCATTATTTTTCATCGCTGGATTTGAAATTATTTGATTGGGTGAGGAATCTATTTAATCCTAGTTTAGAAAGCACACATCTTTCATTAAAAGAGGAAGAAGAACTTGCAGAATTAAAAAACGATCGCACTCTTCAAATGAAATTTAATGAGCTCGAGCTAAGTCAATTTTGGATTTACACAAAAAAAGAATATCCGAGTTTAACAAAATTGGCTCATTCTGTATTATTACCATTTTCAACATCATATTTGTGCGAGGTAGCTTTTTCTGCTTTGAACGAAATTAAAAACAAAAAAAGGGAAAGATTAATTAATGTCGAAGAGGAGTTAAGAGTAGCCTTATCGAAGATTTCACCACGGATTGATACATTATGTAAGAAATATCAGTCACAAATTTCTCATTAAAATGCTGTTTTATATTATATTTTTCTTTGTTGCTTTTAAGTTTATATATTATTAACTAATTATAAATATTTAATACTACATTACTACCTATTATTCTTATTTTTTTTTTTTACTATGTGTCGCAAAGTATGAAATATTTGAATAGTGTGTCGCCATTATAGAAAGGTTGAGAAACACTGCTTTAGATTCTAAAGTGGCAGAGGCGCAGAGTCTTGTTTGCACAGTAGATGGCAGCACGTGTGGGTTTATCACGTTGCGTGGCTTATCTGGTCGGTGTTAAATGTTATTGTTAGTTGTCTCATAGATTATGTATACTTATGCCCGGTTGCACAAACGACCAATAACTAGTTATCGGACCAATAACTAGGTTATTGAATCGATAAAAATTTGACAAGTTGCACAAAAGACCAATAAGATTTATCAATCCAATAAATATTGGGTTATCGGTTCGATATGTTGTAGACCCGATTTCGGTTCGATAAATTTTCAAAAGAGTTCTATAACTTATTGGTCTGATAAGATTGTATTATTTTGTGATAATCACATTATATTATTCTTATCTATGGTGATAATTGTATAGTTTACTAATTCGAATATAAAGTAAGTTTTTTTTATTTTTCTTCTTACCATTGTAAAAGTACCTACTACCTATATAGTATTTATCATCAACATCATCGAGTTCATCAATGAGAATCTCTTTCTCGGTGTCAGAAACATTCTTGCTTCTTTTTTTATTTGAAGACATTTTAAACTAATTACTAAACTATACATTAATGTTTACAAACTAGTTATAAGTTAATATAATATAATTATAGTTTATAGTTTTTTTTAATAGTAGTTATGACAATAAAATAATAATTATAATTTACAACAATTAACACTGATAACAGTAAAAATATATGATTGAATGATAATTTTTTGTAATCATGGTATCTAAACATTGGTAGAAATACTAACCACTAAAATGTTAAACAATTGTTTGTGCAACAGTACAGCACTTTAGGGAACCAATAAAGTTATCTATCTGACTGTTTATTGAACCGTTAACACAGCTTAATGAACTGTTTTTATCGATCGTTTGTGCAACCGGGCAAAAATCTATGGTTGTCTTCTCTTGCTTATTGCTTTGTTCGTAATTTCGCATTGGTATTCGGTTTATCTTAAACTCTATGATAAACGTCAAACAAGTTCCAAACTTCCAAGTTTCAAGTCCGATCACTGCGAACTGGTTGCTATTTACGTCCTGTTTCAGCTCGATTACTCATTGGTATATTCTACGTCGGTGCAGTTGCACCTCAGGCCCACGAGGTAAGTTCAGTTCGTGTCTGGGTGTCATTGCACATGATTAGTACATTTGGTATTTTTCAGATGAATGTCAAGAAAAAAATCATACCTGTAATTTGTTTGATGTCTGCATATGTGCACTGGATTAAGCCTCGCTTACTATCAGCATCCGCGTCCAAGGGTGGTAAGTCGCTGCTATTGCATCTTTGTGCCCGATCCCGATTTCTTATACCGATGATTGTGCTCACGGCATTTTGGATATTTGACGCTCAAATGCAATTTGAAGCTTCCGTAAGTTTAACACTAAGTCGTAATGTACGAATCACAGTCGGAGCAGAAGACCACCCACCCCAATTAGATTTCCTTGATGACGACGATGGTGCTGATGATGAAACATATTCAGTTGACGCATACTCTGAAATTTCTTCTGATATGTCCGACATAAGCGATTTAGATGATATCAGATCTGCAATTCAAGATTTTGTTGACGACAATGAGAATTCTAGCAGGTTGTCTGTGGGGTAAGTTATTATATTTTACTGTTTTTATTCTTTTTACCAATTCAACTATTTAATGATAGTAGTAGAAGTTTAAATAAATAAGACATTTAAAATTTGAGGTTTTAATACAATACATTCTATGTAAAATTTAGTTTATGGGTTATTCTGTTTTGATTTTAAATGTATTAAAATGGTATGACAAAACAAAATAATTCATTATTTAAAGCTTAAAAAAATATATAAGTATTTTATTTTCATAATTTATTACTTTAAATATTTAGTAATTTTTTGAAAAAAAGAAATCAAATATACTTCATAATTCAATCTGTATCAATGGTATTCATATGATTTTTTAAAGTCTATCTGATGTAATTCAGTTAATTTTCATTTAATAATATTTGATCTTAGGCAAGATACTTGGTGTATAAAATATAGTTATGTAAAAAAATACTCAGACTTGCACAGTGTAGGCATTCAGGTACATATGGTATCGATAGCTTATCTAATTTAAAATTGAATGAACACAAAGTTATTGAATAAAATGAAAATTGTAGGTTTTTCAACCGAGCCACAGAGGGACCTAAAAACTTAATTTTGTTTTATTTAGTGGTATACTTATACTTAGGGTGACCATATTAAGAAAATAAAAAACGGGACATCTGAAACGTTTACCCCCCCTCAAAAGAAAAATTCTTCCATATACATTAATAACACATATGCACACAACTGTAGAGAACATAATGTCTGTTATTTATAAATTTGGTTTCTAATTTTAAACATATGTACGAGTAAAACTGTTTTATATTAATTGTTTCATACATCGATATTTTTTTTCACAAACATAATATAATAATATTGAAATAACAGGATTAAAACAGGACCATCTTTTAAAAACGGGATAAAAAGCGTCCCGTTCGAAGTTTGTCGGGACAATGGGACATGATGACCAAAAACGGGACAATCCCGTTTTAAACAGGATGTCTGGTCACCCTACTTATACTGCATACTTATACATACATATTTAAAACTTTAACTCAACAAATCACACCCATCTAATTCTGACCAAATTGATTTATTTAATTTTTTTTTTTGTATCTGTTTACACTATTTTGATCAGAAGGCTTGCTCCATTCATAGGAGTTATGGTTTCTGATAATAGGTTAGTTTTGGTGTGTAATTTCTTAGATTTCTCAACAGCATTCCTAATAATTGAGAAAAATCGAAAGAACAAAAAAAAAAAACAAAAATAACGGAATACTGGTTTCAACAAAATTGAATTATTTTTTTTGCTGTAACTCAAAATAGAATAAACTGTATTTTATAATTTCATAATACTTATAGATTTTGATTTATTTTTTCTCTTTGATGGCAAGGATGTAATATATTTTTATTTTATCTAATAAAAAAGCTTATTATTTAATTTGGATTAAAAATAAAAAATACTGTTGTATTTATTAATATTGAGTGAATATTGAGTGAACATTTAATATAGAAACTTTATTTATTATGAAATTATATAAATTGCTCTGATAAGTATGACAATAATAATATGATTGAACAAAATAAAGTATATGAATGAGTAGTAATTGAATATTTTTATAAATATAGTAAATAGCTATAAAATACACACAAATATGTACTATGAAATTTTTATTTGGGTATTTTAAAATAGTTCAAATCAACGTAAAGGGTTATTGAGTGGAATAAGGCTCTGCCTCTAATTGATAAATTAATGTAGACAATTTGAGGAACACAATTGTTTGCATTACATTTTTTTAGATTTTGAGTGAAGCAAGTAGTACATTGGCTTTGTAATTATGGTTTTTACACTTGGGTTGTAAATATTTACTGAAGTTTGTTAGCAGTAATTATTAGATATGAAATTGGACACAGTTAGACAATGGTACATTGGTAGAAATGTAATTTTTTGAGGTTTTTTTATGGTTTTTCCGATATGAAATATATTCCTTGGAAAAAACTTGAAAATAATGTTACATTTTTCCACCAAGTGTTATATTTATTTTAATAAAATTAGTGGTTTGGTTTTTTTTTATACAAGACTAACCCAAAGCTTATAATATCTATTTTAATTACCGTAGTTTTGCTATTACTGTGGTAATTTAATTAATATTTAAATTAACTGTGTATAATTGGAATACTTTTAACTGTATAAATTGTTTGTTACAGAAGTTCAGTAAGAGACTTTCGGCAATAGAATATTAAAGGTATTTATCACTTATTATGACCATTTTACAAGTTTCATTGTGTATGTAGTAGATGTATTTATTTATAAGTGCGTGACGTATGACCATGATATTCATACGCTTGATACTATTCAATGTATTTTAATATAACATACATATTATACACACATATACATTTATATATATATATACTACTACTATGTTCATTACTCGTTATTTATCTTGTTGCTCGTACAGGAAGTTTGGAATTTTCTAATATGTGGTGCAAGGAATCCATTAGTTTTGACATATCGTCAAAAACAGTGATCCGAATATTGTGTAGTGAAATAACAGCACACCCCTGATTTTATTTGGTTCCTCTCATAAAGTATTTCTGTCACATTTTAATATTGTCCGCGCATGTTAGAGAAACCACAAGCATTTCGACTGAATTTGATAATAACAACATAACATTATGATATATTTAATGTATACTGTATAAGTATCGTATAATATTAATTTGTAATATGTATTGACATGTACATACTCATGCTTGTATTTTATCGTTATTACAGGATACGTACATTTGATATATTTAATGAATATATATTAATTTTACAATAAATAACAAAATTACAAACTGTTAAGATTTTGAGCGCTTACATCTTTAGATAGTGTTGTATTAATTTTTCTATTGGCCTAGGTGATTCAAGACACAGATCAAAACATGAATATGACAAACATATATTAATAATAATGAGAAGACTGATGTATAAATTATTATTTGGCAGTATTTAAGATTTCTGAACTTAACGGTATTTTGAAATGTTATCCATTTTAAGAAGTTGAAATTAATAAAATGTATAACGTTGAAAATATTATACATATACGTAATAGATGAATATATATATATATATATATATATATATATATATATGTATATATATTCATAACTTTGTTTTATGTATAATATTGTACAATGTATATATATTTATATATTATATATGATATAATACAAGTTTAATATTTATGTATATTTAAATTTTAAACTTTTTTTTTATTGTATACAATCGAGTTTTTATTTACAACAACAAATACCTGAAATGCTCTTTTATATGTGTACATTTAATAATAAATCTTATTTTTATATTTTAGGGTTTTGGTATTTTAATAATACAATATAATACCTATAACGTAACATAAAAGCAACAAAGTGATAATTTGATTTATGATAACTTACATTAATTTTAACATATGTAATATAATATAATTTATATATTATATTAAGTAAATACTATATTATATTATGTACTTAATATCTATAATAAAGTCGATTAAATGACTGTATTTTAACTATCATTGTACAGTGACTAGCTGTATATTAATTTTCGTTCTGTTATTGAGCTCGGTTCACCGGACTAAAATTATATGTTCTTGTGTTTGATCTGAAACAGAAGAACAAATCGGCTGTTAGTTAAGTGTAAAATGGCATTTCTTCAGGCGGTGGGTTAGGTTTTAGGTAATAAGTATGTTTCTTAAATGTTCTCATCAATTAATTTGGTAAGAAACGTTGACCAATTTTAAGAAAATAAAACAAAAGTAAAACTCATATCATTATAAACACAGTTCATTAAACTGTCCCTCAAAAAATTCTATCCAGGACAGCTGTTACACCCCCCCTCTTCCCATTAAATACGTCTCTGGGCTTGGTTCTGACATTTCTCGCCTATGATTCTCCGATGTTTAATAAGTTGTACTTAACCGTGCAGGTTTAATATTTTCCGAACAAACGGAACATAGACGTTGGAGGAGCATGTTTTTATTTAGGAAAAGAGAAAAGAATCCCAACAAACGTTTGCATTTGTGTTTTATAGTTCTATACCAAGCGATCAAATTACTCGGACGACATGTCGCTATATTTGTTCGTATAAAAATGTCAAATTAAAAAAAGAGACAGACGAAAATTCAAAATAATCATTTCGTTATTTTTAACAACGGTGTTTTCAACGGCTATATAATATTTCGCCAGCACATAATCGCGCTTACGTTACGACGATAAAAGCGACGGAACGGAAATAAAAAATATAAGCTTCACCGTGTTGTTGTTGCCGCGTTTGTATTATACGTTTACACGTACATCCATTATATGCGTGTGCTCTGGTCATTAAAAAAAAAAATTGCAATCGTTAAAATGGAATAAGTACCATAGTGGAATTTGATTGCGTAGGTAATTTCATAACGAGACATTGAGAGAGAGCTGCCGCCGCCGCGTATTATGTATCACGTGACGAGCGTTTAGCCGTTAACATTTTTACACTTGGCTCTAATTTCTCGTGGTCATTTCATATTCGCGTGTGTCACAAAACTATTTAATATGCGTGTACGGGAAAGAATCGGTAGAGAGACGATAGCGCGCCGCCACCGGTCATCTGTGCTGGTGGCAGATCGGGACATTTCCCGACGACGGGCTGGTCGCATACTCGAGGTGTAGGTGACCATTTGGTTATATTAAACGGTGTATATTATGTAGTATGTAATTACGTTAATAACAAGTCTAACTTTTTACCACTTTCTTTCCATTATAATAATACTATTTGCTCTAAATGTAGTCTAAGTAACGTACGGAACCCCAGCCGTTTCACTCGAGTCAAACGTCCGCCGGTATCGCAGCCGATAAGCCTGGACCACAAGTCGTAACTTTTGATAATATTTCCATATTCTTTAACGAACTTAAAAGCGTCACGGTCCCATCGGTTTCTTTGCTTGCGCCTGTTTAATGGTTTAAATACATTTCTCCCGACCAGTTCTATCCCCTATAATTAATATTACCCGCTCATCACTCTCATTCCGACACCACATTAGTGTTATTAAATATTTACTGTTATTTCCGGTTGGTTTTCACTGAAAGCTCTTGAATAAAAAAAAAGTAATACGCCGTGAGTGCCAAATTGTGATCGACCGTTATTTAGCTCGAAGAAGTAAAACCCTTCATGAAACTGTTAATTCCGCGAGCCAATAAAAATAATTGTAACTAGGTATGTATTTATAAAATGTGTTATGTGTCTGCTGTTGTTATTCATATTTTTGAAATTCAACTTAGAAAATTTGTAATATTTTAATCATAAGTCGAAGTGCTGTAAGACAATAGCTTTTGAGCAGCTTTAAAAAAAATTTCCCGGTCCCTCTGGATGATCCAGCCCGCCTCTACGAGCGGAAGCAAACGCTATGACGTAAATAATTTGGCTGAAAAAATCTGGATAAGTTACTCATATCATGTACGTTATAGATTCTAATTATAGAATTATACGAGTAGGTAAACTATAGCAGGGGCGACCAAATTTAATAGACTTAAGATCGACTTCTTAGTTTTCTCAGGCTATTGCAATCGACAAAAAAAAAAGGTAGTCAATAAACAAAAATGTATATGCGTGTTACACTTATTTTATTACTTTTATTTAGAATATATAATATAAGTATTAATAACGTGTAGATACGTAAGATAACATAAGATACACAAATTTAAAAAAAAAAAAAAACATTTTGCTTGTTTTCTGAAAATTTAAAAATTCAATAAAATGCGAAAGGGAGTCGCGATTGCCCTGTTGGTCACCCCTGAACGTAGTTTTAAGAAGTTTTTAAAAAATCGTCCGATTTGTGTGTGAGCTCTATGGTCATTGCACCAGACCAATCCGACCACAGAGACTTCCCACCTAATAACTAGACTCTACTTCCTGCACTCCTTTGTAACATCTATTTATAACTGATTTCCTTATCTTTCGTCGTCGTCGCCGCAGTCACTGGCCGAAGTCTGTTCAGTTGCCTGAATATCCGCCGCAATAAATGCGCACAACCAAATTGCCTACCTAGTAGGGGTACGGCGCAATTCAAATAAAGAACATTCTTTATTACTGTCGTCATTAAGACTGGTCCCTCCGACCGCGTTCGAGCGTAAACAACACTTCTTTGTGAAGCACTTTTTATCATTTACACTTTTTTGTAATATTTAATTATTTTATTTGGCCAATTTATCTCATAAAATATAAAAAATGTAATTTTTAAAGTTTTTACTAATCCTGCATTCACTTCCATGTAAAATATACGATAACAATACTTAAATCAATGTTTTATTAACTGAACCGAAGAATAAAAAGTTTAATGATAGGGAGGACTTTCAAATAAAGAAAAAAAATGAACAGGGGTCTAGGACTAGGTCAGGAAATGCATTTTGGATTGCGATTATATTATATTATATTACATAAATCTTATTGTTGTTTATTTTTCTTAAAATGTTTTGACATTCATACGTCTTATGTCTGGGATAAAAGAAAAATGTGTAACGATAAATATGGCACGTATTAGGTATTTCGCGAAATGAAAACTGACAGAGTGACTTGATCAGAATGTTGATCATTTACGAACACAAAATCATACATCGTAATTTTCCTATGAAAAACCATTACTTACAATTATTATGCTTGCTACGCATGAATAAACCTCAAAGTTAAGTTACCTATATGTTTTATGCGGCCTGCCATAGTGCCATAAGACTTATAATTAATGATCTTATGGTTTTCCCAAAAGGGAAAGGTTTGTTTTTTTTTGTTTTAATGTTCAGCTTTTTTTTTGAATTTATTTTGTTTCACCGTTACATTTTGTCGGGGGCGCGACCCGTGCCTGGGAATTTCGACCCTAGTTGCGCCTATGATTCGCCACTGCAACAGGTGAAGCGACGGAATCCTGCAACAGCGCATTCGGTCGCATTTCTCCGTTGCCCGTCACTATTTTTATATTTATATGCTGTGGGCAACACACAGTCGAAAACGATCCAAAGAGTTTTCAAGTTTGATTAATTCAAAAGACTTTGCCTTAGGTATAATGCCTTGAGCATAATATTTTATCTCTCGACGTGGTTTTCGGTACAGGTTATCACCTGTATAAACGAGTATATAATCTATAATCGCGATCAATGTCCTCGCGGTTTTCGTCGAAACATTAATTAAGGACGTTAATTGGCTCTTATCTGCACAACAAAGGTAGTTAAATCGGATAGAGAGCTGCGATTCAAGTTATGTAAATAATTCACCGCGTGCATTGTCTACGTGTATTTGCGACGATCACAATAGGTATGAAACGATATCAGTCGTCGTGACCTGGTGGGTCTATCATATTGTTCGGTAGTCGCGGTTATGGAAATATTAACACAACACCCCGTCCAACGTCTCAATCACGGGACCGGTTGTGTTAGGATTTACCGCGGAAGTATAATAACACCGAGATATAACATAGGTAGTCACGGCGACGCGACGCAACATGTACGATTACCGAACGTTGAGGCCTAAGGGGCAAAACGATACCGACACACACGTGTGCCCTAGCTGCAGCTGGCTGATCGATGACCAAAATATGTGTTTTGAGTAATTATTTAAGTGTTCAAATGTTCGGACTTTGTTTTTGTAACACAATTTGACGAAGAACTTAAGCAAAACTTGGTCTGATGAATAATTTAAAGTTTTTCATTTTTACCTTCATGTTCCAACATCTTTTCCATGTCAACGGTATGTTTTGTTCTATAAAATTTCTAATGGCGATGAATTGTTTTTGTTTTTTTTTTTAGATTTCGAGCGTTATAAACCATGAAGATCTTAGCACATCGCAGTTTAACCGATTTGGAGACATGTTTGACTTCCGGTACGACACGTCCAGTTGCACATCGTCCCGAAAACTCGGCACAATACCGGATGCGACGCTGCATTGTTTCTCGCAACTTTCAACGACACTGCGGTACGGCTGTACGTACGGAAATATGGATAGGACACCGAAACGAGTCTGCGAGAAAAACATCGATAGCAGTGATCGCGCGCGTACCCGGTATTATAAAAATAATAATAAAAAATAAAAACCCTTTAGGGATCGGGCGAAACCGTACGCACGGGCAGTAGTACTTGCTCGGCGGCGGTGTGTTGGGGACACGTCACGCCAATGAACATATCGAATACGTTTTATTTATTCTAAGCACAACGGCTGCGGCGAGAGGAAGCTTTTGGGATAAAGCAATGATGCGGTGGTTTTTTTTTCGTCCCCTTTTTTTTTTTGCCGGAAAACACTAAAAACGGTAAAAACGCTCCGTGGCATCATGCACACCGACGTGCGTATTATCCGTGCACATCCTATGTATTATACGTATGCGCTTTCGATTGTAATCTGAACGTAAAAAAAAAAAAAAACACTAAAACGAATAATAAAACGAAAATGTAAATGACTGGATTTTATTACGCGCGCATTGCCGTGTTGCTGTTATTAAACCAAAACGACTTGAGTTTTCATAAGACGATACACTTTTAAATTAGAAAAAGTACCTAGCTCTCTCTCTCTATACACAACACCTATATGCTAACTATACATCATATCAAACTATGTACACGCGCAGCGGCTCAACTCTTACGGAGTGTTCGACGGCGACGTGAACGTTTTCCGCGACGAGTACGCGAGGTTTCAAATAGTCTTGGAGCAGAAGAAAAATAAATAAAATAAAAACAAACGTTTGTGATGAACCACACGCGAGTGCTATAGTCGTATTTATTACGGGGATTATCATCATTATCGACGAACGACCTGCGCACACCCCGTCGTTGGCTCAACGTTGTTAAAACTTTAAATTAAATAGGATACGTTCGCTGGCTTTACCTATATACCGACTGCTTTTCCTGAAAAAATGTTTATAAAAGTAATTATTTCGTGTTTGGTGTGCAGCAACAACCCGTGTGTTTTTAAAGTTAAATATTAACTTAGATTCAATATAAAGTTTAACGGCAAACAGTTGAAGTGGACTTGAAGTTGTTTGTCTTTGAATGATTTTCTCGACTCCTTTTTCGGGACGCGTATTTTTTAAACGTTGCAGTCAAAAAAAAAATAAAAAATAAATTAGAGAACTACGGCTGCTGCGTTTTTGGAAAAACGAAACGTGCTTGGATTCTGATATCGTGTGCTCGTACCTCGTATTACCCGTAAGCCGTATTGGATTTAGTACGTAAGGCTTGTCAAATTTCGAGGAAATTTATAAGTTATAATACAGCGGTAATGTATATTCATTTTTATTTCGACGAATCTCACGTGGATGTGTACGAAACAAACGCCATTCTACAACATAAGTTATATATTTGTGTTTTGGGGTTGGAGAATATGTGGTGTGTGTACAGAGTAAGCGCATCGAAACTTCTGAGGTGAAAAACCGGGAAACGATTTGGTACTTAATTTTTCCGGGAAACTCGTCGAATCGCAGTCATCTACATATCAGGGGTGGAAAATCTAACGTTACGTGCCAAAATGTATACGACTTTATTTTTTATCTTTCCGGGTGCCATTAAATGATGAAAAATAATACAACATTATATACTTAAATGAGAAAGATGTGTTCATTTAAATGTATTCGTAGTAAACTAAGTATACAAATGAAAACGTGATTACATCGTGGCCTCATAATTTGATATTAAAAATTAAATATAATATAAATATTTTAAGCTTTTGAGTGCCCTCAACGTTTTTTTGCTTTCCACGGATTTTTGGTCCCAGGTCTATCTGTATATATTTGTATGATATCTATCTATTATCTAAATGACTAAATGTATATTAGTAGTATAAGTCGATAACGCTTGAATTCCATTCGTGCAGACGATATAAGTAATAGTTTTAATATTGCTCTCGGGCTTAAAGTAGCTGATGGTCAATGAATGGATCGCGGAGGGTAAAAATGTCTTCGTTAGAAAATTATTTCACCGTTTTACAACTTAAATGCACACTTTGTTAGTTTCGGCATCAAAACATTTGTCTAAATATATCGCTGTAGGTATGAACACACATTCTGCATTCGGTACGATATTATATATTTTATAGTACAATTATTTTAACCGCTGTCGACACACACTTCATCTACGAATGCGAACGCGTCGGAGGTATGCTTTCATGATGAAAAAGGAAGTGTTTGTCGTACACGTGATCGATGTCTTTCTAAATTTTACGTATGACGGTGAATCATTCTTATTACGCACCTATATATCAATATTATAATGAAAGCGTCTCTCATTTATCTGTCGTGGTGCTGGGCAGGTAGATATTAATATTTTAACAGTAGGTGGATAGCTTTACTGTTTTTCGACTAAAACTGAGTGAAATATTCCATTTACACAACTTTTGTTATCATCTGAGAACGCTTGGACCAGGCAAGACAAGTGCAATTCAACTTAAACACCGAATTACAATGCTGAAAAATGTGTGCTCTCAAATTGTAGAGGGAGTTGTCGCTGCACAAGCACGTTTAACGCAGGATTCTGTCAAAATACGAAATATCGGTGTAAAAAAAATGAATAAAAACAAAATATATTTCTCCCGGGAAAATGTTGTCGGCACGAAACCATGCGAAACCGAGAGACCATCCTGACGGGAACTCGATTGTGTGTGTGTGTGTGTGTGTGTGTTTAGGGCGATTGAAACCGTTTCACTGTTTTTGGTAAATACGGGCTGTGCAAAGAGGAAGTGAGGGAGGCTACAGTCTTCGTTACAAAAGAAATACCTATATTAACGCATGCACGCCCGTGCGAATTCTTTTCACTCCACCCCCTATCCACGTGAAGACGTTTGTCTCTCAGACACGTGTGTTGTGTGCATGTGCTACCCCAGAACTGTGAATGTCTGATGTACACTTATCGTAGCGCATACACAAGTAGGCCAAGGGATCTGTACGTATATTCTAAAGGCACAAACACAACGTCGAACGTATTTTTATTTTTGTTGCCTAGATGAAACTTTCGGTTCCTAAACACATGTCGTAACGGACGTGTCTTAACAATAATAATAATAATAATAATAATGGTATGCGTGATCCGTTTAGACGTGTTGTTTATTATATATTTTATTGTACGTACGAGTTTTTTTTATACGTTTTCTTTTTTTTTTTACTCTTTTTGTGTACGGCCACTAAGACGTGTAACTGTCAAACATACTTGCTGCTATAATCCTCCGTGTCCGGTCACGGAACGTGCCACAAAACTTGTTTCTCGCTCGTTGCTCCCCGATATATTGATACATGTGTATATAAATTATGAGAAAGTTTTTAAAGTTTTTAAAGTTTTTCTCCGGCGTACGACGAATCGCGACCGGAACCTCCTAGCGCACACCAGTAAACATTTATACATGTTGCGCATTCCGAAAATGTATTCGTAACCGTATTACAATGAATGGGCACGTCACAACCAGACACCAGCCGAGTGGACGAGGGTTTTATGATAATTTTATCTCGGCAAGATCAGCGTTTTACCAGAACTACACTGCAGGCGAACGAAATGGCGTAAAAACGATACTGAAATAGCACGACGAGAGATCCTTAATTTTAAATTTATTTTTTTATTTTTGGAGCTTTTGTGTACTGCGTTAAACAATTCATCTCAACAATTACAGACACAGATTAATGTTTAACGTGAGTTATAATAATAATAATAATATATATATACTTATAGGTTGGCTATAAAACAATAAAATTTAAATTTAAATAGTACATATAATGAGTTACGAACGTTGTGGATTTAGAATAGTATATAATATATTGTAATAATGTAATGCGATATGGTGCACACGCAATAATTTATCTTAGGAGCATTGGAATGATGATTAGTGTTTATGGAATTATTAGTTTGTTAAATATGGCGGTGAAAAAATAATTTAATAATATAGGTTAAGTCAGAGGAATAAGAGGAATGATTTATTTCGCACATCAATAAAACAACTGTGGAATCGATGGAATATTTTCGATAATATTGCATTCTGTTATTTCAAGCGGTGGACATATTATCCGCACGTTCGAAACAATAATCAAACGTATATACGAGTATATAAATAAAGATAATATATTGTATTACATTCACCTGCAGAGTATTACGCGTGGGAATTCAGTGCAATGTATATAAATGTAAGTTATAACAACCGAGCGGACGCAAACGAGGTATCCAAATAGTTGTAACGCGACTCTCGGTCTCTAGCAGTAACTACTGACTACTGGAACCGAGGACGAACTTCGGGTATCCCATCACTCTTCCGAGCCGCAGGACGTGAAAGCAGGGTACACAGGACTTCGTAGGGATTCGTAGAACAATGTTCCAAGTCCGTTGCACCAATACGCCGCACGTTCACGTCCTTCGGATCAATATATTGCAAGCGGTCGGATTATCATATTGTTAGGACCGTTTTCAATATTAATTTTTTTATTCAACACACATTGTATATTATACTTATAAATAAAATCCTCTACGTGTGGCTGGGATTATTTCAGAAACTATTGCCTCGATTTACATATGGTTTTTTTGTATTTCATACGTAAGACACTACTGAAGGACAACATAGGAATGGTAAATAATCATGTGCTAAATAATAATAATAATAATAATAGTACACACTGATATGGGGTTGAGTTATCCTACACAATTAAATACATTTACCTAATATTTTACTTTTAATTGTTTGTAGTTAATAAATAACGTATAATTTAATTAATTAGAATTAATTAATTTGAAGAACGCCAAAAAAGTATACTCGGCCAACTCGGTCAAAAATTCTTGTAAAATATAAATTATATTTTTTTCTGACATAAAAAATGTTGATATATAAGATAAGAAATACTCATAATAAAATGGTCAATGTTTCTACGATACAAATAATAAAAATTAATTCAGGAGTTTAATTTTATCCAATAATGATAAAAATACAACAACAATTCCTTCTGATTAAATGTATTAAAACTAAGCACATTTTTCATATATTCCAAAATGTAGAAACATGTTTGCATAATATAATTTTGACGATGTTAGTAGGTAACTAATTATTCAAGTGAAATGTTATTTTAAATTCTCAAACGAATTAAAAATAAATTAAGATCATCTCTGAGCAAAGAAAAATTTGATGCGTTAGGAATCTTATCCATTAAAAATTACATACACCGCACACATTAATTTCAAGGAAGTTATTGATGCACTTGCATGACAAAAAGCTAGGAAAATGTTTTTTTAAAAATCATGAAGATTTTTTACTATGTACATTCAAATATTGTTTAACTTACTATTAGGTTTCGACTGGTTATTGTTATTATATTTACCAATTATAATTTGATTTACAATTTTTAATAGAAGGCCCAAATTATTTCTTTTGTCCGGAGCCTCAAAAATCCTAAATCAGGCTCCGCATGTACGCAGTTATGTGCACATAGTTTCATTTTGAATGTAATATCGAGGTCTTAAAAAATTATATCGTCCGCGCAGACCGTACAAGTCAATTCGTGTGCTCCGCTGCCGCGGGTTTCCGTTTCCTTGCCCGAGAGTGAATTATGACGCAATGTATATAGTAACGCACGAAACACTGCACATTCCCGTATGCGTTTAGTATGGTAATATATTTCGCGTGTCCGTGCCGCGGTCTCGGAGGGCACCCCGTATCCGTCTTAAACTATGCACACGAGCGTGCACATGTATTCATCGGACACCTTCGATAGTTTCACTGAAACATCTCGTACATGCATGTACGCGGACCCCTCACCACTGCAGTACGTGCGTAATAATATATACATACTAAGTACACTGCTGCAGTGCTCTCATCCGCGTACATATTGCATATAATACCTATGAATGTATACGTTTTTTACGCTGCTCGTAGAGTTTAAGATTCATGCGCGCCCGGTCGTTTCGTTTTTACAATACATAATGCAGTCCGAACGAAACACGCTGCGGGTCAGTGGCACAATTTAGTGGGGTAACGTTGGGGCCGGGGGGGGGGGGAGGAGGTTTAGTAATTTTTTTTAAACGAAAAGTTCCAAAGTTTAGTGAAAGATCCCCGAGCCAGCGCTAGTCAAATTTTAAAATTGCCCGCATCCGGTTTATTTTGTGAGACTGAAAACATTTTTCGATCGCTTTGCTCGCCAATAAACATTCCCGCTACATTTTTATATTCAATCATAATATCGTTAATACTATATTGGATTTTTTCAATTAAATGTTTTCCGTAAAATTTCTTACAAAGAAATCATAGGTAGTTTAAATATACTAAAATACATATTGGTACAATCGAAATTCATTGAAAATGCAATACAAGCAATGTTATTCAAACATAATAACAATAATTTTATTAATAATCATATGTTACTTATAATTTTTTGATAATCGAGAACATGGAAAATATGGGCTTGACCCCACCACCGTAAACCCATACGAATCATATCGTCTATAATCGTATGATACCATCGTTCTCATACTCTCACTGAATTATTATTATTGTATCATCAGTATCGTCGTGTTGAACATTTTAAATGTTCGCAGATTTGATTTGTTTATTTTGTTTTAAGAATTTCAATCAAAACTTAAGACTGTAAGATAATATACCTTACGAACAATTCACGGACTATTCGAAATCAAAACGGGGAATATAAGAGACGAAAAAACGAAGATCTGGAAATGTTATATAAAAAGCCAAATATTAGTTATTTTCTGAAGACGAAACGCTTGTAGTGGGTCGGCCACGTTTGGCGAACTAGCGAAAAACTTATAAGAAATGTCGTGAACAAAAACCCATCAAAAAAGTGTTCAAGAGGAAGACCTCACCAGTGATGATTAGATATGATGAAAAAGGATATTTCAGATAGCTAAGAGGCAAAACGATTGACGTGATGACGCAATGGACCGGATTGGATGGAGAAGTTTGGTAGTAGCACGCAAAAGGCCATAATGGCCTGCGCAGCATTAAGAAAAAAAAAATATACCAGAGAAGTTTGCGTACGCGATAATGTATAGTGCACCTGCTGTAGTACACGGCAACGTCGGGTAAGAGAATAGTGGAGACGGAGGAGCGTCTACTGCACGTGATCTGTTCGGGAGACCGGAGAAAAACGACTCGACTTCCGACTGGTATAATCGTAAATTACCGTTTATTGTATGCATATATTACGTGCCCTGCAATACTGCAATAAAGTAAGTCGGACGTAGTCGCGTGTACACCACAACGGTCATAGTTGCAGGGGTGGCGTTGAAGTTTCTCGCTTTTTCATTGTACCACGCGCGACCGACGAGACTTATTATGCGGTCGTATCTCTGGCATAGAAGGGACGGGGAAAAAACCCCGAACGCGATTGATATTCCGCGACGTACGCCGTCCGAGGGTGGTTGCTCGGGGTAGCAGTAGAGGATACCGCCCGTGACCTCCCAGAAGTAGTATATTTCGCCCGATTTGCCGCTGCTATATACGTATGGTGGATACCCTTTATGTACAGGGACTTCCAGAAAAATGAGAAAACTCTCACAGGAGCAAAAACATGTATTTACATAATTTTGTTTTTATTTTTTAACGGAATCTACGTTACATGTCGTTGAGAGCCCAAAGGTTAAAAATATCATATCTTCAAATGTCAGTAAATGGAAATGTGCCTCGTCCAACATCCTCGAGTTTTCAACAAACTCGTAACTTGTATTCTGTTTATGGTATCTTGTTATTTTATAGCTCGCCTGTTTATATATACATATACTCGTATATATATAAAAAAAGAAAAAAGTATAGTTCTCAACCGTTATATTTTTCAGCATTTTTTCACTAAACTCGAGCCGTAATCGGTGGTCCGATGGACTCAGTTACCGCGTAATTTGGATTTTGGACGTGTTGGAAACAGCCATATGTAATGTCAGCGTTCGAATTCAGGAATTTTTACGTACACGTAAAGAACACCATCTTAGGGCCATAGATTTTAAGATGGATTTTTTAACAATTGGACTCTTAACGTATAATCCGTACGCTCAGTTCATTGGATAATATAATTATGTAAATAAATTTATTTAATTTATATCACGATTATAAACATTTTTCCATACTCCTATAGAAGACCATTTCAAATCAACTTTTCGCTTCGATTTTACCGCGTCCGTTTATTCGTCACGTTTTTTTTTGTTTTCAAATAAATTAGGCGCGTCGCTCACCTCTAATTTTAAACACGCGTCCTACTCAGTGACCCAGTACGCATTTGATGTTCTTACCGACACAAACACCTTCTATAATAAAATATTATGTGTCACGCGTACAATTACTGTCGAATGACAATCGTCAATAATTTTTACGCGTTACCGCGTGTTGTTCCTGAATTTCAAACACATTTATTTGCGTCACATCATATAATATGACCTTAATTTTGGCACATCTATATAGTAAGCCAAATTGACGCCAGCATAGTAGCCCATGTCACAGGGCATCGAGGGCGAGTGGACATGACGAATTGGAATTCTTCGTTAGAATACCGCCACGCGTAGTATATTGGTATCTCTTTGCAATCGATACATACATAGTGCATTGATTTTAAAGTGATTCTTTCTTTCCGCGAACAAACTAGCGAGCAGTACATTTTCACTCAAAATCGTTCATGGTATTCTATTTAGATCAGAAACCGGATACCGGTGACACCGTAGTAGCTTCAAACAGAAGATTTTCTGATTTCTCAGTAACCCATTCTGCAGTATCAACGGAAACACGAAAAGAGAAATGTTGAAATAATCCATTCAGTCTAATACGAATTTATAGTTATTTTGATAAAACGAGTGTAGGGACATTGGTGTTTATAGCTCAAACATTTCGTACGAGGCTAACCTTATTAAGCCGTTTAGGCGCGGTAAGTTTCAGAAATGAAATTAATATTTATTACGCCGACGGCCGACCTATCCCAAGAATCGGTTTTCTAATGTTCTTCATGCTTTCAAACGCATGCAAATAATACGATCAACTCGTCAACACGACAAAGGACACACCCGTTATCATCCGTTCCGTTAACGTTTAACGTCCGAAAACGTCGGCGGCGATAACAGAATATAGTACCCAACGGTCGGTATAATGTACATATTCTGTTCGACTCCTACGTTTGCGACTACCCACGTGTCCGTTTTAACCTTAGCAGTCACGCGAGTACGGGCCGTTTACGTAGTAATACGAATAATTATTTCCATCGTGAGTCTGCGATACAGCGGCGGGTCAGCAAGATTCAATCGATTCCTGCGTACAATTATTATTCGCGCGTCAGCTATTCGGCAGTGAAAATTCATGATGGCGGTTATCGAAACAACATAATATAGCTGTAGTCCATTAAGTAACAAATCAAAACGCACGCGAAAGTCTGACCTTACTATCGGTACCGACTTTTCTTTGTATTTTTTTTTTTGGAATTTCGGCTATCCTCCGGGACCGCGAATCTGTGCGAATCCTTCGAAATCCATATCATCTCTCAAACGTCAATTATACGAAAACTAAAAATAAATAAAATAAGATAAAAAGGGAAAGAGTATAAACGTTGCGCCGACGAATTAAAAATAAAGTCACGATAACTTTCTAATCCGAAGTAAGGGAGTAAAAATAAAAAGTTCGATTTAACAACATTAATAAAAACTAAAATACACTCGAGTAGGGGACCAACAATTAAATTAAAGTCGTCGGAACTCCGATATAGTTATTGCGAATCCACTGCAATGTATTTGTTTTGGGAATTTCGATCGCAAATAGCGCGCTGCACATTTTTTATGTTCAATATACGTATACGTCCGTACGATTTGCTGTGTAGAAAGATGTGTATGTATGTGAGTGTGTGTGCATTTGTAAAGGGGAGGTTGGATTATGTAAACGAAGTAAATGAGGGGCTTGTACTTACTTCATTGAAAACACACACACACGAAATCCAGAAATGAAATGCAAACAATCGACAACGAATAACCAAAAAACTCTAATGGTATTTTCTCTATATTAAACCAAAGATGAGAATCTTTGTTACTGACTGGAATTTATGTCTAAATCCTGTTCCGCAATGTTCTCTATAATTTAAAAAAAAACGCATGACCTATAGTTTCGGAATCATACCGTAACAAAGATTCTCATTTCAAGTTTTATACCAGATTTTAGATGTAGATGTAAAATAATATACTTAATCTGCGGCTGTACAGATACACTGTACACTTTAAAGTTTAAACGAACGTGAATACTCATTGTCCGATGTCGACCATCATAGATGCTACCACCACCCACAGACTATACGTACGACAATAATATATAATATTAAAATTATTATACATATAGACGCACGCTGTTGTACGTATTATTATTGTTTTCTCAAGTTGATTGGTGTGTGGATTCCGTGTACGTTGTAGCAGAGTTTAGTATCCGGTCGTCCGGATGACGTTTGAGTTATTTTATTTGCCACAAAGGAAATAGTTTTGTGATATTCATAAGAAACGTGTTTAATTTATCTTTGCGAAATCGTAGTATATGGGCTAAAAGGTTCCCAGAGGCGTATTTTGGTGTACGCGTTTATTTATTTATTTTGTTGAGGAAGCTTCCAACTTTTAATATTTAGCAAATAGCCAAGCCACTCGGTCATTCGCGGAAGGGATGTTGAATCCTGCGCAACACTACGTATGCAACGCAAATGCTATTACGTTGCTGTTCGAGAGTGGATAGCATTACATTTCACCGTCTGACAGTCCGAGGTATTCGACGTACGCGCGCATTGCGATAGACGATAGGAAGTTATTCACGTCGTGATATCGTATAATGTACTTCTCATCAATTGCTAATACCAAAGCAATTTTTCCATTTCCAACCATTAAATTAATAAGCAATAGTATTTTTCCTGTAATATGTGTACTTATGTATCGTTTTACGATATCGACCGAAGTTGAATACAAACCTCGTATCAATGGGCGAATAATCAATAGGCCATTTAACAATTTACGCGACGTCGTTTTTACAGAAAATTAAACGTACAATAATAATTTGCTGCCCTATTTTCTTTAGAAAGTGAAAAAAATAATAATAATAATGAGTCTTTTACCCTTGCGCCGTCTTGGATCCATGTTAAAGATAAAAATAAATGTACAAAATAAACAACGTTATAAATTTGTAGTAAGCTACGATGAATATTTTTAAAAATCCTTTTCAAGTTAATGATCAGATTGCGTAGGTATTGCAAAGAAAAAAGCGGATTGCTGTTGTGAAAGTAGTACATTTTACGTCGTAGATGTGGGGTGGTGGAGATCTGGAGAATGACGGTCATTCTACCTACTAATCTGCAGGACCAACTTCCTCGAAAGTCGAAACTGGAGACCTATGGCTGCCACACAATATATCAAAGGTCGTACGCTTGCCGTGACGGCATCCGGCAACGACTTGAGCACGAGGCACGACGACCCGGTTTGGTATCAGATGACATTTAATTTTCTGAGATTGCTCTTGAAGGGACAATGTGTAGTTGATATTTATGTTTAATTATTTGCGGTGCATATTAAAAGACGTCTTGCTGCTATCGGATTATACTTGGTGCTCGGTGTAGACGGTGAACATATTATAAACACGAATTGAGATAACCATTTCGGCTGATGCATTTCGTGTAACATACATGATACACCTATGTACAAGTAATATAATAACACGTTATGTCACTAAGTCAGCGAGCAGTCCTTTCGATATCTAATATTTTTCTTCAGATATTGGATTAATTCGGATGGAAAGTTTTTATATTAGAACGTTGACAAAAGTTTGCTTTGTGATACTAGTGCCCAGTGTTGAATATTGTTTTTAATAAAAATCGTTAGTAGATAAAGCTAATGAAAAAACTTTGAGTGTCAAACATAAACTTTGCCGAGGACTTAACAAGCGAGTTGGATTTTACGATTGAAAAATGAAGTACAGAGGGTACAGGAGTGGTAATCAACAGTAGAAACTTCCAATTGTCAAATCATTAATTCTTACGACTTGAAAATAATGCGCCCTAATTAACAATAATACCTACACGAGTAATGAAATTTTTGCTGTGGAATTAAACTTTAAAGTATAATCAGTATATCTAAGACTAGACAATTGATTAGGAAATAAACTAAACGACGAACACAAACTGAGAAGTGAGAGTAAAGTAATTGTGTAATTGTCTTTATGAATATCTAGCAACCAGTACAAACGTATATGTATTATGTTGTAATAAACCCAAAAATGCGTGCAGCAATGAGTGTACACGTAGTATAATTGTAATTAAATAAATTCATTATGCACGGGACGACTTTCGTTAACTCATATTGATATAATTTTGTTTAACTGCTTAGCTATGTTTGATTAATTGTTTTGATATAAAAACCAAACACATATTATACCTTTAAGATACTTGTATGTTGATACTGAGAATACTTGGGAGACAGTTTTCCCAATTTTATTTTTCCCATTGCCATTTTTCAAAAAAATAAATGGATCCATGGATCACTGTAAATATAATAAAATGTGTCTTTATCTTTTTTAATATCATACTTGGTTCGGGTATTGGTTTGGGCCTTGTATAATAATTAGATTGGGGTGGTTTACTGTTTCTGTTATACTGCTTCTGACAGGTGTGGATAAGTAGGAGGGGGAAACAAGATGAACTGTCATATCCCCAGCATTTTAAAATTATTGTTAAAAGTATGAAAACATTTTCTAAATTTTCTTTTCTGTCTTCATGACTTTCGTAATTTTTATAATATGCTAAAGTTTTTATTAATTTGTCTCATTAGAAAAAAAAGCATTATCAGAATTTTAATTAATTTAGAATATAATTTTTGTTTGATTATAGAACCTTTTTTTTATCATCTGTATTCATAACCGTTGTTATTTATTTTTTTTTTTCTTTTATTTTTTGTTTTGTATTTTTTTTTTTCCCAACTACTAATTTATTTAATTATTATCTTTATTTTATTCTATTTATATAATAATATCCCATATACATTTTAAACCCTATAAGATATGTACAACTGTATTGAACAGTAAACTGTGTCGCAAGGCAACTCACAGGGTGAGCAGTCCGCTATATTTATATTTATATTAATAAAGTTGTTTATATATATATAAGAAGTATACAATCTATAAAAGAAGCAGAATAAGTATATGAGAAGAAGGTTATAATAGCTGCAGGAAATTCGGGATTAAGAAAAGAATCTTACTTAAATTAATCAAATTCGAATTATATTTTAATTAGATTGGTTATCGTGGTCGGTGAATGGTCCCCTTCAGTTTATTGTCTGTTTATAGGACGATTGTTGCATTCGAAATATATTATAGAACTTAAAATGATCGTGATATAAGCATTATAACAACGGTTAGCAATCTAAAAAATCTTAAATCATATAATAGTCCTGAAAATCGAAAACACGTCGTTCTTGGAAATCGCTACTCGTACTACGGAGGTATAGTGGAGATTTATTATTATTAGTATTAATCGTTTGTGTTTGGTCGGTACTTATTTCGATAGAAAGGTGGCTCGTAGTTATTTCGATATAAATGCGTTATTGTTTAGTGTTCGACGGAAAAATACGATTACTTAAATATACTAATAAAATACTTAAATATACATGTTAATATAATAATAATAATTATGCACATTTGATACTACATACTTGTTGTTTTGGGCGTGGATTCAGATGTTGTTGTCAGTGTCCGATCGGGTTAAAATAATTATAAGGTTATGATTTCGTGGTCATATTTTGCATTCAATGTTTGAAGTTTTTGGATTTATAATTTTTTTTTTTTTTTTGTCATACCATAAACGTCGCGCTCGCATCCGTGAACACGCTGATAAATGATAATACTGCTGGCGCCGTGTTATTGTTCTAAAAACTCCCTACATCCGCTATCTCCAATCCTCACACTCTAGGCCCTCCGGACTTTTCGCAGGTCCACAGGATAATATTATTATGATTTTTTTTTTTTTTAAATCCCATTGTGTCGTACTGTAGTTTATACACCACCGCGGTGTGCTAGCGGATTAGTACAAAGAGTACAATACGACTATACTATATATGGCTCAAGAGTAAAGGCTGATTTTTTTGTTTTTTTACACGGACACGATAAAAACATAAATTCAAAACCGTTCTATAACTGCAGTTAGTGTTTACCGTCCTCTCAAAATCGATATTAAGTCTTAAATATGAAGAACAAGTATATGCATTCAAGTTTCTGTTTGATTTCCATACGTCTACTGTCGCACACCACATTCGTCCGTCGTTATATAGGGTGCCCCACCGGGATTTACGTAAAGCGATGTCTCCGGTGCTAATAGAGATAAACAAATTCTGTTTTTAACTGAGCATCCCTGGGAAATTGAAATTTTGCTGACAACTGTTTGGTAATTATAAGTATAGTACTAAAGAAGTTAAAAAATTTACTTTTTATTTCATACCGTTAATACATTTCGAAAATAACCATTTTAATAACAAGGCTTATTTTTCTGAAAATGTTGATGGTTCAACTTTCAATGTTCATTAATTACTGGGTTTTTAATAATTTTTCTAGTTTACAAGATAATGTACTATTTACACAATATTAAATAATAATAACATTATCAGCAAAACTTATAGGAGAAATGACGGGGTAAAAATAATTTCTTTATTTCTTAGTAAGCTAAAGATTTTTTTTAAAAGTCATGAACCAAATGAAAATTGAAAGTTGAACCGTCATCTTCAAATTTCACAAAAATTATAAAATAAAGAGTTAATTTTTAAACTTCTTTAGTAATAAACTTATATTTATCAAACTATTGTCTTCAAAATTGCCTTTTTCCAGGAATGCTCATAAAAAACAACAGAATTTAATAATCTTTATTAACACGGGAGATATCGCTCTGTGGGACACCCTGTATATTCACATGGATCAAAACGTTCGTTTCTCTGTCTAGTAAAACGCGTTCGTTATCAATGGTGCGATTATAAGATGTGTTCACTTTGTTCATGGGAGGGGATCAAACTCTTGACGGAATTGCCGCTGTTGTCTGGAAAATCGTCAACAAATATCCGACATGAAAAATCATGGTTATTGCGGGGCGCGTAAACAGGAAAAGAAAAAAAAGTAATAAAATTATTCTGAGGCTACGAGTTTTTCTCCGGCATCTTGGTTATTCGTTTTGTCATTTGAAAATTATTCCTTTTTCACTAAAGTGTCACTCCGGATTTTTTTATGGCCCCCTATAAAAATGCAAATAAACGTGTTTTTAGACTAAATTGCCATGTAGGCTTCTTATCCGCGCGTTCGTCTTCAAATCTCCTCACTTAAATACTATACGTGTTAAAAATAGCTTACCTATTGCCCCCGATAGTACTAAAAAATGTTATTATATTTTATGCGATCGTATAGAGTCTACATATATGTATTAGGTACAATATAGCGTGTATACTAGCCCTATAGACCGATATACATTCATGCGCTGAGCGTTGAGTATATTACAACCCAATAAAACATATAGGTGTGCGATTAAATTCGATATAGCGATGTGTATAAAACGTAGTACAGAGAAATGTTAAAAAATAAAACATTTGCCTAGGCACGAGTAGAAAAAACTGTTTGCGCCAACTTATACGTGCAGCGTATTTCAAGATATTCATGAGAGATATATGATTTAAGGTTAGGGTACACTAAATGTTATAGAAAAAGTAGAAAAAATACGTATGCCGTACCCCAACAGGCAATAACGCGAAGAGTATAGGTGAGAAATAATTATTTAATTTTTTTAATTAGGATTCGGTAGAAAAAAAAAACTATTTGTTATTCCTGATTCTAATTAACGCCATATGCAGTAATGTCATTGCGAGTAGGACCATAGGGGAGGAAACTTACACCCCTGACATTTTAATGAAGGCGGAAAGGAAAAGTTATAATTTCGCTCCTCCTGATATTTTTAAGCTATTTAAATATTCGACATAAATAAACAGACTAAAGAATATTATATTTTTTTTTCAAATACATCATGGGCGAACATAATAAAACAAAATTAATGAGTATGAATTTTTTTCATCATAACTAAAATTACAACGTTGATCACACTAATAATTGTATACGATGTAATTATAAATGGAAAAATCAAAAGATATTTTCCTTTGTGTAAAATGATTTACAATTGTAATCCAATCTTTGAATAGGTAGAATATCTTGCAGGGTTTATGCAATTATGAAATAATTTTTGACGAAATATGTCATACGCATATATTTTATTTTGACATGTCCATAAAGGAGTAGTAAATGCGTTCTGTACATGTTAAGCGGATTCAACCGTTTAGATTGGTTCAGAACGAAATATAAATTAAAATCCGAATTGAAAAAACCACATTTCAAAACAAAGAAAATCCCTCTTTTCTTTTGTGTGTGTCAGAGAAAGTAATTTCTTCGTGGATACTCCAGGTGTGTGCTCTTATATATTTCTGAACCGAGATTAATTCAGATGTTTCCTCTCTAAAAGACAGATGAATTCACTCTTCGGCCAAAGTTTATTCCGCCGTTATACATGGAAGAATTTTAGAATACCAATTACCCCGTTGGCGTATGCAATTTATTTTCAAAATGAATTAAATGCATTCATTTCGAGATATATATATATATATATATATATTACAATATACCCACATTTTATCGTTGATATTTTGATTAAATATTATATTAAAATAAATATGACACATGATGGTTATCTACATTGGTTCACGAAAACTTCCAATAAAAATGTCTTACCGTCTTTGGCCATCTGTGTGTACGTTTAACTGTTGTAACTACTATTGTATTGAAGTATTGAACTTCAATGAAACTTTAAGAATCATCATTCTACCAAAAACATGTGCGTTTACCGACATAACAGGTATAGAAATAAAAGCATAATTTGTAATCAACATTCTTTCCCGGTTCAACCATTCAGAGTCAAAAACAACAAAATCGATAACAGTTTTCAGAATTTGTATACAAAATTATTGATAAGTAGGGGAAGAATAAATTACATAGACCTTCTGTCGAGTGTAATGGGTCGTTACTTTTTTTTTTTTAATTTTGGAATCGGAATGCCGCGTGGAAAGTGCACAATGTCAATTGACACTGTAGTATTTACTGCAAACTACTTTATGTGGGTCTTACGGTTAACAAGTTAACAATGTTTAGAAGAAAATATTGAATACTATGCTATAGTTAGTGGATTGACAACAGCAAAAAATATTCCGTGTCAGCACAGTCGATGTAACAAATTATAATATTTTTCAAATTGTTTTTGTCAAACATATCAACTCGTTAACATTTTACGACTTTTGATGGACAATATAATATAACCTTAAGTATCGAGTAAACTTAATAAAAACATGTTTGTTTACCTATACTATTAAACGTACCAGCTATAATTTTCAACAAGAAATGTGCTTTTGAAATATTCAAATTAATTTAATTAATAATCTTCTAAATAAAACTTTTCGGGTCCACGAGCGCCACGGAAATCGAATTCGATTAAAGTATCGGCCGCAACACATACTTTAATCGGTTGCATTTAGTTAAGTCATCTATACAAATTGTTAACACGGTATCATAACGAATAAATGTTTTGAAAAGGTTCGACATTTCGTTTAAATGCAATATTATACTTTTCTTGTGATATTTTCTATGCATCAGATATTGTGTCCCCTCGTTTTAAAATAAACTTTGTCGATGACAAACTTCGACCGATAGCGAACAATTTACAACAAACTATTTAGAGTACATTTTCGATACACAACGCTGGACCATTAAACGTACTTTTTAACGAGGAAGAAATATTTTTGGTTTTTAAAAAAAAAAAATCAAAATATGTAATTCTAAAAACAGTCTTTTAATCATGCAGATGAAACATAAAAAATAGTACACGTGTTTATAATTTGACACGACGGTACCTCGAGATAATCGTGACTACAGAGTTAGGTTTTTGAAGACTCTAAAAGAGCACCTTAGTAATCAAGGCAAATAAAAAGTTATTATTATATAAAATAAACACAAAGTTAAATTAAAAAAAAAAAAAAACGTAACTATTAGTTTTGTTTTAATCCGATTAATTGATATTTCGTCCATAGTGATGTACGGTAATAGTACAACGCAGGTTAAGGCTACTTTAAAATTCTGAACTACAATATTATTCATTGAATACCGACAAAGAAATATTATGATAATATGACTTGATATTCATGACATATTCATGATTTCGTGGTTCACGACGTACGCAATAATAATAATACCACACGAACGTTGGTGAGTACATGCGAGCTTCAGATGCAGACGTATCAAGTACACGGCGCAATCGCGGCCTGGGAAATAATTATAATCAAAAAGGACCTCAAACTAAAGCGATAACAACCTGTGAGCGTGTGTACTGTTCAAAGTATACCAATACCGATAAGTAGGTGCTTAGCTGCGCGACACTAGTCACTGCGGGCGTGCGAAGTCTCGAAAGGTGTCGAAACTCATTTCGAGCAGGACGCAGGTCCTTATTATTCGGGGAAATGTGATACGATCAGCCATAACGCACGCAAACGGCTCACACCGTCGTGTGCTCTGTTCGGACGTGCACGTGACACGTCAAGCGTACACGTGTTGTCATCTCGGACGTGCCGCCGCGGTCACATTCACTATCGTTGTTATTGTACGCGCGGCGCGAATCTCGGGGCTTGATAAACTTTTCACCACTCGACTCCATCGTGTGTCCGATACGTCGGACGACAGCGCGGGGTCGGATGACGAAAGGGATATTTTTTAAATGTATTTCAAAAACGTCAAAACCGTACGATTTGAGTGGCGCGAATTTATTCGTAGGGTCCGACGTCACCGGCACCTATAGGTTGTAGGCTGTACTCGTATAACACCGGTCGGTCGATAAAATCCATGCGCTCTAATCATTGACAAAATAACGTTTTCTCGCTGGTCCGCGCGTGAAGTCCTGTAATACACATACCCCCGTGCACATAAATGTGTGCCAGGTGTTACTTCGGGTTTTTTTTTCATTTTAAACACAATAGTGGTTATGAAATAATTAAATTAAAACTATCGTAACGTGTTTTTGTGCGCAATACATTATGTTATGTTCAGGATAATTTTTTCGAACAGATTTCTCAATAACTTATGTTGTGGTATCGCTTGTACATTAATCTTAAAAAGCGCACAAGCATTTTTTATTTTTTAAATTTTACACCATTTTTAAAATGAAAAATGTTCAAGTACTAAACATTCAACAAAACCGTTGTTGTAGTAATTTTTCAACAAATTGCGAAATACTATACGCAAGCGATTTGAAAATATATTGTGTCGAATTTTCAATTGTTAAAAGAGTTACATATGAAACTCTCAAGTTTATTTTTCCTGAAAAAGTGTTGATGGAATAGCAATAATAATAATAATGGTAAATGGGAAAAATACATTAGTAGATTTCTCGTTTCGGTTTGAATTTAAAAACTAATTTAAATATTTAAAAGCTGAACGGAATGAAAACTGAGAAAGCAATCGTTTTCAGAACGATATGCTTTATGTATTTTCAGTCATTTTTTTTTAAACAATCATCCTGCATCTCAGTTTATTATTTTATATTTACATTTTGTTCAGAGGAATGTATTCGAAATTTGAATTTGTGAATGAAAAAACAGATCTGTATCATTATGTTTATGATAATCTAAGTCATGTATACAAACAAAAACAATTACCATGACATGTATTTTTAGTAATTATTTGTATTAAATATTTGTAGTATTTTTGTATAGGAATTTAAATCGATTAATATTTTTGGTGTTTATAATATGCTGTGAAGATGTAATTTGAAGATTAACTAAAAATTATTTTTTATAATCTATGTAACTTGTAAAGTTGTAATCTATCATGATTATAATTACATATATATAATGTATAATATTGTTTTTCAATTGTTTATCACATATTATGTATAACCATTGCTTGATGCCCTTATATTTTCTACAATTATTATAATTTTAATTAAACCAACATTTTCTTCCATTTTATGAATTTACGTTTTTGATTTATTAGTTCGTAATACTTAGTAATATTCAATATTCGATGAAATAAAATATTAATAAACTGCATGTTTGTTATTTAGAATAATAAAAATATGAATATAGACAATCCTCTGGTAATAACAAAATAGTAGAATCTGTGATTTATATGAACTAATTTTTTTTTTATTTTATTAGAAAATCTACAATTTGTATTTAAAAAAAAAAACACAATAAGTAAAAAGGAAAATTTGTACAATAATATAACATAACAGGTTTATTTTGATGAGGGAGGTTACCCATTGATAGAACCCTTCGTAGCATGATTATTTTAGTTAATAAGGTCTCGACACCATACCCACAAGTATGAACTAATGAAATTTAAATATTTCTAGATCATTATTTATATTAAAAAACGCGTCAAATATGACTCGAGGAAGTTACCCTGTGGGTATGTGATTTTGTTCAGATTTAGACGAAACGAGACCGTTTTAATTGGCTTGGTATTATGATTTTACGTATATCTAATAGTGATCTTAAGGAAAAAACGATTTTACAATTATATTATATAATTTAATTTCAGCAATTTATTTTGGAAGCTTTTATTTTCTTATTGCTTATCAAAATATACAACCAATTCGATCTTTGTCTTTGTGAAATTTGTAATAACACATTTAATAAAAAATTAATATGTATAATTAATAAGCTAGTCTAATGGTAATAATTGCATTATGATTGTTAGTTTCTTTAAGAGTAAAATTATTATTTAACCTTCAACGAAACATATAGATTTACATTTAATTATAGCTAAGTTGAGTGCTCTGATAGATATGATCTATCAATAGGAAATAAACTAAGTTATAACTTATATTATTTCGAAGACAGTGTATTTAGATTCAAACTGCAAATTCACGATGAGGATAATTAAATACGAATGTCTGAATGTACCACTTTGTGTTCGATTTAATGGCCCAGTTGTCAACTAATATTAGCAAATATATCCAGTTTTCAGATTTTCATTAAACGTGTCAAATAATTGCAACTTCTATGTTTTTGTTACTTTTAAATTGTAATTATACACGCACCATTTCGATACATTATACAGAACAGCAAATAGATAAAATATGTACTCGTAGAAAAGTCATTACGTAATAAATAACGTAAACCGGAAGTCGAACTACGATGAAAAATATCTAGGGACGTCAATAAAGTGACTTAAAATGTACATTTCCGGAGACAGTATTTTCTGTTAACCAGAGTGCCAACGATAGATGCATTGAATCGAACATGTCCATATCAGGATAGGGTCTTAAGTCGCAAGCCTATTCAGAAAACTGATGAGGACTTTTGCGTTAGGTGCAAACATGCACATTTTCGAAACAATTTCAGTTTGGTTATTTCTCATTACAGCGTCCGAAGAACCATAAGAGCTAATTGTTGTTAAAGTACCATATGAACTTTAATTATAACGTACTTGTATAAGCTGTATAGCCATACGTTTACAAAAATCAGTATTTGTTTATTAAAATTGTTGTTTTAAATTTTATTTGCAGGTAAGCAAGAAATTAATTTATCACTAAAAGGGGGACATTTTGAGTAAAATTGGTAGGTAATGGTACTTATTCGTATAAACTATTTAAAAATGTTCGTTGGTATATTTTATACTTTGAAAATCGTTTATTAGCTTTAACAGTAAATTAATTTCTTTTTTTGTCAAGTAATTGATTTACATACCAATAAAAGAGAACGGCGCTTAGTTTATTATATTTGTAAAAGCCGTGTTAATCCTAAGTACACAAAATGAACCGAATAAGATTTCATTTATGGGTTTTAACCCATCTCGTGACATACCTCACGATATTGCTATAGGGCATAGGCGTTGATAAATAGTTGTGAACATTAAACTTTATGGTTATTGCATCTGGCTGGGAGTTACATTTAATTATAAAAGATAAATTTTTGAGGGAGCATGATACTTTCTTCAGATAACCCATTTTGTTCCTGGACGTCAGTTCTTTTTTCAATTTCGCCATGAAGTAACGAATTTTACCATTAAGAAGACTTAAGTGTTCTAACAAAGCCACAAAGTTTGAACAAATCGGGTGTTAATTATTATTTTGACACTCATCCTGGTTGTTTCATACTCAAATGTAAATGCATGGGTTATTAATTTCCTATTAATAACGTTAAATACTAAAGTATATCTTTGTATTATTATTTTTAAATTTGACTTGCAATATATTTATAAAGAATGATAAAGCGAAATTAAAATTAAATTTTTATTTGTAAAAAAAGGAAATATTATATTGTTGCTTATTGGTTATTAGTTTTGATTGAATTGTTTATATTTTACTTTACTTTATTAATATCAGTACGTTTACGATTAAGATAAATATAAAACAAATCAACTTGAATTTAATATTTATTTGGGAGAATACAAGTTTTTGTTAAGTATTTGATACCGATATATTTATTTAAACCCGAATAAATTAAAATTGTATTTCTTTTGTTTAAAATTAAAAAAAAACGGTACTTGTACTATGATATTATAATATTATTTGTGCTATCGAATTTCTCTTTTGACATTTTTCTATCTTCTGAGGGAAGTTAAAAGCTTAAATTCATTGGTTCGAATACGGGCTTTCCGGAGCATCAATATTATACGTGTTCTGTGTGTAGTTAGTAAATGCTCTATACTGCGGTGCACAATACCGTTTTCATTATTGGTTAATAATATTGTAAAATGCACTGAAGGGACCGGAAAAAGGACGCCAATGCGGCACAAAAAAGGTCGACGGAAATAATTGTATAAAAAGAAAAACATCTCCAATTATTTTCAAAAGGTAATTTTTGAAAATTGCGTTATCTTATAATTAGATCACATATACTTGTGCATGTGAGTTCAGAACACGTGTATTTTTTTGGTTCCCCATTTAAATGACGTAATATTTCAATACTCTGACTGGAACAAAATAAACTATTCGTAAAAACACTATGAACGCGAGCCGTCGATAAACATTTGATAACATTTTAATTTTTCCAGGAGAATAGTTTAAACGAGAATGAAATACTATATATTAACCGATCGGGGTAAAAACATTTCGAAAGTCAAATGCTCTTAGAATGTGGGTTTTTTCCTATGAGTTTCTTGACCAAAATACGTACGGTTAAATCACCACATAAGATAATATGTACAAAATTTTCGTTTTAGAAAAAATGACCAACAAAAACTAATATATTTTTACATTTTATTTTAATTTTTTTTTTTTAAATAATAATATCCATAATCCGTACGACTTATGAACCGAAAGGTTGGTTTACACTTTTACAGTTCTTATTCTCCATTCTAAACCATTACTCGCCATTTATTTTAACTCGTTATAGCTTCTGACTCCGCGGCATCTTTCTTTATTTGCGCGAAGTACGTATAGCGAGATCGTGCCGGTGTTCTGTTCCCTTCTATCATGTCTTATACTATTATATGGTGCAATTCTTCTGGGTGTCTAAGTGCAGGTCCAACCACTCTCTATCGTCCTCTCTATCCCTCTCCATCAAATAACGTTCACCTCGGACTATTTCTAGTCGGTACTCTTCTACATTTGTTCCTCGCAGTATTCAGTTTATCCTCTCCGTACGCCGATAGCACCACGTATTTGTAGCTGTACTTCTATTGCTTTCATCTCGGTTTTATTTATGACCCAGTGTTTAAAAATGTTAACAATTTACTCAAACGTGTTTCCGAATAATTTTTGCGAAAAAATTAGACGTTTAATATTCTTAGACCATGTCAGAGAAGTAATAAATCGAATCAATATTTTCTAATCTCTTATCGATCGCTTAAGTAAAATGGAAGTAGATGATGTTTTACGTAGAATATTGTACTGTACTATTGGGCACCAAGACCTTTAATAAATAATAAGAACAAACAACAATACAATTGTGTATTTTTAAATTCTAATTATTATCGACAATATAGTGTCACTTAAGAGAACTTTAATATCTATATAATATGGAAATTTCAATTTGTGTACGTATAAGTACGTTGTTTTTGTTTAATGCATAACTATACACTCGGACATGAGTTGTTTATTATGCTTGACATTTGGAGGAAATTTCATTATTCAAATTGTACTTTTTGAGCACGTGAAAGTTTTTAGGGGTATACAAAAGTGTTTTATTTTTTTTACTTATTTGTGTTGTGGTACTTTGAACTTTGTACTACAGATACTCAAATTGCTTGTGATTTTTTTTCTTCCCAAGAAACCATTGAAAAGTATTCTAAAATTAAAAAAAATTTAGATGACGATAATAATTTTTTTTGTAACTTTACAGCGACAATTTAAATATATGTTAAGTTATTATTTACATTTGACGGGAAGAAGTTGAAAATTCGCTGCAAGAATATTAATATTTAATCATTTCGCAGCGTCAGTCAAAAGTATGGCAATAATTACATTCCATTTAAACTTTAAATATCTGTTATTTATTATTCTGCTATAATTTTGTTACTTTAGTGAAACGAGAAATGCATTGATTTTATCATGATGTGTGCTTTTTTGTGTGCCTATGTATACTATTTTGGCCAAAAGGAATGATCCGATACATATAAACCGGGATTTTATTTTTTGAAATTTTCAGCAATTTTCCGAATAATTGAGAAAAACAAAGAAAATATTGATAACTATTTCAACCGAGATCAGGAATCAACTTGTTTATATTTCATAAATACAAGATTTTTCATAAGGTTTCCTTTGTAACCAGTAAAAAATGTTTATCGGAAAGTCGCAAACAAACTTTTACAAGCGTTAGAAAATTTAATTTTGACGAAATTGGGTATTTCAACGAATTTTCCTTACACGATGGTACAATATAAACTGGTCCACCCGACCTCATTCACTAGGAATCGTTTTTTCGAGAGCAATGGTACATCGCAGGTCTCAAGTTTAAAAGAACCCATCCCTGTATCTCACCCGACCGTGGATTTTCGTCCGTTTTTTACGCTGAATTTATCGATTTGTTCGGACCTACTACAATAGAATAATATTGCATATGTAGGTATTTTATACCTATTATTATAATATTGGTATATAGAGTTAAATATGTAAGAAGTTATGTGTGTTTTAAAATTATGTTATTTGTTCTATTGAAGCACGTTGACTCTTATAAACCATTTAATAATTGTACTGTCATTCACAAACACAATTATACCGCTCTGCAGTCTTTAAATAGAATATACATGCATGCGTGTACGTGCGTCGAGTGTCGGCAGAAGAAGAGAAAACGAACCGCATTATCCGACTGACGCGCTAACCAAGCCCCCTGACAAATTACTCTTCTGATACCTATAACTGACGCCACTCGTTCCACCGCTTGTATTTATATGGATTGATTTCGGCGACACTGCCGTGCAACGATGAAAAATATGCATTCACGGATACGGCCTGGGAATTGAAACGATTTCCGAGCTAATCAATCGTACAGCAGTGCTGTCGAGTGCTCATCATAGTTGTTCATTAAAATAATGTATCATTTCTTATTGTTTACGTTCGACTGGTAATCTGTTATTTGGGTTTCACTCGCGACTCACGTGTGTAACGTAATACGATGTATGCGCGTGTACAGTTGACTTTCGAGAATTTTATTGTGTTAATACTTAATATTAATGATAATAGACGTTAGACCAAGGTATGAGAGTATATATACATATAAGTTATAAGCCCGCTGGAATGGAATAGTTTTCACGTGAAAACATTATAATAGTTCATAACGACGGGAAAAATATTTCAAGTATAGAACGTGTACCTAAGTAACATTTCAGGCACTTGATTGGATTTGAATTGTTTTCGTGTTCGAGTAGAATAAATTATGTAGTGGTATTCAAGTCCAAAATTAAACGTTTAATAGAAACACAAATAAGACTCACGAACGGAAACATTATTGACATTAATAGTTTGAGAACATTTCCAGTCTCGATCGTAAAATTATTTTACCAGACGTCCTGACTATCAGTATCACTATCGTCGGTTTGATTGAAAACAGCTGAACAACAAAAATGTTTAGTGTTAAGGTAGGTTTCGTATACTTTTACACTACCGTTAATTTGAAAAGTAATCTTTCTAAAGTATTTTCTATGTTTTATTTTGAATTAAGCTTCACGTGATTTTTGGAGCACTAGGTAATAAAATGTTAGTCGAGAAATAAAAAACATTTTTCATAACTTCTCAATACTAATTAATTCCACGTTTCTTTTTTTTAACCCACCTAAGAAGATATATTTTAAATTAAACTTACGAGAAGCAGATCCACACCAATTTTAGGCGTGTTTCTATGATTTGTTGTTAAATCATTTTTTAACTATTTCGAGAACACTATGTGCAAACAATAATTAGTTGCCAAATGGGGTTTTCAGTTGGAAAATGATAGAAAGTACAAAAACAATGTGCGATTGGATGTGTTTAAAATATTTTGATTTTAATTTTAACGGAAACCAAAAAACATTTTCAATAATTGTACGAAGACATTTTTAAGGCTGCATATAGTATGTGTTAGTAATAAAATATAGTAGACTGTGTACGGGTGGCCAATATTATGTTTCAGAAGACCACCGATTTAATGTTTAATATCTGAATTCTGATGTTTTTAGAAATTAAAGATAAGTATACGGTTTAACCGGTAAGCAGAAGCCGAACATAAGTAAGATGAGAAGATAAGTATGTCGAATTGGATGATAGGTAAATAATTAAAATATGTGCTTATAAAATATTTATTAGCAATATCTCTACAGCCTACAATGGAACAAAGCAGGTATTGGCTTACTACCTATAATGACTAAATGACGTGTTTTCTCTGAAAATACATTTTGACGTAATAAAAGTTCTCTAGTAGTTTAAAGGCGTAGTTTTCTTATTGATTAAATAGATAAACACCAATGGCGGTTTGAATATGTTCTATATTTGAGAAAATATTAAAAAATGGTGAATTAATAAATGGATTAATATTGGATTCAAACTTGAAAATACTTAGGCTAGATTTTTATGTAGGTACTGAAATTTTGTAGTTTTGGACATTATATCGTAAAAAAATGTAATCATTAAATAATACATAATACAGAACGCTTAAAGATTTAATTTTCTACTGAAACGTCAGTAATTTGTTAAGTTTATAGATAGGTTGCTGGACTTCTAGAGCAATTCAAAGTTTATCGCACAAAATTGTAGCAACATTACATTATTGTACGCGCCTTCTTCTTTTGTCATTTAGGTTTTGGCAAACGCTTTAAGCTGATTGTAAAACCAAAATAGTTTTACAACCACAATGGTATATTCAGTGATAATGCAATACAACAATACTATTGCAACGATCAAAAGTGCATCGATGTGAATGAAGGTAATCAATAATGTCTGTGCATCCTGTAATCATTTTTGATAGCACAGATTTTTAAGTTTTCGTTAATATTTAAATATTCATATTCTATCAGCAACTATAAATGTTATTTTTAACTACATACAATTAAGTGTACATACTCGCATGCCCACAAAGTTATAGAATAGTAACGACTCTACTTCGTGTTCAATATGCACATTTCTTACTAGAATTTTTCTGGTTTTCTCTAGCATTGGATCGGTTTGGGGTGTCAATTTTAAATTTCAAACACGGATTTTTAAAAGAAATCTATATTATTTTGTACTAATGAACAATGCAATAACGAGTAGGTATCAAAAAGATAAAACAATATTCATTCGTTTTAGTGAAGCCCGTAACGTAGGCACATCGTTTTGTTTGAGAGTATAATAGTGCCGGCATAATAAACGCATTCAATCGAATAAGAATTTGAAAAATACTCAGGGAATTCTATACGATTACATCAAATGCTTATATCTAAAATGTTGTGTTTATGGTCCAAAATTATTACATTTCTCAACGTTTGACGTAATGTATATAGACAATTGTTGTTGAATTTCATAACCATTGTAGTAATGGAATACTATTCAGTTCAATACGCGCAGAGATTATTAAATAAGTTTTCTAAGACAACAAAAAATTAATAACTTTATTGGTTGAAAACAGCAGATATCTGTAGATACGTTTAATTTACTTGTCGCGTTTGTTTTTATTAAAATCGAATTTGTCTGTGGAATCCGTAGTGGATAGGAATCAAGATTATCTTAGTGAGATGAATAAATTGTAGTTCTAACTGTATTATTATTATTACAGGATTAACCGGATTTAGGTAGTCAACATTTACATTTATGGAATCCTAACGATATCAATCGTGTCGACCGATAGTTTACTAGCCACTTATATAAAATTGTTTTATTAGTTTTAGAATGATGAATTGTATACTTAAATTTAGCTTTGCACTCATAATATCTTAATTTAAATGTTTTTTTTTTATATCCGTTTGGAGCTTGCAACTTTTTTAAAAGCCCATGAATAACATTATCAATACTGTGGCAGTATAACAACAACGCATTGATTTATTTGATAATAAATTGTCTTGTGAATTGTGTATTAATGTTCGAGTCCATTAGTATATTACATCAACAGAATGTACTAAATTTTTTTATTTCAAACAATGATTTGGTAGATAACTTGATATTATTATTCCGCTTATTTTAGATTCTGAGCGGAGCGAGTAATGTGTGTATTTATAAACTAGCGTAAAAATCAATAATTTATTACTACACAATAGAATATAATATACGTCTAATTTGTTTTTTTCTATCTCGTTCGTGTTTGATAAGTTTCAGGCATAACAATTATTGGTTTCTATCCGAAAAAGGACCAAACATTATTTGATCGTGATATCTGAGAATGGTTTACAATTCATATTCACGGGTATTAGAAATAAAACATTAATATTATGTGAGATATATTTTTACCACAATTAGAGCAGTTATAATTAAATATAAATATCAAATGTATGCACTTAATGAAAAAATTATATCAAACGTTTTGCTCATAATACATTTAGCCCGAAAGTTTTGGAGATAATATGCACTAAGTTTAATTTACGGCGGATCACGCGCGTGCTAATGGGGTTTTATTACGAGAACGACTTGTTTGTGTGTTAAATTTCAAAGGGTATACGAATTGGAAATGGGAAAATCCTCAAGAATACCAGTTTCGCCCTAAAACACCGGATGCTAAGCTTAAGTGTCATCGGCCACGGCCGAAGGGTAGGTCAACTTTTCGAAATTCGTTTTGATCCCCAGGGATGGGGGAGTCCCAAAAAACTTTCTTACGAAAATAGACTTTTACAACGTCACATTTTTATAACTTACGTTTCCAATTATATACTGTATGGCCCCATTTTAGTGTGACGTAGAGTCGCGAAATAGGCGAGGAAAAATAATGAAATTAGAAAAGAATATATCATATTTTCTGTTTAGTTTTCAAAATTGTTATTGTTAAAACTTTGATACAACGGCGCAACAATCGATGAAACCTAATGTTATGAGTAATTTTGAATAGTAGTTTGGAGTTTGTACTGTTGATATACGAAAAGTACTAGAAAAGTTGCACGAAAACTAACGGTTGCCCTTTTGGTAAATTAAAACTACTCAATCGAATGAGTGTGCATAATTAAACACAAATTAATGTCATAATAAAATATAGATGCAGTAGAGAATCGGCAAAATAAGAAAAAATTCGTAGTTCACTCGTACAGACAATATTTATAACGTAATGGATTTTTAAATAGCATACGTTGCAGTGGACGATTTAAAACGGGTAGTTATTGACCTAGAACAATAGTTTTATCGTCGTAATATATATTTTACCAAAATTAGAATCTTATCATGAGAGTACGGATGCTGAAGCTTTAAAAAAATGAAGCCGAAACGTTTAAAACGAAGCGATAAACCTTTAAAACCTATTAAAAAGTTTAAAAAAAGCACTGTAAAAAGAAGGTATTTTATAAAATGAAACAAAAATGGTTTTTTTTCAAATCGAGTAAAAGGGGACCGAACGATACACTTATCTATTTTCATTTCAAGATTAACTAATCTGCTAACATCGGTAATAAACATGATATATTTCCGTCCTATCAATAAAATAACTTTTTATATAAGCTGCGAGAAGGTATTTTTATTAGCCTTCGATTTTATTAAATTATTTATGTACTGCTTGTTTTTATTACAAATTAGAGAGAATTTATATTTGCTTAAATCGAAAACAATACATAAATTTGATGCAATAATAATATTTAATATCATGTTATATCATTAAAACATGATAGTATTTTACTAAAAGTTGTAAAATTAAAATTATCATACGTCGGTGTTTTTATAAATAACTGAAATAGCTAATAAATTAAGATTATCGAAGCTCATAAAACTCATAGAAGGCCGTGTAAAAAAACTAAAATGGCACGGAACCCAATATTAGCCGAAAAAGGCAAATAGGTAAATGTGCAATCAAATTGTGTACGTTTATTTTACGAAACAATATGTTCGCTGCTGATAACGGTTTAAACTAGTGGATAGAAATTATAAGGTAATACTTCTGATGCTATTATTTTTACTCTTGATGGAATAACTGATGGAAAATTGAAATTTACAATACGCGAATGAATTGCATTATGAAATAGCATTGTGAGTATTTAAATCCATTTAAAAGCGATTTCATTGTGCTAATCCGACGGAAGACAATCGGAGAGCAATAAAAAAACTATAAATCACTCGACGAGGTCGAATTAAAATTCACGAAAATATATTAAACAACTACGGGACATCCAAAAAAATTGATCGAATTTCTCCGGAACTTTCATTATCGACCGCGGGAGCTGTCGTGAAGATATTGAATTATTGTCCTGTAATTGCATTATTGCAGTGCACGTTTGCCAATGCTTTCACATTTAATAAACGATAAGCGGTGTTTGTGTAATATGATAATCCTGCGTTCCTGCAATGTATGCGTGCGGGTCAACAAATACAAACAGCGATGTAGCGTGTATCATTTTTTGATCGACTTGGTGACGTGATGGACAAGTGTGAAAACACATTTCCATTCATGTGGTTTATTTATATAAACACACATACAGGGTGTCCCATCGGGATTTACTCAGAGCGATATCTCCCGCGTTAATAGAGATAATCAGATTCTGTTTTTTTATGAACATCCCTAGGCAATTTGATTGGCAATAGTTCGGTGAATATAAAATATACTATTAAAGAAGTTACAAAATTTACTTTGTATTTCATAACTTTTATACATTTTGAAAATAACCGTTTTACAGGGCTTATTTTTCCGAAAATGTTGACGGTTCAACTTTCAGTTTTCATTAACTTCTTGGTTTTTAATAATTTTTCTAGTTTACAAAAGAGTTGTGCACTATTTACATTATTTTAATTAATAATAAAATTATTAGAAAACCTTATTGGAAAAATTGACGAGGTGATAATAACTTTTACTATTATCAACTAAAAATTTTTGAAAAATCATGAATTTAATGAAAGCTTAAAATTGTGCCATTGAAATTTTCAGAAAAATAAGAACATCTTCGAATTTCACGAAAATTATGAATTAAAAAGTAAATGTTTTAGCTTCTTTAATAATGAATGTGTATTTACCAAACTATTGTCAACAAAATTGCCTTTGCCCAGGAATGCTCATAAAAAAAACAACATTTTCGAATTGCTTATCGTAATATAGATACGTCAAATTGGTTGACCCCTGTTTTCCCGTTGTCCCGTTTTCCAGAAACATAATTTTATTGGGAAAAGCAGCAGTTTTTGATTGGTAAGGCAAGGTAACTAAAGTTGAACAGTTAATTAAAAATATTATTCCCAAGCTATAATTTTCGGTATTTTATTATCCAACCTGTTTTAATATGTAAAATTAAAATTGAAACAATAATTCAAAACTAGTAAACGGACTGATTTTTATGGTTAATAGTAATTGTTGACCAAACTTGGTTATTACTTATTTGATTGTAGACGAAGTCAATTCTAAAACTTTAGGTAACAGATTAGTTAGTGGGAACAAAAAAAAAAAAGAAGCTGGGAATCAATTCATTCGTATACGTGTATAGATAGATGTAACGGGAAAAATTCATAGGAGTTCTCGATAAATAATAATTAAAATGTTTTCTATAAACTCAGATGAAAGTGAAAAAAGCGAAAAAGTTTAAACAAGAGATCGATGTATATTTATGTCATATTTTTTTAATAACCCGAGGTTTATGGTAGTTTCTCATTTTCCAGACCTGCAGGCGGAGACATAGCTAGTATACCTATATATATAAGTACTATCTTTGTCCGGTTAATTTTGTCGTTGAGTGACGATGACCAACAGGTAACATATAAGTTAATTATTACACAAGAAAAACCAATTATTAACTATTGGGAAACATATTTTGCTAAGCAATTTGTACGGAAAATCCTGGAATTTAAAGAGTATATAAAATATTTGTATTCTAGCATGCATCACCGTTCTTTAAATTCCCTGAATGGTGTTCATCCAGGATAATATTGTTTGTATGCTTCCTTACAATGAGTATCTATATCATAAATTATTATCAAATTCTATTGTTTATGAAAGACCGGATTTTGTTGTTACCGTAAACTCGTAGATAATTCAATTTTTTTCTCTTTCAAGTCCGTAAAACTACTGAGAAAATCGAATAATTTCCGGTCTGAAAATTACATTTCGAGTGTAGACTTAACCAACAAAAAATGAATGTTTTTACAGATAAAACAAAACATTGCTGAAAACCAATAAGCTCCTCTCTTTAATCGGCATTCAGAACAAAGGGAATTATAAATTAGGAATAATATAAACTTATCATACATTCAATTATTTTCTTACCAACTAATAATTTATTAGTACAAGGATTAAAATCAATTTGTATTTATTATTTATTTTGTATATCTAACATTATTTTAAAACGTGTTACGATTATTGAATAGTCAGAGTTTAGAGCAGCTGCTACTACTGTTATTTTTTTTTTTTTTAATGGTTCTCAAACCTTTGGTGCCTTTGAAATACGAAAAGGGAAAATGCCAACTATGATTTGCCATAAAATAACAATACAATATTGGATTGAGTTAAGGCGAGTGAAGTGAGATAACGGTCCAACAATAAAAATGTATATCCAGCGTTTAAAAAAAAATCATTGTTGTCATGAAAAAATATTTCAAAGATTAGAGAATGTCTTTTAAAATGTTCATATCCACTCGTGTTTGGTCATTCAATTTATTGTGGTACCGTGTTTTCTTCTGTGATCAAAGATTGAGAAAATAAACTGTTCGAATATTTCCAAAATAATATGTCTTATTAAAGCATTTCGATAGAGCAGGTTTCTGCAGGGCGCAATATTTCAAGTATTATTTCATTTATTCACACATTGTCTAGGCAGGGAATAAAAGGACATATTATATGCTACGTTTGCCATAATATTAAACCACCTTTGTGTTTAATCCAAGCAAGTGTTTATCAATGTATGTTTTATTGAATGACATTTTACACAACGAATATAACTATACATAATGGGAGATAAATACTATTTATAATGTTTACTCTAAGGCTTTGTGTTATGTTCGAAAAATTATAATAAAATAGACCTGTTCCATATAATATGCCAATTACAGCTATGCAATTTAATATATTCATGACACACGGTTGAATAATTTTTAATTAAGAATTATAAATCGGCTAAAAAACATGAATTGTTTACTGGAGTTATAGGGATCCAGGAATAAATAAATAATAAAAAAAACAATGTATAACCATAATATATTATAGTCAATTTGTGTATTGGCATTTTTTTTCCAACAAATCACACTGTGGTGGTAAAAATGGAAATAAATATTTGTAGGTGATAAGCGATCTACGATTTCCAAACAAAATGATGAATGCGGCAGGTTCGGCTCTAATCTCTAGTGAGTAACCTATAGTTTATTGTAAATGTAAATTTATAGTTACCGTCATACATTTTTATTTATATCACTCTTTGGTTTTTCCTCGTGTGGATTACGATATTATTTCCTTAAAAACGCCGATTAAAAATTATAATACGATGCGATTGCAATCAAACATTTTTGACGCGTGAAAATGTTACCCGTGAAGTCTCATGATGTGTCGACTGAATTAGGTGGGAGGTAACGTACGCGTAACATGTATAGCTGCTTAAAATACTAATTGCCGGTCATCCATTTGGGACCTAGCAGCATTTGGCACGAATTAATTTAAACGCAAAGCATCTAATAATCCGTTCTACTACAGCATGTCGGTCTCCGAATTAATATTACATTTATATTTAAAACAAATGTACGCAGATAATTCAAAATTGATTTGAAATGAAAATATTTATTCAGTATTAAACAACCAAAACATATTTTTATAACTTGCACGTATTCATATCAAATAAATATCACGGTTCCGGATCGAATTTACGAATGTATATTTTATGCGTCCGTTTCGTTTCAAGTACCTACGTCTTTGAGAGTTAAAATATGCACTATGTATTCAGTTTAGTTTATACCGGCCACGCGTATTTACATGTAAAATGAGTAATGACACAAAGGCGAAAGAAAGCATTTCAATTTAGACCAAGCCAAAAGCTTGACCTGATTGAAGATCAAATTTTATGTTAAAAATTATGGTTGATGTACACGAGTAGATTATCAATGCGAGAAAAGATTACGCAGCTTTCTCAATTCGACCCGGGTTCAAGCATTTTATCTGAAATACTTATTTTGACGAAATATTTCGCATGCATAATTAAAACGAATTTCATTCTTTTCAGCATTAGAGACATGTTGCAGACGACCGTTTCAGAAAAGGGTTTAGTTTTTCATAACAATCGTCAATTTTTTGTTGTATTACTATTTAATTGCTTGTCTGGATTGTCAAACTTGTACAAGGTATAAGAACATTATTGTTGTATGCATATTGCATATAGATCTTGTCGTTTTTATAATTGTTGAACTGCTGTAATTTTATACTAAAAGCTAATAATAAAATTATTCTTATAATAATTTACTTATATCGAGTTGTGTAAAATTTTTCAAAGCAGTATTCACTTTCGTTCTTATCTTTTGAATTTCAATATCCAATTAATAATACTAATATAATCGTGTACTTATATATTTTCTCATTTTATTGTCTTATCCTGGGTAGTACTTTTGCAGCTTTGTGGTATGCCACGAAATACGCCTCGTTAAAATGTGCTATCGCCAAATCCTGCGACACCGAGTAATCGGACGTCAATCCGTCTTTATTCTCTGAGGCTACAAGCATACAAAACCTATCCAGACTGACTTACGGACTTGGGTGACAAAAAATGACCTACCATAGATACAGTCTTCTACTTCTTGACAACACAAGTTTGTGTAGCGATCATTCAATCATTTGTCTATCCGTATCAGAGACCGTAGTGAGAGTCAACAACCATATTGGTAGACGGTAGTAATACTATCCCGTACTCCAGTCACATTTTCTCAACTAAAAGCCAAATTATGAATTTTAAAATTTAATTACTAGATTTTTATTTTCATTATCTTTATCTAACAGTAAATAAGGAGATTAGTAAGCTTCGCCTAAAATTTGTCATCGCAACATAATAATAATTTTGTAAGGCTGAACGACGATTTTCACCTGATTTCATAATTTAATGTACTATAAACGATGAGTTATTGTATGAGTAAGTAAATTTGATGGTCTCCTCGCATACATGACTTAACTATTTTTGCCACCAGCTGGTATAACTTTTTTAAATCCGTGGCCAATGCATAGTGGGGATACCACCCTTCCACGTTAATACTTATTTACAAATTGGTTGTACGCGCCAAACTAGATTATTGTTATTTATTTTCAGGTTATTCTGCTCTCTCACATCTATATTCTATAACAAACTCAATAAATTACAAACGTCATGTCTAAGATTCATCATTAGTGCCTTAAAATCCCCCCTCCCCAACTCTGCTCGTGAGGTTAAACCAATCACTTCACATTAGAGTTAGATGGCTCGCCGTAATATTGTTACTAAAAACATTATCAAACAAAGAACCTTAAATTTTTAATTCCTTCCTTGAGGTTAATTATTCTTTGCGCTATATCCAAACGACACTCCCAGTTCTTGCCTAAACACCAGTCTCTAGAAACTATGCGCAATTATACTTTTAAAACAAACAAGTTTGCGTTATACGAATTCAACTTCCAATGTTTATTAATTTTCAACATTCCTAAACAAAAACTTTCTTTATCATATACTCGTACGTAATTTTCAAATACCTGTACCACCTAATTATGTCAAAAATATTTTTCATTGACATTGAAATTAAATTTTTATAAGTACTAGGACATACTGGTATCTTGGGAAATTATTTCACCGACAAACTATCAAAATCTCGTCATCCCTCAGAGTTCAAAAACTCCATGGTCTAAATTTATTTCTAACCTTTGAATTTGCACAACAATATGGCTTAAGTGCTGGCAAATCACTCCCTCCTCTTTACCAACTAGAACAGATACAAATATCCAACTATTCTATCACTACTTTAGTTTCATAACCTTAATATCTCCAGGAAAAGCATTGTTTTATTTTCTTGTCATTGCTTTGGCTACACTTTACTTACTTCTCATTCCTTTAAACTTTCATTGAACTATTCCACCCTATGTAGACTCCAAAATGACCCTATGTTTTGTGAAATTACCAACCTAATATTCACCTGCCTGAGTCCATCACCACTACGTGACCACCTATCATCCCTTTTCATTCCCTCCTTCATTCCTTTTGATATCAAAAATCTCCTCTTCATCCAAAAATATATTATACTTTTTTTAATCATACAGTCTTTTTAGTCGATATTTATATTTCTCCTTTTTCTTCTAGTAAATAACTTGTATGTTTTTCCCTTAACGTTTCTTGCTAATACCTAACTGGCAAATCTTGAAAAAAAAAACCATATAATTTAAAAGTTCTCTAAGACCCTGAATAGTTAATTTTTGTTGACTGGGTGGAGATCCCAAGAATTTATTTTAGCGTTGTCATATGAGTGTCTACGGAAATAAGGAACTGTACATAGAAGGCGGAACAAAGTTAAAAGTAATAATAGTACCTACTGTACCAGTGGTACTCAGCTTTTTTGTGTTCGTGGAATATTTTTTATAACAACACTTTTTGACGGAGCATTTTAGTAATATAGAATATAAAAAATTACATCGTTAATTTAAAATTTGAAATATTTTTATTTTTTATAATATATCATAATATAATTAATATTTTAATGTGATATTTGTCGAATCAATAATGGCAGTAGAACTTTCATTTCATATTTTAGTCCTAGGAATTTTTTTTTGGGACTTAATATTTGTAAGCGTTGAAAATTAAAACTCGCAAAGATATAAGTCGAAAATTGTAACAAAATTATTAACGGGAATTAAGGGCAGGAAAATTAATATTTTTAAGAGGACGCATACCTGCATGTGATTCTTCCGTCATATTACAAACGTACAACATACCAAATCTGCATTCGTCAGAACCGATTTTGTGTTGTAAGCTTTAATATTAGAGAATAATGACTAATTATCAAACTTAAAGGGAATCACACAATTTGTGCGATGACATAGATTGTTTTTGAGATATTTTATATTTTAAGCCAGTTGAATATTACAATTTAAAAAAGCTCATAACTCGTTTCAAAGTTCAAATATCGTAAAAACCTGTGATGTCGCACGGACAATAATATTCTTCACTATAAGTTTGATAACAGGTAAGTTTACTCAAATATTAAAGTCAACAACACTAAATCGGTACTGTTGAACGCAGATTTTCCATGTTCTACGTTTGTATAACAATGATTACGTATGCGGGTCCTCTTAATAATAAATAATAATACAATACGCGTGTACCACGGTCGTCGCTGCACACCAGCTATACAGCCAGTTCGCGGCACATTAGTTTTTCTTGGAGCACCGGTCGAGAACCACTGTAACTATACTTTCATTGGCTTCACTATAAAATACAGATACCGGGGCACCATGTGGAGTTTTTTTTTTTTTTACTTAAAACCATATAATAGCAGTATCATGTACGGTTGATACGAGTCCTGAACCACCCTATTAGCGCGCCTTTGATAATTTTATCTCCCGGAGCACTGTGACATGGAGCAGATTGCGATCAATCGTATATAAATGTAACTAGTGGTGCGAATTATGTCGGATTGATGTTACATGGAACGCTGTTGAAAAGTTATCAACGTATGATGGGACTTTGTGGCCTACATAAATACGCTTGAGCACGACGTCATTTAGTCTGTCGGAAGAGATTAAAATAACTCGTACTTTAAGTTAGGACACGAACTCGTTTGCCATTTTGGTCGTCGTTTAATCGATACGCGAGACAGAGATTATTTTCATTGGTTTATTTGGCTCAGCTAACCGACGTAGTTACCCCATGTCGAAAACGTACTATGATTTCTCTTTCGATTTCGTTGATAATTTTCTTTTCGTTATGCTTATTAAATACCCGTACCTAATGCTCTTAAAATGCACAGGGATGCCTTAAGGAGATTTCGGTTATTTTCTTGAGACGTCAACTCGATTATTTTAAGTATGTCTGTGGCTTACATGGTGAAAATACGAACGCGGAATGGTAGCGTAAAGGGTAAACAGCGCTGTAGTGTTTCGCAAGACTGTGTATAGCGTAACTCATTTTGCCATTAAGTTCGAATGCATTGGTGCAAGATTGAAAACAGTGAGTTTGTATTTTACTTTATATTATGTGTAGTAGTAATTCTAAACGATTCCGTCGCTAAAGTTTATTTTTAAGAATGCTTTACACCTTTCGTTTTATTTATATCAATTGTGGAGTGCTTTTCTAATATATTATTACATTTAGCAATGAAGTTTTAAATTCAAGTCTTTAAATACTCCATTGCCTTTTGTTAATTTTGAATACATTGAATTTTTTCAATAGTTTTTATTCAACGAAATTGTTTTGTTCCTTTTAATCATTTGTGTTAAAAACAATAATTTTCCGGAGCGGTTTTGTTATACGACAATTATTTCATTACCAATTTCTAAATAATATTGGAAAAAAATTACTATCACAAATTGGAAATCCCCCAGGCCGTAGCAGGTCGTATATTTAATGAACTGGAGTATTAATATGTATTGATGTGGCAAAATGTCAAACGTTGCTTGGGCACTACCGTCTTTACAGATTAATTTCAAAGTCAACCAACCCATCGAATAGTTAGGGGACTACGGAGAATTACTCGAACACGTCATAATCGCCCACTCGTTTTAATTTATCCTATTTTAACTTATAACTTTGACAACAACTTAAGCACGCGGGTACCTTATAATTATATAATTTCAGATTATTATGAGTGGGGCGTGAAAGCAATTGGTTTTAGGTGGATGATATTCAGGTCACATAAGCAAAAAGCTGAAAGACAGATTGAAAATAATGATTTATACCGATATGCGATACATGTATATACATACGAGTATGTTAGAACATAAAATATACATTTATTTTAATGAAAAAAGTATAAATATAGTATTATTTCGATCACGATTAAATCTGTCGAATAAAAAAAAACCATTTCATTATTATTATTAATTTTTTTTATTTCTAGAAATATTCAGTAATTAAAGATTATTGTACTTCGTATTTTGTTATGATTCACGTGCTATTAATATTAAACTCTTTTATTTAGTTTAACTTTAATTCAAAACAATGATCATGTAGTCAATTTCCAACTTTATTTGATCCACGGCAGCTTAGGTTATTTTCTAAAAAATGTGGAGGCACCCAATAATAGTATTTTTTATATTTATACTTTCATTTTATAACTTTGATTTTTTATTGTTTGGTATAACCACCAAATATATAACACGCGCACATCAGCGTACCGATGATTATCAGCATTTAAGTTAAAATAGACTTTATATATGTAATAGCATTACAAAAAACATACACGCTGTATCTTTTATACATAGGTTTTTCTTAAAAATCGTTAAAAAGAATATGTATGATTGCATTATATTTAAAACAGTTTCAACCTAAATCCGAGTTGGTGAAACACCGGTTAGGGGAATATTTTGTGTAGACGTTAAAAGAGAGTGAAAACTATTTTTTATAAGATTTTTTTTTCCGCAGGTAATTGATAAGATCGGAACAATAGTTAGAGCTGGTTTAATCCAAAGTCACATATAATATTAAACTTGTTCACGTAGTTCTGTTTCGCGATCATATAAGCTTAGCTATTGATTTCTCAAAGGAATATATACTCTTTTTTTTCCATAGGATTTTGTTTTTTTCGCATACAATGAGTGAAGTTCATATTGTCCAACCTTAACACATTGGACAATATAACGCAGATGGTACCTACTTCAAAGATGTCGTTTTAGAGAATCTCAGTAGATTTTTGAAGATCACGAAAAACTATTACGGAGCTGTGAAAAAAAAAGCGAATATGGAGTGAGTAAGGTTAAGTAGTCGGAGACGACCGTTTGCATTTGTTATATTTGTAGTTAAAATTTATGAACTTTTCATCAAGACACGCAATTTTCGCCGACCATTATTATATTATTTGAATGTCGTGTAAACGTATACGGATAGGTATAATGACGACAGGGTTAGCTTACCCATTTCAAGATTAAAACGTTATAAAATAATCGGTTACGGACGCATGCATTTGTTTACGGACGTGTACCTCAACTAATTGACGCCGTCGCGACGATCTGGAGTACAATCCAAATGAAAGTAAAGTTTCCATTGATACTTATACGTCTGCAGACGGTCGGCGTGTGCTGTCAATATAATAATTTTTACGCTCACGATGGTGCACATTCCACACGTACGACCTGTACCAGTGAATACGGTGTTTTCAACGAACACGTTTAACATACGCGCAGCTTTTTGTTTGGTCTTTTTATATTTAGTTCGCCCGTTAGTTAAAACTACTTAAGCGAGGATATCTAAAACTTAATTTTCAATTATTTGATCATCGCCTTTTAGTTCTAGGCGTATTTGCAATGTACCTGAGCAAATTAAGTTTTTCATTTAAAGTCATCATTTTCTATACCCGTGGCCTTCAGTTTTCGCGTAACCTTTACAATCCACTTTAAGTTGCTGAGCTGTAACCTAATTTGGAGTCGACGGTGGTATCGTCCACTATATGCCACCTCTTTTAAATTGCATTTGCTTTAAATTAAATACACTTTTTCCGGTGTGGCTGCTCTGCGGAATCACCTTCTTTCTCGAGTATTGTATATTAATACCCGGCTTATGACGGGGGTGTAGAGGGTTCTTTAACGACGGCCATACCTCGAGAAATCTGTAATACACAGGTCGATCGATGGATAGGGGGTGGAAACACTCTTAAATGGAGGGGAGTACTCAAACACCATCCCGGATAATGTCATTTACGGAAATTTTATTATTTTTGATTTCATAATTTTGTTTTTACGATTTATACGCGATGGTGTAACATGCGTTTTAGTGTCTTTTCGCGAAACGTGCTGGAGTCAACGTTGCGTCCGCCGTCCGGTAAGATGTCGGCTGGAACAATGGGTGTGTTCGTAAACACTCTTGAACGGTATCGTGGACATTTAACAGGAAAACGTGCGCGCGTTTTGAACAACAAACCGTCAAAGTCCGAGTAGGTTATTTTAAATCAGCGTCGAGAGCATGCGTCGCACATAAATTATTCAAAACGGAAAATGTGTTAATATGTGTCGCGGGCACGGAGGGGGATTTGACATGATTGGTGACTGTGTGATGCGTGCGATAAAATATAATTATAAAACGTGTACGAGCTTAGATGTCGATACAGATAAATGATGTACAACGGCGATCCGTTAAAATTGCACGGTCCGAAATGTGCGACCGACGGAACAAAAAAAAAAAAAATAATAACAATAATAATACAGACACGTGTGGTTTTATAACGTTTTAACGAGCAATCCTGTGTGTGTGTGTGTGTGTGTTAATATATTTCCGTCTCGTATACATAGTATAACCGTAGTATTATCCAAACAGGTCTTATGAAATTGAAATTTGACTGGGATGAGTGTATTTAAAATGGTGATGAATAGTGTAAAATTCAGAACTAAACATTGCGATATCGACGAATTTTTCGAAAGTTTTCGAAGATGAGGTGAGATTTTTTTCGGAAAAATATTAGTAAAAATACTGCGATTTCATCGAATTCGTTTTGTTTTTCCCGTTTGCTCACAAAACGTTGTACGTTTTACTTCACTACCGGGTTCGACCGATCACGGCAATTTCTATATCACACGCAACGAATATTTTTCGCGATTTTTTTTTAGACCACGTTCCGTACAGTGTTATGCGTCTGTTATAATTCGACATAACTCGACCGACTAATTGGTGTGAACCGTGCACGTTCAAGTAGATAAAACGTGTATCTATATCGAGAGGTTTCCAGCACCGCAGTTCTCTCGAACGGTTCGGCGATTTCATAATATTATGATTATTACATTAAACATAGCTGTTTTGTGTGATTTGAACGCTTTACGCGTACGTACAAACAATTCGATATTACACCGTTTTGCTATGCGAATTAACGGCTAGTCGTAAACTGTATGTAGTATAGGTAGTTTTGAAACAAGCACTCGACGAGTATATGATGGTATACGTTTGTGCAGTTATTTAACGCTTGAGTGTATACTTGTTGATAATGTTTAGCGGACTTCGGACAAATTGGACGGTATCACCGCTAGTTGTGTTATGAAAACATTGTTATACTATAAACGTTACAAAAGGCAACCAAAAGGCATCCCAAAGGTCACGTTCAAGTGTTTAGTCACAATATTATGATGGACTCGGCGTTCTACGAACGTTTGCGTTCACCTGTTTTAGTCTTCCGCCTTGGTCCCGTTATCGTCCGCAATTAATTACATTTCTCAAACTCCGCTCGCTGAACACATATTATTACCTACCGCTATAAGGAAATCTAACAGCCAACTCTTCTGCGGGTACGAGATTTTTGCCTTGAACCCGAAAACATCGTCGGTTGGTATTCAAGTCGTTGAACACGGAATCATATCACATTACGTTCTGTCACCGTAGTTGTGTGGCGCAGATTCGAATATAAAAAAACAACATTAGCTTTCCTTTGCCACATCTTCCCATCTTCAGTGCTGGGCTCGGTAATAATTTTCGTGACGCGTTACCGAAATTAGTTGTTCACTTCGGTACAGGTTTTTTGAACCATGACCGTGTCACGTGTATGATAATTTTTTTTTGTCATCCATTTTATTATTCTGGATCCAAGAAAAAAAATATTTCTTTTAGTTGCATATAAATTATAAGTTATACAAATGTTATTTTGAAACCACTTAATATGCAAGGGAATACTTTGATTTCCTCTTTTATACCGAAATCACTTGTTAACATATTACTTTAAAGGTCTACAAGATTGCAAGTCACCGTCACTGTGCTGTGTATGATTAATATTAACATTGATTCTCGTTATTGGTTACGTGAAGAAAATAATATTTAAAATGAAATCGGATTACTATTTTTGCTGCAGTCATTTTAATATAATATGTGTATATATTTTTCATAACCCATAATCTTCAATACTGATACACTGCTGTGAATACATTTGAACAAGGAAAAAACGATTATTTCCATCTCCCAATCAATACAAATAAAGCTTAGTAAAAAACACTAATAATACTGTAACAAATAATATTTGTTTTTTTTTTTAGCTTTATGCCTATGTGAAGTTTATATAAGTAGCAATAATGCTAATAATAATATTTATGTTTGTGCTTAAAATCTGAATTTTTTGAGTATTCTTTTTTTCTGGGACTGTATCTGTTATAATGAGATACGCGATATAGATTTACAACCGTTACACAAAATGTTCAATCTCGGCCGGAGTACGTTTTACGTCAATGATACGAATAATTTTGCCGAGTGCATTTGTCGCCACACAAGCCGAATTAATCGTCAGACTATCATGTTCTACCATCCCTCATCACCGAACATTTCGGTACACGTGAATGCTAACCGTGTGTGCTGTATGAAAACAACACTGGGGCCCACTGGTAATCATTACCGAAGTAGTAGTTTAGCATACGGTCGATGCCGAGAAAACGTGACAAGACAGCAGCTGCAGTATCCAAGGAGAACTTGTACATCAAACGTCGGTAAACAATGTTCTATAGTCACTGGTGTATCATATTATATTATTATTTTTTATTTATTCTATTGAAGCCACAGCAACAAAAATTATTGGCTTTTTACAAATGGTACGTGGGAATGTCGCGAGCTGCTCGTATATTATGGACATTTAAGGGATAGAGTTTTGAAGATTATGCGTTATATTATATTATTATGTTTGCGGTAAATGCACGTAATTCAAACTATAATTTTATTTAAATTAATCTTTAATGTCATTCACGGTACACTTTTTGCTAAATGTATACACTGTCGCGTTCGACGAGCGCATTAAGTAATTGGAAATCACAATGGTCGTAAAATATCGATACTCTCGATTTTACCGTGTTCGTCATTTTAATTCAACACATTAATTAACATCGGTTCCTTGAGTTGAGGGGAGGAAAAAATGAAAACGACATTACATAGTAGGATAACTACTACGTGTTAGAGGAGTTACGAATAGCAGCTATTCCGGGATGGACGTTTCATATACCGCGGTTACTGATCGGCGGACGTCGCGTTTTTGACAGACGCGATATTATGATGAATGGAATATAATTTGCGTTAACGACGTTGCTACGGGAACTAGGTACGTTTGATACAACAATAATACATCTGCCGCCCGAATCGAGTGATCTTAACGCAATATATTATTTCGTCGTCCATGTAGGTACGAGTACGTGTACGTATAGCGGCTACCTACCGTTTTTCATCCGTTCGGTGTTGTTTATAATTCCTAAACGACGGTTTTGTCTTAATTATTTTTTACCGTTACTCTTCCGACGGATGCACTCAAAGTGTGCGGAAATAAAACAATATCGTTTCCTCGTACACCGCATACAATTACTTGACTGTGCAGAACGCACGTGCGCATAAATGTTGTAATGATATTCTACAGGTGCGCCGACGACGGAGCGCGACACGGCACGGCGATAATAGTAAAACGGAACGAGATGTGAATAAAAATAAAAATTACTTTACGAGTAAATCGTACGCATCGTATGCACGCAGGTATGCACAACACTGTAGTCCTAGTGGTCGGCCAACGCTATTGTAAATATCGGATTGGTTTTCGCGCCACACTTTCGCTGCAACCGCACGTTTGGTCCGTCGTCATTGTCTTATCCGACGGGGACGGATAGTACCCGGGGCACGCTCGACAACGATTGATTTTGACACTGCATTAGCTGCGGGGCACGGTCGTGGATTAGGGACTGGGAAGACGGATTGCGTCTTCGGCGAGTGATTGACATCGGACGTTATTGATTCGAATGTGCAAACTGTATTTATTGTCTCGAACGGCGGACCAGTGGTATACTCGTATATAGTATGTTAGCCGATGTCGATTTGTCGGCTTAATACGTGGAACGAGAACTTGATATTCGGGGTAGACGATCCTGCGAGAGAGCAGTACTTACACTACGAGATATTCTGGTCCACTTGTTCGTAAACTATGTATATACATATACGTATGTATGGAGAGAGGGGGGGAGAGAGACTCTTAGTGCGTGTTGATTTTCCTTTTAGTAGCGTTCGGATTGCGCAGCGGAATTATTAATATACAGTAAACCACGTGCGGCAAGTACTTATCTGCTCGATTCACGAATATAATTCGTTTTAGAAAACAAAATTCAACATATTATCATGCCACAGCTCGACCAGCACGTATGACCTTTTTAAATCAACTTAACTGTCGGACGCAAAAACGTGTAAAGTGCACACAAAAGTACCGTTTCATGATACGTCACCATAAAAATCACCGTATAATTGTATAATAACTCGGTACGTTTAAAACATATATGTACGTAAAGAGTTATGATTTAAATACACACGTAGTAAATATATCCGACGTTTTAATTTAAATAGATAAAAAAACATCCGGTGCGGTTTTTGAAAAACCGTATTTCTCTTATCTTACATAACACAGTCGAGCTTTCTAAAGTTCAGGAAAAGAATATTGTTACACACATGCTTGTGTGTAGTACAATAAGTTTTTTTCCATTATATTTATTTACGATAATTTATTAAAAGTATATTTGTATAGTCAATGGTGTTGTTAATATTGATTCAGAGTGCTAGAAATGAAAGCAAAATGTACAGGGATTGATAATGATTCATCCAAAGTAGGTGTAAGTTTGTCACTAAGTTCAAAACGTTTTCTTTAGTTAATGATTAGACTTTAGGATGATGTCTATTATTAACGATGACGGCCATGATGAATTGTGCTGGAATCTACTAATGGGCTATAACTATTTAATAATCAGTCATATTGTTAAAGGTTACTAACTTGAAATTAATTTAAAAATTAACTCAACATTTTGATTAATTAATGCCTCACTGTAGGCAAGTATAAAATCTCATCGTAATACCTGAAAATAATATGTGCGTTACATTATAGAATATAAAGAGAATACTGTTTTAAAGATTTGTTTTAGCATTATATTATTTTAGCTTAAAATGCATAGGCGAAATAGTTGTGATAATTTAGGAAGGTTGGAATTCGGTTCTTATTAAGCGTATGGAACAATAATAGATGCCTAATGAGAAATTGTTTTTTTTTTTATTCTACCATACAGCTATTTTTAAATAATATAATTAAGTGAGTATACCAATTATTATATATGTAGTTGTGTTCTTTGAACGGTAAAACTGATTGATTTTGGTTGCAAAGTAAAAAAAAATAATTTTTTTCAAATTAGAATATGTTACTCATTTATCCAACGGATATTTATTATTGAAATGTGTTTGTCAACAATTATGTAGTCCTAGGTATATTTAACACCTGAGATGTCTGATGAATGACGGGACGGGGGCGTGCTGTAGTTCCGAGCATGGATGATAGAGATCGAGTGAGACGAAAAGACTTTGACTCATCGATTGCGACTCTTTATGATAGTTAACTTGGCTGCGACTTGATGTTTATTTGACGACTCTAGATGGTCGGAAGGTGACTGTACAGGGTGTTCTGTAGTCTTTAAGTCCTACAGGAATTTAAGCAGAACGATATCTCCTGTGTTAGTCGAAGTCAGTTTATTTTTTGAGCTTCCTGGGCAAAGGCAATTTCGTTGACATTAGTTTAGTAAATAAAAGTGTATTATTAAATAAGTTAAAAAATATACTCTTTATTTTATAATTTTTGTGAAATTCCAAGATGCCCATTTTATATGGCTTCTTTTTATGAAAATGTTGACGGTTCAACTCTCAACTTTTTATAAACATTTTGATATTTAATAACTTTTTTAGTTTACAAGAAAAAAGTGTACTATTTGCACAAATTTAAATAATTATAAAATTATTTGCAAACATTATTGGAAAAAATACGAGGTGATAATAATTTACAATGTTCCTTTCTAAACTAAAAAAATATTATTAAAAATCAACAAGTTAATGAAAATTGAAAGTTGAACCGTCAACATTTTTAGAAAAGAAAGCCCTATGTAAATTCCGGAGGGACACCCTGTATAGATTAAATGAAACTTGACATAAACTAGATTACGTAGCTACGGTTATGATGGGTCGTGAATGGCTACGACTTATTTAAAAGAAGTACATCAAAGGGATATTTGACGCTAGATAATTTATATAGGCCATTTATGTAAAGACCGTTTCTGTACGTACGCCGTTTACCGGTGGCCAATAAGACCACGGTGCGACTGCGGCGATGCGTTGTTACAAAACTTACCCTTAGAGTTTGCGGAACTTTAATCATGGGATCCCCGCCACTATCTTCTGCTGGAAATGCACACACAAGCAAGCTCTTTGGGTTAATTCACTTAAGTCGAACGCAATCTACAGATTTACATTTTCCACAGTTTTCACGCTCGTTGACAATGATGAAGGTTCACCACGTTCCGTGTTGGGAAATTATAATCATTATTATTATTATTTTTTTTTTTTGTAACTTGCTCAAATATCGACCAAGCTAAAATATAATAAAATGTATATTATATTTATTACGAGTGTTTAGGATATAAACGTTATGATCACTTTCGGAATGAATGGGATATGAAATATATGTATATTATATAATTTAGATAAATATAGTGTTAACAATCAATAAGTAACTATAAAATGTGATTTAAGATAAGTGATAAAAATCCGACCGGATATTGAGATAGAGTGTTGTCATTATTTGCTTTACACTTTGGACCGGATAGCGGGCAAAGGGTCTTATAGGGCAGTATAACCTACTATATATTATGGTGACCCACCATTTTATTTTTTATTTTTTCAGCTTGGCTTGGTGACCTAAAATCAATATTTCTAGTGATATAACTATTATTAAATAAAACAGTACAGTATTAATTTAATTGATTAATAACATTGTGGCTTTAATTCTTAACGGCACACTTTAATTACATTTGAAATAATATTAAAGTTCTTAATAATCTCAAACATTTTTAAAATTGAAATCATGATTTTATCCTTATTATTTGTTCAAGAACCATCTGCAGAATTGAGCTGAATTTAAACATCAAGACTGTTTCATAGATGGAATATAACGAATTATTATGAACATTATCTGTTTATAGAATAATAATGGTAACAAAATATAATGCAGAAGACAAGGATACTTGAAACTCAAAATGGAAAGAAACCCAATACTGACATGTAATTAATTGTAAAACTATACAATTTAAATTAAATTTGTATTATAATTAGTGTAAAACAAATCTTGAGCAAGTTTGGAACAAAAACGAGGTTGACAAAGCATCTGATGGATTTATAAAATATGTTATATAGTTTACACTACTCATTAAATCCATTTAATTAATGTTCAGTGTATATATACCTCCTAGTTTTGAAAAATATTTTTTGAATTGGAGAAAATCCTGCTAGGAGTTAGGACCCTATTAATATAACTGAACCGTGAAATGGCTCTTTAAGGAATTTTTCTAGATGTCACAACCATTCAACCTTTTATCTCTTATATATGACTAAAATTCTCGCCATACGGATATTATAGGTAGTTATTCAATATAGCTTTGAATAAATTCAAATATTCATTGCAAACGCCATGGAGAAAAAATAACATATATTAAATAGTATAATCTTGTTTTATATTTTATATTTGTAGTACTTATCTGCTACGAGTATATCTTACAGTTAAAACAGCATTAGCCCGTTGAATTAAATAAATATTAAACATTAAAACATTTTAAAGTTGGTATAAATAATTATATAAAAGACTGTAATTACGGAGAAAAAAGTAAATGGTTTTAAATGGTATACCGGAAAACAGATATTTAAGTATTATAAAAGATCACTAAATCCTGTTTAATTTTAATTCGATAATGTGAGTATTAAATAGGTTTTATAAATTTGCAATAAACGAGATTTTTTTCTATTTTAACTTTTAGAATCCAATGAAAATAGTCTTATCAGCTCATCTCTAACACAACAATACTGCACTGATACACCCACAGTAGGAACAGTGTAGTACAATGGACATGCAATTAAATTTTTCTCATTTTTTCTTCGACTTCTGTCTGATGACTAAGGACCATTAAATTTAAATTAATATTATAATATAAAATAAAATAAATAAGAATATTCGTAAAACTCTTAGATGTAAATTACATATCTAGTTGTATCTTAAAATACTTCTAAATGTATGCAACATATTTTGAAATTATTTCCGGTACTTTCTATAAATTTTGTGTGATGATTACAGAAACGGGATCCAGTGCAAACATTTGTTTTCAAGAGTATTTCAGATCAGGTCAACATTTCGTTAAGATATTGGAACTTTTTCGAGGGGCTATCAATAAAATTAGGTGTTTTTGTCAGACAGGATCTCAAGCGAGGGATTACTTTACAACCGAAAACCCAGTAGATTGGACCTCAACAATCGAAAATCGAGCAACAGCTATTGTGCACGTGTACCGCCGTGCTTTGTGTGTCATCCCCATACAGTTATTGGACACTCGCAGCCGTGACCTTAGCTTACGGTCATGGTGAATACAGATAGTATAGCTATACATTTTATGTTTATCACACCCTATCCTAAAGGACTTCTCGTCAACACCGATGATGCCCGTACGAGATTTGAGTTCTAGATCAGCCACTGGACACACTATAAGCTACGAAGACGGTCTTACGCAGTATTTACGAGTCAGATACCGTCATGACGCCATCACGACGATCATAAATATTTAGGAAATATTACACTTCCGTCAATATTGAGATCGCAGGTGACGCGTCGAATGAAAAGGAAATTACGACGGTGATTATGGTCCGTGAAAGTACATGATACTCTCCTGGACCACGAAGCAACAAGTTCAAAGATTATATCATATCGGGTGCGAATTGAATTAATTTAATAATCGTACAATATTATACGGACGAAATCGTTATTACCTATTTATAACTGTTATTGGGCTTCCGATAAAATATTTTACGTCAGGTGAAGTGTGAGCGTGTTGGCTGTGGGGTTGTGCTGGGGGCACGGTACAAACCCCCTTCCTCTAATAAGAGACTTGCGGTACACACACACACACACACATGCACATGCACACGCATACGCACACAGAACATAATGTAAGTTTCTTGTATGATTTATGCACGTCTCCAAGCGTGTAACAAACGATGCCGTGTTCCGTGGTATATTCATTCTGTAAAATTTGTAACGAGCGTGCGCGGGCGTCTTTCGCACCCCTTTCACCCCCGTTACCGCTTCACCAGCAGTCTACGGACAGGAGGTTTAGGCCCAGGAAAAGGCTGTCGGAAATAACATGCGATATGTTGTTCGGTTGTTGTTCCGTTCGCGTCCTTCGTACTGCACGCGCGGGTTATGGTATTATGTGAACGCATATATACATATATATTATATATATAGAACGGTACTAGTTCTGATGAAAAATACACAACAAATTCCTTTTTTTACCCTATTTTCGTTTACGTCGCTATATGCGCGTTCGGTGTGTATAAAAAATAAAATGTAAAAATAAATGGTTATCTTTTCTCTTGTCCAACTATATAATACTCATCTTCTGTGTAATATAGTTTCAATACTCACGTGTGCGACGCGTGTGCGGATATACACAGTATATTACATTTAGTTGATTTATCGAGTTATTTTCTCCATAAAATAATAATAAAAATAAAAAAAAACCATAATAAATAATATCTAAAATGATAAATTCTATATTTTTATCCACAAGAGCTCAATAAAATATGTTGACTTCACAATAGATATTCTAGATTCGCGCGCCCAACGTTATTCGTACTGATATATCTATGTTCTTACACTTCTAAATATTGCACATAATAATATACTCTGAAAGTCCTCGAAAATATTGGTTGACTAGAATGTGATGAATAGTAATTTTAATCTTACTTTTGTCTATTACTATTGTAATATTTGCATTTATGTGTATAAGTGTTTACGTCAATCGAGTATACTTGACTCAAAATTCGATTTATGATAGCAAGTATAAGGTATGGTATTTTGAAAAACGTATTCATTGTAGTTAAGTATGAGAAGCGTGACGCGCCAGAAAAATCTGATAAGTTAAACATAGCAACCCCGCAGTGCGAATGCCGATCAACGTTTATAATTTTACGGTAAGAAATAATCACAACACCTTACTAATTTATCATGTTTCCACCGATTTAAACGGCTTTAAAAATACTCATTTGTATTGTTTTTTGTACAACTTTAATTTGATCATTTAAGTAACTATTTCGGGAAATACTTTGGCCCATTTAAATAACTTTTACTTATATTGGCTCCGCAGTTATATTGCAAGCAATATCGTTATTGTACTGAAATCGTGAACTCAATATCCATATTGAATTCAATCAACTACGATATAAAAATTAGATTTTAACTCATTTATAATGTAAACGTGTACGGTTTAAAGATATTTTAGCGGTAAATATTTGATGGAATATTATTTAATAAAACATTCAGAAAAAATTGAATCTGTAATATTTGGTTAGATGGCCTTTATGTAAATTAATTCACCGGCACGAGAAACTTAGCCAAGATTCAACACCGCTTGTGTCTGACAGTGACTACCTATATCTCCGAGCATCACACGCCATGCGGTTGGTCATTTGGGTTATTTCATATTTGGTATGCTAATGTTTGGGTCTATTCCAGATATTGAGTTTTTGCCTCTTAACGCCCGTCTGTGTTTCTCGAAAAACTTTGATAGGTAATACGAAAACAAATTCACTGCTCATTTAACGTCACTAAAATAAATGCGCATTTATTTATTTTTTGTTTTCAAACATGCACCACCGATCGTGTTCGTATTACTTATAAATATTAACACTAAGTAAATATAATTTTTTTTTTTTTTTAATACTCTCAGGAATCGTACGAGTAATACAGTTCATAATTGGTTTTGATTTGCATTTCATCATCTGAAGCTGAACGCATGAATAAAGTTAATAATAGGTACTTTTATACGATAGTAAAATAATATTACTATTACGAGTATATAACATGTGTAATTGCGTACTGTAAAAGTAGTTACAGTAATAATATATACAACTATACAATAACAACACTATACGTTTTAGACATTCGATCGTCCGATGTTCATTATAATTTATATTATATCACGGAAACTTTGAATATTATTGGTACACATATCGAAGCATAATATACACTGGCGTCGCCGAGTAATTTGTAACGAATAAAACTACTGAATTTGTGGTATTATGCATATTTTCGTCCACACATAAAAGACGCACAGTTATTTTAAATTGTATTTTCATTATTTTTAGTGATTAAAAATACGGCAAATCACAGAAGGCATTGAAAGATGGAAGGAAAAAATGTTGGGCGTATCTAACGGTATAAGCGCAAGTTTCACTTTTTTTGGCGTGATATATATTGGCGCAGTATCTTTATTTTCGATTGGAACGTGACAATTATTATTGCATTTAAACAGTGGTGATTCTGAGCAGAAACGTCAGTTCGTCCAACACAATGAGGTACAAAAGATGATAGTAAAATAGTTGTTTCTCGTGCAGTTCTAGAGTATCACCGGAAAATGTTATGAATAATACGTTTATAGCACTAATAGTTTTAGTCTGACACATGGATTTTCGAAAATATTACGAAATACACGAGGCACTCTTATTAGTGAATCGCGTATTTTTCCGTCAGTTATATAATATTATGTGTACAAACTAAATGTATTAAAATAATAATATACTACACCACACGTTTGTATAGTGTACGTTTGATTGTAATGCTATGTGTTTTGTATATCGACAACCGTGCGTTAAGAAATTACTTTTTTTTTTAGAAGTCCGTATGCGGGACGCGTTGTACGTTGTTTAGAAAAAAATAATGAAATGCATAGCATTGCATGAATTCAGTAATACTGTAATAGGTATAAGACCTCTTAGAAGAGCAATAAGAAATAAACTGTTCAAACAGACTGGAATCAACTGGGTTCTTATTTGTTTTACGGTGTGATCTAACGCCTTTTGGTTTTTATTACGGCCTCAAATGCGAACAAAATGTTTGACGCCTTGTCCAATCATCGAGAATACTTGTGTGAAGAGGGTTGCCACAAAACAGTTACAGCTTTTTGAACTTTATTATTATTAAAAAAAAAAGAAAAAAACACAAACAAACCTTTTGTGCATTATGTTAACAGCCGACTTTTGATCGAATAGATTGATTAAATATTACTTAAATTGTTTTTATTATAACAACGTTAATATATTAATATAATGACAACCTACAAGCGATGTTATATAAATGTGAAAGTTTAACATATTTCAAACCATTATTAATATTTTAAACGATTCCAAATATTTGCGCAGCAAATTATTATTGTAAATTGTATGTGTTAATGAAAATGTTTTTACTGTTTTTTAAAATTGGTTAAAAAGTAATATGTTGATTAAAACGAGTAAAAATATTTACAAAAAAGAAAAAAATATCGTTTTATTTGACAATTGAAACATTTTCAACATGTCATTTTAATAAATTGGATTACATTTTACGAGAAAATATTATCATACAAATGATTTTTTCCACTTAAAATAACGTATAATATAATGTATTAAACATATTTTATGTTAATTATAAAAAAAATACACTCATTCAAAATTAAGTATTTTTTATTTTCATTTGAATAATATAATGAGTTTAAATAACTTATCATGTAATAAGTATACATGTATTTTGAAGTTTGTAATTTTGGACGCGAACTCTTAATTATTACATAGTGCCTATTTCAAAATAATGAGTTAGCTAATAAATGAATATCACAAAAAAAAATCCAAAAATTTTTTATAAGAGAAACAATGATATTTAAAAACATAATTTTATTATTAAAATGTTCGAGATGCTTTTAAATTTAAATAACTTATTGTATCTTATAGTCTTTTGCCGAGGTTTGGGCATAAAAACGGAAATAAGAATAATATATTTACTTTGATGTAATTTTTGTTGAATTATGTTCAATATTAGATTAATTTCAGTATTAGTTAGTTATTGAAATATGAACAAGCGTTTACTAGACAACCGCGGTATTATTACCAAATAGTTTTTGCAATTATATGTATGAATTTTCGAAAATAATATTTACATTTTTAAAAAATTGCTTTTGCAGTAAAATATGTTTACCTTTGGTTTAATGAACCTGTCTTTTCTGAGATCGTATAGTTATGAAGAGCCCAATCTATTTTTTCTTCAATATAAATTCATTGTGAAGTTGTGAACAATTTTATTACGATTAATTCCAATGCAGGTACAACAATACAGACATCGTGAAGATGACGGATTGCGAGTAGGAAAGGAATATTTTAAATATATTTTCGGTAATATTTTGAAAACTAGATCAACTTTGACGGGAACATACCTAGAATGATTTATGAATGTGATTTTCTGGTAAAAAGAGCATAGATAAAATATTTATTTAAATTCCCATTTCGTTTAATAAACGAAAAATTACAGGCACTTCCGATGATATTTTAAAACTTAGTTTATAATATTATATATAACTCGGTCCATACATAATTGTGTCGTATAGGTATAATAGGTACAGGTAAAGGTAGAATTTATTTCTATCATCTTGTGTAAGTAATAATTACTAGGTAATTTCACGAGATTGTGATATATTGTATTATATTAAAATACTATAATCTATTCCGTTTATTGGTAAGTATATTCAAGTGGGCATGTTATTTTTTAGAATTCATTATTTATCGACATTTTGACATTTTTTTAAAACCATTGTAAGCTGATACCGTTGGATTTGGCGAATAATACTCGCCCTTATAAATGATTTTGTCATATAATTTTAAAAATTGTCACGTATATTTTGAATATTTATAATCCAAAAAAAAAATGGTAAAAATGAAAAACTTTATCATAAATAATACAGTATTGGTGTTTAAAATATACATATAATGTCATTAATGTCATAGTTAAACATTTTAAAAAGACATTGCGTTGACATATATTTAGTAAACTTTTATGTGCCTATACCAATTATAAAATCATAACATTTAATTATACCTTAATATTTCGTTATGTTTATTGTTGTAAATTAAGTTTGTGGAAAAATATGTATTTTATCTAAATCAATATACAAATAAGAACATATTATTCAGAATAAATTAAGTTTAATATAAAATAATACAGCGAAATATATGTATATATTATTTGTGGCTCGAAGTAATTTCAATGAAAAAAAAAGCAATTATCAATGAAATATCCCAATTAAATGTTTCTGTTGTGTTTTTAAATGTTTTAAAGTTTAAACCAAATAATATTGTACATTTTGCAGTTTATAGCACACAGTTTTTAATGAAAATAAAGTATTGTATCGAATCGAGTATAAGTACTAATTAATACCGAAATAATTGATGGACTATTTACGTTTGGTAGGCAAGTAATTCAATGAGGATTAGTAATTAATGACGGCCAGTGAATATATCGAATCGATCGGTGGATAAAATTCTATTTAAATTGATTATTTGAATTCAATGATGGACATTTTAAGACTTTAATTTTCTTACTTGAAATGCGCAGTTTTTTCGCTACGAAATTATACCCCGTTGCACCAATGGACATAATTGGTGTAGTTGGATAACAGTTAATGATAATAATATGCACTAATAGTACATTTTACAATGCAGTTTAACAGCCAAACAGACTCCTTGAATCATAATTTTTAATAATGTCAATACAATGTAAATTTACGATTTATGAATTATACATTTTACTGTGCAAAAGGTATTTTTACATTTTTATATGTATTATAGTATAATTATTTGATGGCCTACACGGCAGTTACTATACTCGTATAAGCCAACCCGTGGCCCACCATAGCCTTAGAAGTGGCTCTCGGATTGTTTTTGTGCAAAAAAAATGTAATATTTTATAAGAATTTATTATTATATTATACTCGTATATAATTTATATATTTCCAAAAATGTAATTTTTTATTTATGCAAAATACTTTTTAATTTATTTTTTTTGTTCCAATAATGATTTGAATATTAAAAAAATCAAAAAAAAAAATCATACAATAGGTAACCCAACAATTTGCAGTTGTTTTGTTGACCAATGATGCGAAGATGTCTGATTTGATTTTGGTCGTATCTTAAAAGTGAGTTCAGACGATATTATCATTTAATCCGTAATCGCGATCTATTGTTCGATTTCGTTAGGTTCACGTGAGAAATTATCTGTTCATTAATTTATTGTACTTCGCGTATTGTAAGCATTGTACTTGCATATTTTCTTTCACTCGTAGTTCGTCGTCACCCACCGTCGTTTTGTCGGTTTCAAAATCATCGCGGACATCCTATTATCATTACACCTTTTTCTTAGGGTTTACGATTCCATTTTTGGCGATACAATTTGCTCTCGAAAAGTTTTCACGCGTGCATTGCCCGTGCGGCACGAACAAGCCCGGGGCCGATGTACGTTTGAATGGTAAAAATTCGGATTGGGACGAAAAAATATTTGCTTAGGACCGACGGAAAAACACGATCGGCGAGCAGAGTGAATTGAATCGCGTGCGCTTACTGTGTGCATTTGGCCTTATAGTTTTGCGACAACTTTGAACGGCGACATCGCTGATGCAGCACGCATTTATTATTGACCGAGTAATACCGAGTATATTCAGCTGCGTGGGGGTGAAGATGTATTTTTAGAAACACCGATAGTAAAAGTATTTTGAGCCCGGCACTTACGGAGGAGGTGTATGAAAACAATAATTTTATACGAACAAGACATTTTGCGTTCAGAAATTGTCTCAGTTCACTCGAATGGTCGCGTATCAACGGAGGTATTAAAATTTACTAAATTCTCGTTCTTAAAAACAATGATCAAACCGATCTCATTCTTTATTGTGTGGTATACGAAAGATTGCAAGTTCTTTTGAGTGAAATAAATGTTCGTAAAGAAGTTCGAGATGTAATAGATGCAGTAGGTCACAGATAGAGTTTGACTAATTTCGTTTTGATATCTGAAAACTTAACACACAGGAAACAATTTAAATTCCATAAATTAGAATTTGAAAAAAATAACCGCTGTCTGAAAATTAAAATAGAATATGTAAGTTTTCAATGTGGTTGAACACCGTTAGCAATTAAATGAACGATTTCAATATAAATGTTTTATATTTTAATATCCATTTATGTGACTGAAACTACGCAATTCTGGTAGCATAATTTTCAAGAACTATTGCTATGAATATCAAGAGGTGGTACATATATTAACTGTTGGTTTATATATATATATATATTTAATTTGGAATAATCGAGTTTTACAAGATGTAAATGGTTATGGATAGCTTGCAGCGAAATTGTGGTCTCAAGTTTGTTTAAAATAGTACAATGTTCTCTGTGTCTAACTATAAACTAGTAACATACCTCTTGGATTGATTAAAATTGGACAAACTTTGCTATCCATAATAATTTTCAGTTCAAAAATACGTTCTATTATAAATTATCAAAATCAAATGACAGGTTTTAGAAATAATTCGGTCCATTTGCATGCGTGTACATTGTGTATATCATAACTATTTATTATTATTAAATAAAACGCTTATATTCATTTTGTTCAATTTAAAACAATCACGTTCTGCAAAATGTAAAAATTAAAAATTACGATAAAAGCTTTAAATTAGTGTATTTGATTTTTTTCTATAAGAATTTATTAGCGAATTGATAGAGTAATCAATTTTTGAAGTTAATTAGTATTTATTGAAGTTTCATTTCATGTCTCACATCAAAGCTATTAATACTTAACGTTACTCTCATATTATATGCACTATACATTATATTATAATCGTATGGATTTACATAAGTACAAAAATTAACAATAATATTTTTCTAGAGGTTATTTTGAAAAATCCCACGGGAAATGTTATCTGATAGAAAATATGACACTTATGAATAAAATCGATTAAAACTAAAAATAAATACGGCCGAAAAATAACGATTTAACCGAAAACAAATGATTAATATTGTAGGTATTATTTACGTGTAATTATATAGTGCAAAACGAAATTGGATATTTCTCCGGAGATCTCGCAATTATTGCAGTAGATATAATTATAATAATATCTCGACGAGTAAATACTTGTAGTGAATGTGGTTATACCAATATTACGTCAACGTTGTAAATAGTAAACGTCGCGTGTTTGTACGCGGGTTGAATCTCCGAATACGACTCGTATGAAACCGCATATTGGACTCGCAATTGGTTTACCCTTCGTCTAGATCAATGCACATTGATATTCCGATTTCATGAGCGAATTATTCACAATCGATCGCACGGCAAGACAGTATTATACGTAATATTCCGTTTCGTCGGTTGCGCGGCGCGGTAAACGGCAAACATTTCTGAAAAGTCATCGGCCGTAGGCTGCATACTGCGCGACACAGCAGCGGCGCGGTTATTCGGTGGGAGGGGGTATGGTGGGAATAGATTCCCCGTTCACCAGAACCTTTTTTTTATGTTTAATAACCGAGTACCGACTAAGATATTACACAATTACCCTTTACCAATATTGTGTTATAATCCAGTACGTCCTTATATTGATTCTCAAATCGTATCTATCGGCTATCTTAGCACAGAATAGATTAACATAATATTATTTAGTTTATTCTGTGATATTATATCATTCGCGATACGCAAACTATGCAGAACTAATAAAGTTCCAAGATCAGCCCTTCAAGCTCTTACTAAGTTTGATATTAATATTATATTTAAAATTCTAAAAACGTTATATGCATTGCCTGTCTCCACTACCACACCAGATCGTATGTTTTCTTTTCTAAAAAAAGTAAAGACATGTTTAAGAAATACTATGTCTGAAGTAAGAATCAAAAACGCTAACATTTTATGCATTATGATTAAATGCTTGTCCTTATACTCGTATATTAATAATAATAAATTAATTACCGTTATTTATCCTAAAACAGGATCGATTGGATTAACTATGTTAGCTGTCCATACCGATTGACACTGAGGAAATAGTAAATGAGAAAAAATACCTCGGAAATTATATATTATTTTACTAACTAAAAAATAGATGTTAGTTAAGTTTTTATGTCAAGTGTGACTGTGCACAGAAGTATGTCAAAAAAATCAAAGCCCCATTAGTGGGGTGTGGTGGGCAAGGCCTCCCACTTTGTTTTCACCCAGCAAATAATATACACCCCTCACCCCCTAGAACAAAATCATAACTACGCAACTCTTAGGGCGTAGTCGTCGTGCGTACGGTTTCTTTTTGGAAGCCAATAAGAGTAGTACAACACTGTTAATTATGATTGTTTCGAGATCGGCACCGCACATAATAACATATATTTTACAGGGATAAAACCGAAATCGAATCTGTTGCAGCCGGACCGAGCATTCGCCAACAGTGGTCGCGTGACAATAAAACGGATGTGTTCGCGCTGCAGAACGGGTGCCGCGTGGATGGCGGTGGCGTTGCCTTTATTTCCATTTTATAGTGCGAACACGCTCGCTGCTTTATAGGCCGGGGCGCGATGTCCGCACAATAGTAAAATCTCGACGACCGAACGAGATTGGGAAATTCCGGTTGATTTTTTTCGTCTTGGTCCGTTTTATTTTTCCGTTTTCAGAAAGATAAAATGGGTGCGCGTGTATATATTATTATTTATTATTATTATTATTATAAAACTCAATGCGTGCGGTCAAGTTTACACCGTAGGAAGCACAATGCGCAACAGTGGCATATTTGGAAGGGGAGAGGGGTGGAGTTCTCCATGTCTGGACACTTCCCGACTTGAAAAAAAATGGCCCAATGTATTAGTATCATCATTACTCGTTACTATCGTGCGACATGCCCATCGAAGTATTTATAGCCAAACGGCAAAAGTGAAATTAACTTTACTGGATCCGACCACACGTTTCGAAATATATATTATGAACATAATTTACAAATTATCGGAAATATCCAGGAATTATATATTCCAATTTCACCGGATCAGCAGGACCCGCAGTGATTGTCTCCGACTTCCAAACGTACGACTTGCCGAATTTGCGTTCAATACTTTAAATGTTGTGTTACTGGCTTTAATATTAGAACAAACCGACTTACAAGTTATAAGAAAGTAATTTTTAAAATAAATGTCTGTAACCTTAAACTTTTCTATTATAACATGATGTACAAGAGTTTCAAATGTGAAATTACTTGTCATGCGCTTACATGGTGATTTGCAAAAAAAGTAAATTTAAAAATAAGGTTGTCTTTTTATTTTTCAATGAAAAATTCTAAAAATGTTGGACATCTTTCCAAAAAATAACATAAAACACGCCACTGATGCGTAATTATGTTTAAATATCTCGCATGTCCTCACAACGTACCTACCACTATTTCTCTCGCTAACAATAATAATAATATAATATCCGTGGGCCCCTTGCTTATTAGGAGTTTGTTCATTCCCCTACTTAATAGATTGTTCGGTTCTTTTATAATTGACGGACCCAACAGTTCTTCCGCACCTTAAACGTTATTTTAATCCACGTATAGCTTTATTGTCCCGGCCGTAACGTATTACGTTTCTTTTACCAAGAATAATTTATATTACACCTTTGTAAGACGATAAAACGCATATAATACGGTTAGAAAATTAGTTATGTAAATTGTTTTTTCAATTATTGGACGTGTTGTATTATATACTTACACATAAAAGTAACAAAATATATATCACGTATTATTTAATATACCGACAAAAACAATTATTTACTCAAATGGTATTTTTTTTGTTTTGTGCACCAAGTATTTACGTGTATTCACTTTTTAACCAGGTACACTTTATTTTATAAGTTTTCCTACAGATATCCACGTTTCTTAATAAAATGGTTTGAACTATTGATTTCAAAAATAACAATCGATGAACCGTTGATTCACAAAGAGGTTATCATATTCCTATTGGCTATTGTTGGTTGTGATCGATCCGAGGTCAGTGTCTGCAGAATCCGTGCGCGTACGTTCGTAACAAAGCCCTGCCGGTGCGAGTGATACCGCGGGGGCGAACGATCATGAGCGGGTATGCAAATGCGTTATCTGCAAATGCGAAGCGTATCCTCGCGAAGGGCCGCGGAACACGATTTTTGGCACCAGTTCTGGAAATAAGAACGATATAACGCGACGATATGGTAATTCTCGCCAGTCTCTATTGCGGTTAATGCGAACGGTTTTAACGCGTGTACCCACCGTGCAGCGTATTACGTTGTACATATAAATGCCATTCGACGAATTGCAGTAAGACGCGTGCATCGCTGCACATCGGCCCGCCGTGCCCGCTTTAACTCGAAATAATAATAATAATAATAATAGTTATAATATTATCAAGTCCGTGCAAAGTTCCCCCGGGGGAGAGGGCGAATGTTTGGCACTCGTTCCCACGGGCTTAGCACACGCGTCGATTACGCGCGAACATTTAGACGCTAGTGATTTTATCAAATGACAAAAATCGATTAATGTGAAAACATACGCCGCGCAGCTGTGAGAAATAAATAAATATATGATCGGAAAAACGGAAAGTTTTTTTTTTTTTGTTTGGACTCCTTTTCCGCGGGATCGCCGCCCGTGCGCGTCATCAGCATTACACGGATTCCAATAACTATAGATAGGTACTTAACCCGCCGTCCGGTAATTATTTATAGCAATATAATTATTATTGGGTACGACGCACCGCCGCGGCGGCCACAAGACATATAGATTATAGAACTTTGTGTTCTACAAGGTAAACAATGGCGTCGTTCCCAAGTTTCAATATTTGGAGGTGTCGAGAGATCTATATATTATTAAGTAAGACCTCGCCGAGACCCGCGGGGATTTGCTGATTTTTCACTAATGCTCGACGAGCTTAGAGCATGTTCCAGAAGCATATTTCAGGATTAAATAAGTACACATATTATTAACATTATATTGTATTATTATCGCGTGCGGTAGATCGGAAACGGAATAATATATATTGGAACCTTGGCGGTTATTTCCTTACTTACAAACTAGTATTGTTTTCAGTACATTTTGCATTTTTACAACACACTCAAGTCCACAAACGCTCGAATTGACTTTCGTTTTTTTTTTGGTTTTCATTCAAGAGAGGATCAACATTTTAAAGACAAAGGATAACTGGACACCGCGTTCAGTTTTCCATAAATATGCGGGTGGCCGACTATGAATAATGTTTCGGAACATCGTTTTACCGCGAACTCTACGATTTGGTTAATAAGGTTTAAAACGTTATAGCCGCATAGTATAATAATTTACTACATAGCGGGAAGCGTCCGAATATTTACATATTTTTTTATCAAGTTTTCCCGACAGAATTTTTATTTTTCTGAACATTATTCTTAAAAAGTAAAGCCAAAAAATACGAATGTAAAGTATATACATTAATAAGCCGTGCCAGTCATTTTAATTATAATCATTAATTCGCTTATTAAACCCTTCTCGGTATCTCAGTTATACGAAGTAATATATTCAACGATATGAAATTACATATACACATACTACATTTATTACAATATGAGACTGGAGGTGCTAAGGATCTTCATAAGGATCTTCCAAAAATAAGTTTTAAAAAATGAGCTGCAGCTAGTGTAAGTTTTACTTTCGGAATATATATAATTTAATTCAATATTTTTAAACCATTGACTAGCTCATATTTGTATTAAACATTATTTTTCCAATATCATTTGAAGTCGATTACAGCCTACAGGAACAATGCGACCCAATTGAATGGACACGTTTTCGAGAACAATTGAAATCAAATAATTGTATACCTTGTGTGCTGTTTTGAAAAAAAAAAGAATCCGTCAAGTATAATTTGATGATGTATATTTTATACCACGTTAGCGCTAAAAACACAATTCAATTTTAGCTTTATTATAACCATTTAAAAATATCATCTAAATATACTTATATACGTATACAATAGTTTTAGTTGTTTATAATAAGCCTTAATTAAGTTTTTTTGTCCAATCCACATTTACTTAAACAGTAATTTTTGATTTATGTAAGATAGTATTTTCGTTCGGTCCATGTCGAACACTCGAAACTTCAAAGTTTGTGTAACTTAAAGTAACATTTGCCTGGATAGTCTCTAATAAAATAGAATGAGGAATTTATTTTAGCATGTAGTTCTGCGTTTTGACAATTGGGCAAGTATAATATTGACAAAAGAAACCATTCAAGTTCAAACATTTCATTTTAATCCTCGAACCGTGAATGTAAGTCTGTACAGTAAAGGAGGACAATTTTTAAAACAGTTTTCCAACAAACTATGACGTAAAAGGTGTAATTATTATTTCGGAAAAATCGTCATTAATGAACACTGACGCGAAAATCCTGCGATTCAGCTCGACTGCGCTCGTGAAGCTCATGACGACATCGAATTCCACCATTCCAAATAAGTGTAACGTGATATAGTTTATATATACGGGCCACCGCTCGTTAGTCATTGGGCAGGTCAATATTATTTAGTATTAAAAATGGTATTTATACTGTTACGGAACTAAAAAATTCCCCACTTCCAGTGTTGCGAGTGTTTCGTGGTGTGAATTATTCAAACGATTACATAAGTTCGTTCGGTTATGTTTTTGTTACCTTTTACAGAAATTAGTGAAAGCTCAATGTAAATTTCACTAATGTAGTGTTTTCGTGTTTAAATTGAAGCTTTGATAAGCTGAGAAATTATTAATTACAAATAAACGGTGGATGTCCACGTTCTGATAAAAATTGCCATAAAAAAAAACTATGCAAACGTATGCAACTAATTCTAAATACACACAAGAATTGATGTACATTTAAATAACGTCATGTACCTGTGCGGAAAAATTCTTAACTCTAGTTTACCAGGTAGTTTGTACATATGTCGTACACGCAAAAATTATTTTTATAATGATGTGTGTCCTTAAAATTCTCTCTCATACACATTAAATATTATATAATAAGAACAATCTAGATAGGGGGGTTTTTTTTTACTTAACTTCTCGTATTTTACTCTTCTCAAATAAGATATTTGACGTAACATACTTTCACAAACGTCCACCGCACACTCGCCTCTCAACTGTGGCATATACTGTCATAAAAATGTTTTAATTTTCCTTAGTGTTTCTTCCAGCCGAGAAAATATTTGTATAGATTTTCTTTTTCCGAATCGTGACAACCGAATGAAAACATTAATAAACTGCCACGGCGGCAGAGACTCGGAACCGTTAACCTAATTATTATTATCAATCATAAACGGGCACCACTGAAATAAACAAACCTTTTTCGCTCAACAAAATAAGTTCAAGAACACGACGGTAAAAGTGCAAGACGGTAAATAATATTCTAAATATTTCCAACGCATAAACAGCCGATAAAGTTGGTATTTATATATCATGGTGGTTTTGTAAAACGTAATATGTATACGGTATGACGATCATCCAAAAAGTAACATTTGCTCCACCGCCGACCGCGTGTATTTCCGCTGGCCGGGTCACCCCGCAGTCCCTGTTGATATACTTTTCCCATCAAACGTCATGCCAACTCGTTGAACTATCGACACAACCACGTAAGCAGCTTTTATATTTTACACACCCGTCGCTTTCTCGTCATCGTATACTTCGCGGTAATACTTTCGTCGCAAACGACATGATTTTTTCACTCCTCGACTACGACGTCACGAGTGCGATTTCCACGTTTTTCCACTCGTATCGTCGTCTGCGGCTTCAAATGCGAACGCGCGCTGGCCATCGCTCGTCATCCGAAATAAATCCGCAGTATGCCGAGCCACGTAAAGAAATATTTTGTACCGTATCAACATAAAATTACACATTTTAGTGGTTGAAAGGAACCGTGAGAAATTAGCCGCACCGCGTACGCTTGCTCATGGATTATACTTATAAATTACACTCGGTGATTTACCTTAATATTTAACATTTTCTCCGTTCTATTACACTTTACTTTGGCTTTCTTCCGTAATTTCCTAGGTTATTGTTGTACCGTATCATTTGTTTCATTCTTTAGTACCGTGAATGCATTTCAAGCACTACACGAAGGCGTCCATAAATAATCTATACATATAATCAGAGTACAGCCAAAACTACTATACCGATTAATTGGACATTTTGAGGAAATGCACTTATCACTATAAATAAGAATAAAGGTTTTTCGAAAATCGCATTTTTAATGGTCAAAACCGTTTTGGGCTCTGCAGGGCTGAATATATATTTTTTTCATTTTTTGGTTACCTTGGAAGTATTTTATATTGTTTATTATGTTGATTTTAATTATACATAATAACAAATTGAGCTATATAAGTGTATAACTTAATACAGTGTAAATAAATAAAAGACAATTTTATTAAAATATAAAATGACTGGGCTCTTTTACAACTTCGATTTTTTTTTTATATATTAATTATTGATTTAATCGAAAACATTAAATTACCTCCTGGACGACGCCGGGTGATTTAACTAGTATTATATAGGTACATACGGGCAATAGTTAAGAACAACGAAATCAACCTACGCTCACGAAAATGTTGTTGGGGCGGTCGGTGCTGGTTTTAGATTTTGCGCACTTGTCGATTGAACAGCAATATTGAATTATTCCGTGACGCACTGAGTCAAGGGTAATTATATGACTAACGACAGATCAGGTTTTTGCGTCAAACGATGGTTTTTGGACGAGAAACAAAAAAAAATGATAACGAAATTTATATTAGGAATACGTCCCCGCGGTGCTCGTACAATGGTTCATTGTTCGCAACGGATATATATATGTCCATTGAATGGCCGAGGATCAACAGTGACAGCCATCGTGAGCATTATTTGTTGGTCAGAGGTCGTCGTCATGACCAACGTCATTTTTTTTCGTCGGTTACACAAAATATGCGCAAAAACGAGACGATGACGACGACTAGTTTATAATAGCACGAAGACAGCAAGTGTCAAGTCGATGGGTTTTTTTTTTTTAAAATTGATTTGGGAAGAACGTGACGATTATAATGAGCTAGCGGACATCATCAAGTTTATAATTTGACACGGAAACGGCGCGAAGGGTGGGGGTTATGTATTTGTAATGCAGTGACGTTTTTATAGCTTACAGAATTTTTACTTACAGACCGAAACAGGGCCCATCTATAGAACCCTATATATATATATATATATATATATTATACCACTTCACTACCACTCTCGAATTCACCTCTGTCGGGCACGCTGGGAGTAATTAAAAACGCAAAGCGTAAATGGTTTGTTTCGACAGCCGGAAGAAAAAGGTTATTCTTGAATTATACTCTTTTTTTTCTTTAAAACTCTTCAAGTGAGTTCCGCTCGAACGCGCCCGACGTGTGACTGCCAAAACAAAAACAATTTATTTTTGAACTTAAATAAAACGCGTGTTTATTCCAAATAATGGACGTTACAGTACAAGTTAGGCTTTTTTCAGTGTTAAATGCGTCCAGGAAATAAAAAAAGGTGAACTATTAAAAAGTGTTGAACGCGTAGAGAAAAAAAATTGCGTAAAATAATGCGTATAATTCGTGTGCGTAATACATTTGATAAATTATTTATTTGGTAAAAATTATATTCAATATACATATAAACAAAAGCAGTCCAACAATATCACAATATAATACTATAATAATACTCAGAAGAAATGATACATAGAAGAAATGATAAAACAAGCTGGCTGTAGTCGATATATAGAAATGAAGAGACTGGCTTCTAATAGAGAAGAATGGAGAACCAGATTTGCAACGACAAGGCAAGGCCTTTAGTAGAGAAAGAAGAAAGAATAATACTCATGATACTCGGGCAACTCTTCATATAAATGTTCAGACGTGTATGTTGTAATGCTCGGTCGTTTTATGAAAGATTTAATATAGTTGTACAACATTAAGAATATTTTTACACGACTTACCAGTTCATATTTTGACTGAGGGCCCGTCTAAAATTACGGTTTAAATAAGCACGCAACACTAACCGGTTAGGCATTTTCAGGGTAGAACGTGTAGTGTTTGTTTTTAATGAATCTATCATAATTATAACTCGTTCTCGGTCGGAACAATATATTTGTGATTTTTATTGTGTGTTAACCGTTATTACAGATTATGATTATAAGTTATAAAATAAATGTTCACCAATGACACAGTTTCATGAAACGTATTCAATGCTTGTCACCGAGTTAACAAATAGTTCGTGTTTAATTTTTACTGTACAGTTTAATAACTATAAATTGTTTCGCTTAGAATTTAAAAACATTTTACACAACAAGATAAAATAAATGCATTTAAATTGTAATCATGAAATCAAATAGTCTTCAATCAACTTTTTACCCGGTGCGGTGGCTTAATCTAAATCTAGGGGTAAACATGATTTTTTCAAGTGTTCAAAATCCTTAATAGTGAAATTAGATATTCGTTACATATGATTTTTAATATTTATGAGATCAAGAGGGAAAAATGGATTATTACTAAAATGTGCCAATTATTCGGGTAGTTGGCACGCGTCAGTCGTCAGCTTCTACTTAGCCAATATAATAGAATATCTTTTAGATTTTTATGCTTCAAAACTATGTCACATAGATCATAAAAAAAATATAGTTTTTAGACATAATACTCGTAGCTTATACTTTATAGTGATAGTGAAATCGATATCATATTGAATGCACTCATCATACATCTACTCTCTGTAGTAAAGTTGAAATAAAATGTGTGAAGGTAATACGATAGAAATAGAACAAACAAGTTTTTAAGTGTAATGTCCGTGAAATATTTAACTGCTGTTATTAAAATTCAAAGATAGACACAGAATTTAAATGGGTTTTTCATAGTAAGCGCTGTGAAATACATTCAATTTTATAAAGTTAGAATCATGGTGGTCATTTTCAAATAAGTCTGATGTGCTTAAAAGGGCTGAAACATGAAACTGGTGAGTGACAGTTTCGTTATTGACATATTTTAATATATGTATAAATGTCCGGGCAAAAACTTTCAGACCGTAATCAAAAACTGAAACGATTATTATGAGTTATATCAAATATTAATTTGAAATCATTATAATACTTGCTTTAAAATTAAAAAAAACAGTTGGTATATTATATACATCTTGTACTTCCTTAGGTTTTTTTTTAATATTCTCATTAAGTAACATACGCCTGTCGGTCTCTAGGACTATATAGTTCAAGTATCTATTCAAGGAACTGTACACAAAGAGCATTGAAATGTTAGAATTACCGAAAATAATAATATTTTTTATTTTTAATTTCGCAATTTCTGCCCGTACGTATAGTATATACTTACCCTGCAGTCGACAATTTGACATTCTCGGCCACGTCCCGGCTCCCACCCACCACGGTCGACGTGCATCGCCGTAAAGCAATAACCTCGACACTTTAAACATCAAACACTTGAAAAATAATTATTTTTGAAATATTATGGTTAAAAATGTTTTACCGGTAAACTAAGTTTGAGCAGCGCTGGGGCATCTTCGATGTTTTTCGTTAATTGTAAGAAAATTAATATTGTATTTCTATTTACCGCGATTTTATCGTATAACCTATTTTAATGACTAATGACAATGACTGGGACGGGACTATGAGAGAGATGGTCAAGGTATTTGGGGTCTACCGATATATTTAAATGTATACTGTACTTTAAAAGTTCAGTTACGACAGTAAAAATAATAATTACAAATTAATTAATTAATATTTTGCAGATCTTAACAATGAAAAAAATTTCATTCATAGATACTGTCGTAGTTTCAAAAATTAGACAAAAGATTTATTTATTCAGGTGGACAGTTTATGATTGATTTGTGTTTAGTCAAGACATTTAAAAAAGTTCAAAACGCAAATTATTTAAACAGACAAAACATAAAATTACAAGTTTTAACGGGTAACAATCACACGATCACTATAATCGTAAACTTTAAAATGTAAACTTTAAAGTGATAAAAACAAAAAGAATGAATTATATTGATTTTAGAAAATAGTTAAGTCGTATAAAAGGTAAGGTACTACGAAACAATAAAAAGCTGTTTATAATTAAAATTTACTCTCGACTAGAAACCAACATCAATTCATTGGATATACATATACTATTTCAATTTAAAATACATATTGTTCTGCGCTGCCATGGTAAGTTATAAATTATGTCATGGACGGTATCTTTAATAGTAAATAATAATTGTTTATTAATTATTATTTAAATAATGTTTCCGGCAGCCAATAGTGATTTTCAGACGAAAAGTGAAAATTCTCATGTGTAAATAATATTCAATAATCAGTGTTCGACGAAATACGTGTCTGTTCAGCTATAGTCAATAGTTATATGACGCATAATATGTTGACAGTAATTTATTACAGTATCACCCGGTTATTGTTAAATGTATGATTTAGGTTTGTCAGCCACGGAGTGTGTGTAGATGCAGTTAGATATCGAAAACTCCATTTATCGAGAACAGAATCGATTCACTTCGGTTACGAACTGCTGTAACGTAACTGACGTCCGAGTTCTAAGCGAATAACCGTGAACGATTTGAATAAAAAACCTATACAAACTGCGGTACGTGCAGCTGGTTTTTGGGGAAAAGTGCGGGTATAATATCTTTCTGGGCGTAAACGAAAGGGAAAATTACATTTTGGCTTATTATACGCTACTGCTGTGGCTGCGAGAAAACGAATATTTGGCTCTTGGTCAGATTAAGATTTCAAAACCACGGGTGTGAAGAGATTATGCGGGGATTTTTATATTATTAATGAGTCGATTTCGGTGTAGATAACGCAGTGATTTAGCTTAAAGATATTTTGATGCGCACGAAACACTATAAGTCGTTGGACTCAAATTACTATTAAAATAGCTATGGGTCAAAACATCTTGTTGTACAGAAATGGTAGAAAAATGATTTCGAAATGCATGTATACATTATTCTGTCGCCGTTTCTGTTTTAAATTATTAAATAGTAATTAGTAAATCAAATTCAAGAAAGATAAAAAAATAAAAAAAAACCGAAGACCGGTATTTTAAGCAATTCATAAAACAAATGTTGTTTCATTCAAGTGTATACAAATTTGAATAAATGTTATGAGTATAAGGTCATAATATTTGTACTACTTACATTAAAAATATAACATTAAGGGATAAATTTACGTATGTTCAAGATTTAAAGATATTATTTTCTGGTTATAGAGAGTCTCGACTTATTGGCTTATTATGTTCTCAAGACGTGTATAATCATAGTCGGTGCGTACACGTTTATTATTTTATACAAGTAAACGATCATCAGAGTAATGGCGATTTAATTTTTACCATGTATTAGTCGAAGTATTATTTAATGAGCGCTTGGAAACTAAACGAATTATAAATAGGCGGAGAAACGAATACATTTTGAGAGCATTGTAAAGGGTAAACTGTCTACAATAGTGTTTAATTATTGTCATGTTTGAAAAAAAAGAAATTTGTCACATTCTGTACTCAGGGTTTGATCGTTATCCACTATATAGATCCTTGAATAAATATTTAAATTCAAAAAAACTTTTAGCAGTCTAAAATGCTGCTTGACACGCGTCACACGGAAAAGGTTTTATTTTGATGTGGGTTTTTATGGTCATACAGCTAAATTATCACAGACGGCAAATGTCTTTTGACACGTAACATTTGCATTTATTCTAATGTTTGGTTAGCTATAGTATTATTCTATTGAAGCTTTTACACTTGAGCTTGGCCACAATGATTTTATTACATTTTAATCCCAATCAAATTATGACTAGGTAAATTTAAATGCGAAGTAAAATAAATGAATCCATCTAAAAGCGTAATACATATTTTTTACACATCATGCGAACCCTCGGCTGTACTCGCACAGTACTACGATTTCTGGTTTCTACGTATGATCACGAACACTCGGGTGGAAAAACGTTCGTTTGGCCTCGCCATAGAGTTGAAATCTGAATGGGATAGAAAGCGAGACCGATTATGTTTCGGTGATTCGACGACGGTTTCCAAATGCCGAAGAATTGTCAGCAATCATATCACGCGTTTAAAACAGAATACGTCGACGGTTTTCGGGTAAGCCGAATGCCGTTTGAAATCGTTTTCCAACGGAACGATTCATCATTGGTTTAAAACTTGAAATCGCAGCACAATACCGGTTCACGATGAGATGAACGAAGCGAGACGAGTGGGTTCAACTTTCGATCTGGCGGTCACCTTATTGTTTTCAGAATAATACGCAGAGCGTCGCGCGAATAAAACCGATAGCTTTTACGAGGTGTACACGGACTGTTCGTCGAAATAGAAAAGCGCCACGTCGACGCAACACGAAAGCGCAACACATTCATTTCATCGGTAGTATACACAAAAGTTTTCCGTCGCTGTCGATATCACCGTAAGTACAACTAATATAGACGACTAAAATGTCGAAAATATCCGAATAAAATATGAAATATCCGTGTTCGGGTACCAGGTTTCTATGCGCTCGGACAATGAGAATCGTTATAGTTTTATTATTGTCACATAACTATTTTATACGGTTTAAATCGTTCGTAACATAATATATGTCTTACATTGCGGGTCGGGATGTTTTTAATGTTATCGAGTGCCACGTGCGGGATATCGTATACTTGATTTTCGGTTTCAGCTTTTGTTCGAGATCGTGATATCTCATACCCAAACGACCGAAATTGAACCAAAAACACATTTCGCCCGGGACCGCACACACTGCTATACGGATTAGGTTGCGATTGTTTTGAACGAAAATGCATTACACGGTACCTGGCCGCACGCTTAGAAGTCATTATACACCAACAAGAACGGTGTCCGGATGCGATGTCTAATTGAAAGCTGTTGAAAAAAGCCGTCTCGGGGATTTCCAAGTTTTAATTAAACACCGCGGGGGCGGACGGCACACTGCAGCGAGGGGAGCGGATAACGTCGAAACGCTACGTCTGTATTAAATTGACCGATGAAAGCAGTGTTTTACGGGATCATGTCGCCGAATGTGAACGACGGAGCCGAAGTATCGGAACGGATAAAAATGCTTTTGTCTAGTGCATAATGAAGCGCAAACGGCACAGTAATTATAAATAATTCAAAACGCCACCGGTACATTAATTATCACAACGACTGTTTAATTTATTCCATTGTTCGAGAACGTCAAACGTATTTATTTTCGTTATTTAATCAAACATAGAGATTAAATTAAAATAATCTACATGAACACCAGTAAAAGTTGTCTAAAAAAATACATTCTTATCAATTAATGATCTGTTAGAATGTTAGATGATCCATATGTACAATGATTGTTCAGGTTTCGATCTCGTTAATTAACTTCATTATCATTAGTGTACGGTGACTTTACTTTTTATTGTAAATCATCTATTAAATATTAAATAATTTAAACGATATGTATATTTTACGTACCGGTGAAATTTCTTATAAATTGATATAATAATAATATATTCACTTCTTCAATTAGTATATTGTGTTCTGACGTTTTGGATTAATTGCTGGATCATATCCGTGCATAATACATATTACTAATATCTAGATCTTATTGGATAAGCCTTATAAACTTAACTAATTCTCAAAACCTTATGTACATATATGTTATTATGTTTTAATGTCAAATTTATTTACCTGGGCGAAAACAAAAAAAAATCGAAAATTATGGTCGGCCAGTTTTAATTGTTTACTAATTTTTAAAAACATTTAGAAAACTGTATTGTATTAGATATATTATTATATATATATATATATATATATATATTTATATATATTATATATTATTAAATATATTTTATATTGTTATTATATATTATATATTATGATGTACTATGCATACTTGATAGGCACGCCTTAGATGAATTGTATTGATTTTACATAATAATGGTTTGCGGATTATATTGAGAGCAGTCAGGGGTCATATTTAGGCCATGGGTTGTATCCCTTCACGAAAGTTAAATTATCAAAATTGCATTTTGAATACTACCCTCTTGAAAACGGTTTGGCCTGATTTGTGTCAGTGAAACTCGTGGTACTATGGGTGTTATGATGAAGTTGCAATGTAGTTATTATATTTACTTATACGAGTACACTTTCTTAAATTATTGTATTCATTTTATTTAAATGTTATATTTTTATGTTATAATAATAGGTTAATTTATTCAGATAATATGCCTGAAAAACTGAATTATTAAAGTAACCTGTTTTACCAAATAGTACAATATTGAATTTTTTTTTATTTAGAGCCTTATAGGGAACTGCCGAGTTCTAAAGTTCAAATGTTGAACAGTTGTATTAAATTTGCTGTAAGTATTGGAGATAAATATTAATTCGTCATTTCATTTAAATATAAATAAATTATTATGAACCTACACATAATCAATTATTTTATAAAATTTGGTTGTATGTTTAGTTGTTTTAAAACGATCATAACATTTATTTGAAGTCAAATAATTTTATTTTTTAAAATTTTTTATGTATTTTGATTACATACGTTTATGAATTTATACAGTAAAGCTTTTATGGTTTTAATAATTCAACTTTATTAAAATGTTTTTAAATGCGTAGGTGATCTTATAAAATGTATTTCGGCATTTCGAATAAAGTGTTAATTTTGATTTGAATCTATTAATAGTGATATTATGTGAGAAGCCCGGTCTAATGTTTTGTAGTTAAAAATGAAAAAAAAATATTAAGTATTATGTTCATTGAGAAAAAAAGGAATGATAATTTAAAAATTACGATGATAAATTACGATTTCTCTTTTACTTTATACGTAGCATTTATCTACATATTATCTTAATAATAATAATAAATATATTAATAATTATTATTATTATTGTTCTTATTTTTAATTATATCTATCTTGAATACTAAAAATATTTTATTTTATGGAATTCTGTTTTTGTTAAATATGTTTCGATCAGAATTGCAGTTTTTACATTTTGTTTCTTCAAATCTGTTTGTAAATTGATATTTTGATTTAAATATTGTATGGCAAGATTCATTTCAATCGTTTTTTAATTATTTATTTTTAACTTCTAAACATGTACAATTTAACATTTTTCTGGAGTTGTAATAATTCTTTCACCCTACATTTATACTTAAGTTTTGTGTGAACCAGACTTATGCGTGTACATATTGTTTGCACGATATAAGTAAAAGTAAACATGTTGAAAAATACTTACACCGATACCGCTGTAGGTAGCCAGAAACTGAGTAAAACGAGTAGTTCAAATTGTCCTTAATGCCAAGTCAAATGTTATCAAAATATTAGCATGGCACTCTTAGTGGTCAAGTGAGGTTGAAATATTAATTACATATTCGACGTAGGGGTAAGGACTTATGTGTCACCGTTGTACGGTATCACGCAAGGTTTTCTTTAAATGTATATTATTTTATATCATTCATATTTTTATCGTTTATTTATGCAGTACTTAATTCGATAAATTCTGAATGATAGCGGATCCAATTTAAAATATTGTACGTTACACACTGATAGAGATTGCACATAATGATATGGTTATTAACATAGTTAGTCGAGAATATCGAGTACCTCGAGCGTTTTATTTTTTCATTGATTTTCTCGGTCTTATCCAAATAACAATTGATATTATTGTAAGGCAGGTACTGTGTAAAAGCTCAGTGGTGATCAAATGGTGCGCATGTAGATTGTAGAGATTACAAAAAAAAAAATAAAACAAAATATGAATAAATATGCAATATATTCAATTTCAAAACGGATTAATACAAAATATATATAGGTAGTTCAGATTCAATGTGTTGACAATTATTAACAATAAACGAAAACAATAATAAGAAGGGAAACAACAATTAACAAAAGTTGATAGTTAATCGTTATTGGTTGTCAATTTACATAACACTAACTGAAATAAATGCTGTGATGAAGTCTAACTTAAAATGCTGATCTTTGTCGATTATAGTGTAAGACATTGTTTCATTGTTTACAAATTGTGTTCCGAATGTTTTTTTTTTTTTTGAGGTGGCTTCTATTGAAAATTTACGTTACCTCATAACCTGTAAAAAATGAGAATACCGTGAACAATTTGACTGTCAATAGTTTATAAATTATGCGTTTTATTTTACATACAAATAAATTATAACTGTTATTTCTAGACTTTAATTTATAGATTTACCTAAGTAAAGAAAAAAATTAAATTTTATATTGTTGTACAAAATTTCGTTTTGAAATCAAAAGACGTTTTACGTTTTTACGTTTTATGGTTATTTTAGTTAGGTAAATGGACGGACAAGAAAATAGGTTTTCTTAGTACGATTTTAGCGAGTTGTATAGTTGTTTGTGTGTGTGTGTGCGCTTCACGAGTGTGTGTATACTATATATAATATAGATAAATGAAATGTAATGTAACGTGTAAAAGCAAACAAACATTTTGTGTGCATGTGAGGGGCTTTTTTTTTTTACTTTCTACGTGATTGGACTATTTCACAGTTGAAATAGAGGGGAACACGTGAGCAATAGCTAGGGCACACCGTTGAATTTCGAAGCAGCTGGACGAGTACCTACGTCTCGATCGAGAGAGAATAAAGTTTACCGCAAATAGGAAAATCAATAACGATCACGGCCGACGTGGCGACGGGGCTCCAAAAGAACACCGCGCGCACTCGATGAGGGCAAATGATTTCGCCGAAAGGTTTTTGAAATGAATCCGCCTAATTGCGTGGCGCCGAACAAAAGACAACGCGCGCAACACGACATGCGTGTACATCGCGATTTACATGAAATATTGACGTTTTATGCACAAACCATTTACATAATGTCGCATGCTCGCGCCGCGGCCGGTGACATTAACAGTGCACATGCAGTGGCGTGGATCAAGACGAAATGCGTTCTGCCCGAATTCCCCTAACACAGGAATCTCGGATTTTTTTCGTTAACACCGAGAACCGTATAATTCGTATAGTTTTCTGTAAGATAAAACGTTTTTCAAACGACCCGTTTCGTCCGTACACGTACGCGCTTTGTTAAGAAACTAAAATCGTATGTAAGAAATGGAATTTTATTTTCTACGGACCCCGCGAAACTGGTCGGTTACCATCCAAACGACTTAGTTTTTCACTGCAGTAAGCCATTGTAAGAGCACTATAAAGTCGATCGGAAACCTATGGTGCAGAGAGCCACGCGGAGGGCAGCCAATAGGGTTAATGTTATCCTCGTGCACAGTGGTCAACGATAATTAGCTTTGGTTAGGTAGGTACGCAGTGGTGATGGCGGTGGCTGGTCATAAAGCCGAAGAAAATGTAAAACATATTTGGTAATAATAATAAGTCTACCAAAAACAAATAATTTGTCATTTGTCAGTAGCGATGCTTTTAGTCGAAAATAAATATTGATACTGTGAGAGTTAGAAACGAGGGACATAAATATAGAAACTAGTTAACTGACTAAAACCTAGTCTGTACTCAATTGTATGTACGCAGTATAAATTTGGTGGACCTTCCAATAGTTTGGGCACTGGGAAGACGTGCATCCCTAAGGTCGTTTTCAGAATTTTCAGGTAGACAATTCGTAATGTCAACAATAAGGAAATGTGCTTGGATAAATTCCCGAGTACATAAATCTTTACTATAGTCTATATGTATTATAACTAGGAAAATATTAATAATTCATGATTTATTTTACTTTATATTTTTTTTAAAAAAATTGGAAATAATGGAAATAAAAATACTTTTTTTTATCAGTTATCATTCGACATTTTTGCGTCATCAAAATGGCTGTCTCTCCCTCGGCGGTATTAATGAACTGATACAACTTTTTATTTTCAAAATGGCAACCGTAATAATATAAGTAGTTTTATTTAAGTGATGAAAAATATCCTTTTTATGAACACGCATACATTAATTCATATGGGACTAACAATACAACTAACCTAACTATAAACCGACTGTTCCTAGTAAAAGATATGACTATTCACTGGTATAATTTTAAAGTGTGTACATTTATTAACTTATTTTATATTACTCTTTTATATTTCTATGAGCTATTATACACAGATGCAAAAAATGTACAATACACATGATATAAATCAATTATTCATGAAAAAAAAAGAAAGGAAATACAGTACGAGAAGTCGAGAAAAATTGTATACACGAGTAATATGAAAAATTATAAATTATTATTTAATGGTTTACAAAATAATATGTATACAATAGGGTTGTTATCAAAACGTATAGTATATTGATAATATTTTATTGCGCCTTACAATACTAAGACTAAATTTTTGCTAAAGAATTTTATAACAACAAGTTGTAACAACTTAATCGACCATGCAACGCGTTGTATTTGATACATTCCTCATGCGCTATAAGTCAATGTTTTATAATCATATATTTCTCGTACAATACCGTGTTCGAAAGTTATAATATAAGTGGAAAAACTAGTGTACAAAAAAAAGAGAACTAATAATAAGTATAAAGATTTAACTCTCCATAAATGACGTGAAATGTGCTGAAAATCAACAATGGTATTAGTCGGTATTGCGCCATGGCAATAATAAATAGTTTCGAAAGACGAACACGTTCAAATTACATGCGCACAGAAAACAAGTAACAACGGACACAATACAAGAGGTAATCCACGCTTGTCGTATCACTTATTTTTTGTGAAGTTGATTAGTAATTCTTTGTCAGTCAACGTGTTATTTGCTTTTTCGAATCACCAAAACAGAAAACCTCACACATTGGTAGGCACACCTAAATCATTGAATACAATAACCACATTATTGCATAGAAATGAAAACACAATAAACAATTACATTTTGAATTCGAGTCTATCACTGACGTTGGTGATATAATTATATTCACATTAAAACGATTCATTCATTATACGTCTACTTGGATGCGCCGGACGAGGTTTGTGTTATATATCAATCAATAGGCTAACGAGGTGAATAAATAATAAATAAATATATCTAATATAGAACTCAAAACATTTATCCAATCGTATTGCTCTGAAAATGGTAGATTGGTGTCGAATTTATTTTTGAGAGCTTAACTGGTGGTAAAATCAAAACTATGTTTAGGCAACAAATCCAAATCTGGTGGGTGGGTGGTTAAAAATAAATAATAATAACATGAGTTTTATATTTATATAAGTAACAATACATTCCTCTGTAATTTCCGATGACATTTCTTCTCTTCGGTCAGAATCCAAAACCATGGCAGTTTCCCATTTTACTTTATATTATTGCAGTGGGGTGGTGTACCAAACATGCTAGGCAATAAAATATAATGATTCTCAGCACGCCACTGAACAGGGTGGTGTTTATGCCTTTATAGCTGTATAGTTTTATGCAAATGAGATGCATTTTGAACATATCGAAGAAGGTTCTTTTAATGTTTAACTATCGGTGACGAAAATGTGGATTCAATAACTTTGACTATAATAGTATAAAAAATATTGAATTGGTAATATGAAGTAATATAATAGTCTTTTGTATGCAAACTCGTTAAAGAAAAATCATTATTTCAATTTTTTTTTTTTTACACTTGAACGTCGACATCATTATTTTGAACGGTTATAATTTGATCCAGTGATCATTCTGAAAGTGCTGCTACTCGTCGACGCAGATAATATTTATGTCGAAATATGTGTTTTAGAATAATACATATTGTTTCTTTAACATAAAATTGTTCTTAATGCTCGTATATGATTATATTTAAATATACAACTCATTTCGATGATTCATTAGCCGAATATAATTTCAACATTATTTTTAAAGAATCAATCTTAACGTGAGCCCAAAAATAATTTATAGTAACGTAAATTATATTTATTATAGTGGCTAAGGTATGTATAATGAATAACTAAACAGGACTCTTTCGTACGAATTTCCTTAAACTCCTGTCACTTAATATTTGCCTATTGAATGTTTATTAACATTTACCAAAACCCTATAGGATGATGTTGAAATTGTTCATTGCGCGTGCCAATAATTCATCCCCAGATCGCTCAGATAATTTCTCGCAATCCCGTTAATCAGTTCAGTTCATTTTCCTTTGTCAAGATGACTCCGTCGCAGTAATTGTTTTCTGCTTATACGTTCACGTGGGTATTCGTAGCATTATTACTACCTTTTTCGTGTATTTCCGGCGCAAAAACTCTCCGAGCCGAGAAAAAAATAATAATACGCTCGTTGTTTTTACACACACACGAGGTGTTTTTCGATATACAGCAAAGCATCGATTTAATACTTTGATGGTGTTATATTATCTACTCGAGTACGCTAGTTCCGGAAATAACGTGTACCTGCTATGATGCATTTGAAATTTTCTGCTCGTGTTTCGTACCAATGCAAACGCTCAGAGTCCAATACAACGTATTATATATAATCGACGGTTGTAAGCGTATTCACCTTCGAATTTTATAAAGACGCCGCACCCACATGTGTTGTCTCCTTTTCACGGTAAACGGACACTTTTTGCTTCGTACCGTTTAATTTGTCAACCGCGGACACTTTGTACGTTGACAATAGTGTGATGAGAATTTTTTGATACGATTATGGCGGTTGGGACTCTATGCTTTAATCGCAGTTTCGATCAAATCTTTTGACCCACTGATCAGTATGAATTTGGTGTGATTCGAGACTTCGAGAGTATCTACATGAACGTTTTCAACACAAATTAAAAATGGCTATGAACGTATGGTTTTGCGCATTAATAAAATAGCCAATTGTCGTTGGAAATCGCTACGACCCCGTCTTACTAACGTTCAACGTGGCAAACCTGCGTGCTGTAGAACCAATTTTGCGCTCTAGCTTTAACGTAACAGTTAACCGACCTATTAACGTGAAGGGAACACATTTCCCTGTTTGTCTTCTCGAGGGTTTACGTGGTAGTGACGATTTTTTATTAATTCGTAATATTTTACATGCCCTCAAATTGCTTATAAATTAAGTGTTGACTTAGATGTCACATAAAGTTGTTCTTTAAACGTTTGCTAATAGGTCGATCTACTCCAACGCGTTACAGTTGACAACACAAAATTGGTTCAACCGAACGCCCATTTCAACGTGTCCTCTCAACGTAATGTCCAAGATGCCCAGCATTATATTATTAAATTGATAGGTTTCGGTATCGTTCAAACTTCATCCGAACAACGCGCTGCGTTTTTTAGATAACGTTTCACAAATAATAGGTACATGTACGTCGTCGTCGGTTCTATTTTTACGGACACTGTTCGAGGGGTACACGCGCGACAAAATCGATTAAAACCCCATCGCGAAGTAGCAGACATAATATATAATGTAATAATATTCATACACGTGTTGTACACCAATAATAATTATGTTTGTTTAATGTTTTAAAATCGACTCGCACACACACACACACATATATAGTTTACTCACTCGTTAAATCATGAATAATAATTTGCGTTGGTAGTTTCGTATCTCGTACATGTTTATATATACCTACGGTTCAAGCGAGAAGAAAATGGAGCGATAACTTTTAACAACTGGGGTGTGATTTTATGAGCGAATATTATTGCGTTTACGGTGCTCGTAATATATGTTTTTGTAGTTCTTACCTTTTGTCAGGAGTATTGTGTAAGATATTTAAGATGAAAAAATAAAGTTGATTTCCGTAGATTTCTACGAATACATAATAATGCAGACAAATGCAAATTTCTACAATGAAAATAACTCCGTGGAGAAACTGGTTACAGACCGAATTCCCTACAACGAATCATGAAAGTTTCTAAACTCATTATGCGAGGGCTCGGACTAGGGTATCTGCTGTATTTCGGTCCTTTTCAAATTCTGTTATATCGGGACCATATATAAAAAAAAAAAAAAATATATTTACCAGACCGACTCATACGGTACGGAATTTATTTCACGACTATGAGTTCCAATAACTCATACAAAAACGTTGCATATTTTTAAATCAATGTTTGTCTTCGACATGTGTTTGTTTTGGAATTATTCATTTCGCAAGTGCGCAGAACACACTTTTTTAAATAAAAACTCAATACAAAGGTGAGAATTATTATTTTTCACGAAATATAATTCTGATTTCCGAAAAAAACACGCCCGGCCGAACGAACTGGTGTTATATCTGTTATCACTTATATCCGAATGATTAACGAATTGCACCATTATGACTGTATACGAGTAGGAAGCTAGTACATTATTTTCTATGTATGCAACTTCAATTTTTAGCATCGTAACATTTTACTTTATTACTTTTTATTACTATCTACGAACTACCGCGAATACAGCACGTCAATTACATCGGGTGTCATTCTTATTTGCATTGCATTATGTTTACATTGTATACTTATTAAATTCAGGTTTAGAATATAAAATAATACTGTAATCTGAGTTGATATCAAAAATAATTCGTTAAATCATAATTAATATAAATATCTTTGTTAATATATTTATACAATAACCTTAAACAAAATAAAGATTTTACAATATAGCGCTTACAATCAACAATACTATTCGTCGTTCAGGTGTATATCCGAAAATCTTCAATAATAATAAAATGCAGCTACTTTTTAATCGAGTTTTGATGAGATAATAGTTTTTGAAATAAAACAATTTGAAACGTGAATTACCTGCTTGTGAATAATTTCAGTAAAAAATATATTCTGATGATACTGCAGTTTATTCTTTGGGATCGTACACATTCAAAATTCCTTTATGAGATAGATATTCGCAGTTTTATCTGAAAGAACAATTCATAATCTACAGGTACCTACAGGTATACCCTCGCAGTTAGAACTAATATATAAAAGGTTTCTTTTAAAACTTAACAACAATTAAGTTCAAGGCATTGGAATGACTTGTTTTCACGAGTACTGTAATAGTAGACGTATCTTAGGTGTTTGGTGATAATACTTCTTCTTCTCGTATGACCGACAAACCTTGTACTCCTATCGCTGACCAGTATTTTATGAAACCGATTTCTTGACATGTGAGCTTACCGTTCAGATAATTTCTATCGCTGTTCCTGTCCGTATACGATTTAGTGTTTTCCTGTCCCGGTAGGGTAGTTGGTACCCCGAGGGTAATGCTTCTTTAATCATGTCAGGGTTGGATGATTCTTTTTTCTACTTTTCGAAACTGCTGGTCTCATTGTTAGAGGTTAATATGCTCAAAGGAAGCTTTCTCTTGATTTGAGCCGTTTCTTTGGTGCAGACATTCATTGTATGACGCCCGTATCTATTATGCTCACAAGTGAGGGGTCTTTTGTAATTTCATATATATTTTTACATAGTATCCTGTGATTTACCATGTCATATGCCGCAGTTAGATCGATAAAGACGGCCTCTGTAGTCATATTTCCCTCAAAACCATACTCTATGTGTTGTGTCATATTAAGGGCAGGCTGGTGCATGATTTCCCGGTTCTGAACTCCGTTTGGCTCCTTATTAATATTCGCATATATTATAGTGTTTATTCTATTCATGACTACTCGCTCGAATATCTTGTGTATGGTGATATGGGGCGGTAACTTTTTACTCCGTCGTTGATAATACTAAAAAGACATCAAAATGTCAAAAAATAAAATACAATTCTTGTTTTTCATTTGAATTAAAATATTTTAATTGCAAAACGGTTTTCAAAAAATAATAAAATTACAATACTGACCCGATATAAATATTTAGTAGTTTAAGCAATTAAATATTTAATCAAAATCAAATGTAAATAGTGAAGACTAAAGGAGACAGTAAGTATAATGAAATACGTATAAGGAGATCAGGTATTATTACTATTATTTCTATTATTATTCTTGTTATCAATATATTATCACTTATCAGTATTCCTCATAATTATTGTTTGCATATATTTTATTTGAATGAAGTTTGATATAAATGAAAAAAAATCAATAGGATGACATTGTTAGATTATACACATTCAAATACCGTGTTTGATGTACCTATGAATGTAGACGATAATTGACGTGAATTAGTAAGCTATGTAAAAACTACTGCACTGTGTTATATATTGTAATAGCACCCCCTCCCGTGATTTTTAGTAGTATATCGAACTTACTCTAGTTTTTCTAAAACATCGAGCACCGAATCAAATAATTTATTAAATCTATCCATACGGATAGACACACTTTAAAAGCTTACAAATTTCTGTTTGAAATAACAAAAAATTAAAATCTTCATTGTCTTCAAAAATCCACATTGCAATGGCCACCTCTCATATAATGCAATGTCCCCTAATCGAGCTTGTAACTTCCATTGCACACCTGGATAGTTTTATCGACCCCGAGGGGGCGATATCGCCCACTTCGGAAAACACTGGACTAGGAGGTTTATCGAGCCTCGCGAAACAATGCATTTCACCACCGAAAGATGTTTAATCACTTGAGACAAATAAGGTACATTATGTAGTTTGTTCATGACTTCTCTCGGATGCTTCGTGCAGGCGGATCGTTATACAGAGGAGGAGACATTGCGTAGGAACCGCGAGTTCACTAATGCACACTTGGCACACATCTAGTAAAGATGTACACGTCAGATATCGAATGCGTTTATCCAAAGGGACCGGCTAAGAACACAGATAATTTATTGTATACATATTTACAAACTGGGTCCAGTTAAAAAGTGCCAGAATCCTGTGCACTCGACCTGCAACAAAAATGTGATGAACCACAATGGACAACGCAAACAATGACTAATATAACCAGTTCGTGTTCTTTTAAATATTTTTATGTAATCGAAGGGCTTTTGCTCTCTTTTACTTTGTGTGTATACACCGTAATTGTTGTGATGCGTCATGTTTGAGAATAAATGCCATTGTCGAGCATATAGTGTGTTTTTCTAAAAGCTATTAAAAATAAATATAATCAGTGTATGTATGTCTAATCGTTATAAACACTATTATATGTTTACGGGTATTATATTAGTATAACATCGGTCAGCAATCGCGGCAAATCTTCGTCGTAGCGAATAGCCAAAAGACAACATAATATTCTTCGTGAGTAACCAGGCGTTTTAGAGCAGTCACTGTGATTCTAGTGCAACTAACCGTTTTAATAAACACAATAGGTGTTTATTTTTTCTGTTAGTGCTAGTCGCGAGTTTATAACACGTCATACTGATCGAGTTACTATAATTTCATCGTCGTCGCTGTTAATAATTATTATTGATCGCAGACTGAGGCAGTCACCAGCGTCGATCAGTTCCCGTCTGCGGCCAAGACCGGATACGTACATAATAGTAAAACGTAATGTTTCGCCGGTTTAAATAAAATATTCAGCGCGTAAAACGTCTTGCGACTTTAATGGTTCGGTTTTATTTTTTTTCATGTTTCCCGGCTGTTATTATTTTCAATGGGATTTATGACGACTACGGGCGCGCGCGTCGTGAAATAATACGACTCGACAAAACTATTTTTCAAACGATGACTCTCCCAACGTTTTGAGATGACGCGTGTTTCAAGATGAGCGTTTCATAATAATATACAGTGGTCCGATCATACAATTACTGGAGAACAACTCTACGGGATCGTATTTGATGAAATTAAATGTTCGCTTCGGATCTTCGGCTAAATGACTAAATCGTATCGATTCGTGTTTCGCGTGACGAAATATGCGGTATTCTATTAAAAATTGAATTTCGTCGTGATACGTTTTCGCGCACTTGGCAATAATGTCGCCGACGCCTGTTCGGGTTTTCATTCTAAAAACTTTCGTTTGACGACACCGGTTAAAAATATTTTCCGCGCGGAGCATATATTTTTATTAGTTCACCGTCTGGTGTATAGAATTTGGATGGACTGTTTTCAAGTGCCGGTACATTTTTACGGTACATAAACGCAATACATGTTTCCACTGCACCTTATATAGTCACGACTGGCCCTCCGAAAGGCCATCGTAATCATTTGATACTTTTATACGAATTTAATATATATCACGTATTAAGATGTAATGTAAAATTCCGTTAAAACATTTGGCTCACTGAAATATTATAATAGTCACTTTATATGTAAAGCACGCGGACGGACCGACCGGACGTTTCGAATAAGAGGCTATTTCGACCAAAACCGTTTTGAAATTATTTTTAATTTTTTTATTTTTTCAACGGCATACGCGTATAATATCTCACGTATTAATTAATTTATTTATACGAATTTCAAGGAAATCCAATTTGAATTTTCAATATTTACAACGTAATAATAATTTTAATCAGAATAATAGTGAGCAATAATCTGCAACATTATGAAGAGTCGGGTGTGAAATATGGCAAATAAAAATTAATATTAGTTTTATACGAAATTGATTTAACACTTGAACACTGAACGCTTTCAAATAATTTTTAATTCCAGTTCATTTTTATATCCAATTACACAGTATGTAACATCACAATTTTAGAATAGGTACTTCTGACCTCAATCTAGTCAGTACTATTTCTAGAAACATATTATTTTAAATTTTAAACCTATAAAGTCAATTTATTGGGTTTTTTCTTCACAAATATAATTTTCAAATATTCACAGGAATATATTTTACCGTAGTAAAATGTTAAATAATTTTCACAGTCAAATGGTTGTAAATCGTATGTAAAGATATACGATTTTGATTAATATAAGTACCTACAACATTATGTGGTTGCAATCTAAATGTTTACATTTTAATCTAGAGAACCAATAATTAAAAGTTATATTAATTTTACTTTTACCTTGCAAAATATTATAATTTGCTGTTTCATACATCCATTTAAATAATTTAAATATTATATAGGTAATATACTTAAATAAGGTAAAATAATAATGGACATTTTAACCAGAGAAAATAAGAAGTTTTTAATGGTACTTCTTTACATCGTTAAACAAGTTCCAAACACAAATTATAAAATATATATATTATCTTATATATGCATATATGACTTAGAATATTAACGCTGAAACTTGTAAACCAATAATTTAAACAGTAACTTTAGAGAAACTTTAGAATTGTATAGATTTGAAAATAGTATAGTTTTTGGAGGCAATGATGTTCGTGGAACCACGATTTCATTCTTAGTAACTACTATAGTTCAATATTTTTAAGAAAAATATATTATTTTTAGGTTCTTTATAGAATTATAATGTATTAATAAATCTGGTTATAAAATGATTCACACTTATCGTTATATCTTTAAATCTGTAGACTGTTATAATTGGATATGATTAATGATGACTCTAGGTTTGAAAAATTAAATAGATACACGAGAATAATTATTTTTTTTTTCATTTATTGTTTTAAATATGTTTCAGTACATTTGGTACTATTACAACTATTTTTACGAGAATAATGAAATAATGCTCTTGATTTGGTAATTTTATTGAGAATAAAAAAATAAAAATACTTGTTTAAATAATTGTTATCTACAAGAATTATGGATTGTATGGATTAATATTATCAACAATAGTTGTAAATTTAATACATATATTATAATATGCACTTATTATTTCGTAGAAAAGGATAAAGTTGGTAATGTTATTATGTATTACTTTCTGGGAATTATGCGGGATAGTTTATGAACTACTTTCATAACGGAAAAAATGTATTACAGAAAAAAATATGTTAAGTAAATATTTCGTTTTAAATTTAAAATTGTATTTCAATTCAAATCTGTTGAATTTATTTCCCATAGAGTCAATATATTTTCCAATCGATTTATAATAATGAAAAAATAGAAGTAATACCAATAAATAATATATTTGGAAAAAAACCCAGTGAAATAATATTAAAATAAAATAATTTATAATTTTTTTCGGCAAGAAACTTCTATCTAAATTGTTTTCTAACCGTTTCTATAGTCAAAATGCTTAGTCTAAAATGCATTGTCAACCAAAACAATAAAAAATGAACACACATGTATTGCTATATAGTCGGAAACATAGAGGTTGAAAAAATATTATTCATATTACACGTCGAAGAAGATAGTTATGTAAGTTTATATGGTCGAATATTTTCAGGCCAGTAACGATTACATGGAGAAAATTGCATTTTAATTCATACGCAAAAGTCTTACTTCCAGTTCTGTGGCTGATGGGTTTTTAGAATTTATTAAAATAATAAAATTATAAGCGTTGACAATGCACACCGATATAAATGAAGCATGAGTTACTATCGAACAACTGATAAATAATATATGAGTATACATTTTATATATTTTAACTTAGATAAAGGAATAAAATAATTTTTAATCGCTATGAAGAATTATTTTGTGGCTAAAATTTGACTAAACTATCAAATTACTGTTGAAGAATTTAGTTTTGTTTTCGAGTTTTTTCTTGCAACGCACAAGTGTATTCATTTATTTATTAATTTTATTCTCGATGACGTCTTGTTTTGCCAACCGTTTCAATTATATATTTTTTTTGAACTTTTTATTTTGACTTTGAAAATTGAATTAGCACTGTCAAGTAAGGTAATAAGGAAATGTAAAGATAGGTGCGGAATCGGAAAGACTTTTTTTTAACATTTTTTATATAGAGAGACATTTTTAGGACACTTGTCGGACATTTATTTCTTTTATAAATACAATTTTGAAAACGCATTTTTTTTCGTTTTATATAAGAGTTTTGTCGATACCACATTCTAATGAAAATGGAAATTCGAAATTAAAAATTATTTCAGTACCCATGAGTGCCAAGTTCACTTTATAGTAATGAAGTGTTCGAAAACTTGAGAGGTCGAATGCATGATAAAAAATTATATTATTTTTAGTAGGACTCATTATAATTTACCTATCCTCGTATAGTTTGAAAGCTATATACGAGCGGGTATAAACCCCTTTTTGAGCCAACAATTTTCAACGGTTCTTTAAATGCTTTGGTTAAAAATATTTCATTTATTTTAATTCGAAATGAATGAACACTATTATTGCTTATTTATGTCATACTTAATCGGTCGCTTAGACTCTGACACCTCGCATTACCCGAAGCACGTGTACCTGTTACTACTTATTCGACGAATTCGAGATTATATACCAATCACAAACGCAGTATATTACGCGGCATGTAGTTATTATTTTGCCAATTCCGTAATTTAGTCATCAATAACTATAACACTACAGAGTTATTACGGTATAGATTCGGCAAAGAATCGGCTGAAGAACTTTTTTTTTTTTCCATAATCTTCACCTTCAACTATTTGTTCCTGGAATACTTGAAATAATTCCAATTGTACCATTAAGCACATAAGTTTGTTTTCCTACTCGAAAAAAAAATATACAAGTTATTATATTATTTTAACACACCGCATATTGTGGGAATGCGGATGGATGTAGAATATTTTTAGAAAACGATTTAAGTATGTAAATAATTGTTTAAGAATATATATAAATTCAATGGCGTTGAAGAAGTTAGACTCCGGCCGCCTGCCGTTTTGAATACGACCAATGTTAGTATAGCCTACTTAACCCTTCATTGAAGTAGGGCTCTGTCAATACATTAATTCACTAGCTTGTTTTTAATAAATATTTTCCTTTGAAGATCGAAGACGTTTACTAAAATAAAAAAAAGGAATGTACTTTTTTTTTATTTATATATATATAGTAGACTGTTTGGTTTCATTTATTACCAAAGTTATCAAACTAGATACATGTTTAATACAAGTTTAAGGGCTGTCTTGTATAAAAAAACTTGCGCTTACTTTTTAAGAAATAATAAAATATTAACGGTCCAACACTCCCACGCGAAAAGCGTTGTATCTCTTTTTTGTGCACAATATTAAATATCTAGATATATTTTGGTCTTGATTGTTGTAACGCTATAATATATTATACGTAGCACGAAAAAAACGTTTAAAATATAAATTGGTACAACAATTCCTCGAAATATTACTGTAAACCCTACAATACAGATTGAGGGTGATTTCAGAAATTATAATGCCATCATGAGCTGCTCGAACGAGTAGTTGAAAGCGGTAGAAACTAATTTGTTGTACTCTTTATTACAATCCATTTGTCCCGCAATTAGATATACTTTTTAAATTCAATAATTAAACGCGCAGAATTAGGTTCAATTTACTCTCTTATTTCGTCGTAACGGGTAAAAGACGATTCCAGGCATCTACGCAGATTAAGTCGTTGTTTATGTATTTATAATTTACTGCGGAAAGTATTTAGTACACTGCAAATCATGAATTATTTAAGATATCACGTCAGACAACAACATAGCATAAATATTTGACTGACAGTGGAACGGTGTTCGTATATTTTAATCAAAACTAAAGTTTATTAGTAATATGACATTTTAATGAATACAAATTTAAATATATTTCAAAAAACTCCATTAACTCTTGAATTCAGCCATGAAATAATGTAGACAGGTATTTGAACCAAAAAGGTAATTTTTTTCTTTTTAATTTGTAATCGCATGGAATGCTGGGACGTACGCGCTAATTTAAATTTATTAAATTCTAGCTTCAGGGCTCCCTCGCTTGGACCGTCGCGTCGCATCATTAGGGTAAGAATCCAATGCGGATTCCCAGGTCTCCCAGAATCTAGGCAGAAAATATATACTATCTTCTAAAGGGAAAAACAATGTTATAAAATGTTTGGTACCCATTCCAATATTATTAATTAGTTTGACTTCACACTCGGAGCTTACAATGACCCCAAACTCATTACGCAAGCCTTTTTATAAACAATTTAAACGTTCACAATGTACGCGGTAGAAAAAATTATTATACTGCGGGGAGGGTTTCCGGAGGGAGGCTTTTCTACGAGAATATGTTATGAAAATTTGTCAAAAACAATCGTGGGTCGTTAAGGTATTTTATACCTTTAATATTTATTACATTTTAAAGCTTTTAACTATGCGGGATGTTTGAGAAATAAAAACTAAACACCAGAGTTATGATGCGCGAAGTGGTGTCACCGAACACCTCTGATGGCAGACTGTCCATAGGTCATCTTGCAATGTCTCTTCGAATTTGCTCATTGAATAATTAAATAACGAACAATGTTAATACAACATAAACGTAAAATAAAAGTTCAACACCATACCGTTGGATTTTTCTCCCAAAAACACAAATATTTTTTTCGTAATATTATATTTAAAAGTTTTTCTGGTAATTTATCTTGTACCCACGTCATAGTAACATATAATTAATTAGAAGTGTACTTGTTTATTTCTCAATATATAGTCGATATAATTCAAAATTTTAATAATTTTTCAAATAAAAATTGTAAGTGGTTTTCACCATAATCACAATAACAGTTTATGACATTTTTCCAACGTTTTTTTATAAAGAAAAACAATATTCTGCTCACATTTGTACCAAAACTAAGAAAGTGATCATTGCGAAGTACTTTCTTAGACATTGTTGATTTAGTGGTTTCCATAATGACCTTTTTTAACAATATTATCAAGTATTTAATGCTTGGAATATTTTTTTTTTGCCATCTAGTTGTTCCAAGGGGGAAGAAGAAGAAAAAAAGGGGAGATATAAAATCTCTTATTAAATACTAAACCTCAACAATTTAATTATACACTTGGTTGATTTTTACCCTAAAGCCTGGAAAAAAACATGTTCTGCTCTAGACTACGATTTTGGGGTGAATTACAATTTTTTTTTTACACATAATTTATTATTTATTTAAATATTTATCATTGTAATACTGTTTATACAGTTAATTACATTCAACATGTTTCTAGATTAGAAAAAACAACTCTTTTTTTTTTAAATTTGATAGGTACCTTTAGTGTTTCTCTTCTTGGTTTTATTTTGGTTTTCTTCGTTCACAGTTTCAAAGTATATCGTTATTAGTCCTAGTCGTCCTGGTGACAGCCATCGACCGGGCGTCTCCATTTGCAAATCTCCCTGGTGCGTTTACTTCCGGTCTCCATGGAATAATCACTTTTCTGAATGCCTTCCGGAAATTTTCCGACAGAAATGCGTACAATATTGGGTTCAGGCATGAGTTGGTGTACGCTAGACAATGGCTGACTATTTGTACGACGACACTAATGGCTGTGATTTCATAATAGTTAATGCTTTTCAACACCAATATAACCTGAAAAAACAACGAAAACATTTCATCAGTTAAAAAAGTAGTTCGGTACTGATAACATGTTCAACAAGGCACACAGCTTTTGAAAACGATTAGGTGACTAGTCCGGACATGTAACGGAATTGAGAGGTGAATAATTTACAAATGGCATATTTGAAACGTTTTATTCGATGCGAAGAGTGTGCTATAAACATTGAAACGCTCATATTGTAATAACACTGAGATATCGAACAGTAAAGTTGTACAATAAATAATTTCGTAATCTGTCAAAAGTCCTAGCTGATCTCGGTGAGACAAGAATCGTATTGGCTTTACAAAAGGGTTTTTTTTTAAATTTGTAAACACTTTTGTCTGGTAGTTGATCTGCACCGTTAGTGTCATATGTAGTAAGATATACTTTAATAAAAAATTGGACAAAGATAACATGCTAAGTTTAACTGGACGATTTTCGATTTTCTCAGAAGTTTTCATATGCTCAAGGAAAAACTTGTAAATTACGTTTATATTTCTTTCGATAAAATGAATAAACTTGGGTTTTGACGACTTCCACGATTTAATGCAACGTTACCTTGAACAAGTTTTACCAAAGTGTTAAAAATAAAGATGATTTAGACTTGCCAATTTTTTTTATAAAGGTTACAATGTTTGAAAAATATACTATTTTCAAGAATAAGACGATTCATTTTTTTATCTTTAAAATATTCAATATTGCACGTATAATATATACATTTAACACCGACCTCCTTTCGAATTCAAAAAGATAATACTAAACCGTGTACTACCATGCGAAATCAGTAAATTTCACCACAGAGATTTTAAGTAGATTTTTTTGTTTTTATAGTTAATTAGAAAAAAAAAATTAAACGGTATTAAAATAATTAAACTCTAAAGCCTTTAATCTGTTACTGTTTTGTATTTGTTTTTTTTTTTAATAACAAAACTGAACCAACAATTTTTAATAGTTTATTAAAGGTCCTTAAAATTCAAAGAATTGGGGTAAAAGTTAAAAGCAAAATAGTTTATATTTAGTAATGGAATATAATATATTATGCGATAAAAATATTTCCTATACGCGTTTTATTTAAAAAAATTGTCAAGGGTCAAAAGTAGGAATAAGGTCATTTTTTAGATTTTTGTGCTTCCCGGAAAAAATAAAAAATAATAATTGTCGTTTAAGCTAGTTTAAGTATACAAAATCGTACGAAAAAATGGATTGAATAACGGGGACTCAGCGTTTGTGTGAGGCCAAAAACTTTTTTGTTAGTGTATAAATTGTTTGTACTGCTTTTTCTTTAAATTTATTATTATACTATACTCGTATACAATCCCATTACATATATTTAAATTCTATGAATGTAAAAAAACAAATATTTATTATATTTCTATGTGATTTGTTTATTTACCTTGGTAGGGTATAGGTAATAAGTAATAATTATTTATCAATTCAAACAATGTGATGTTAACTAACTGAAATATATCGATCATAGAATAATGGTGTAACTAAGTGTAGGTTTAAGGGTTCAGACTTCAGTGTTATTCCTATAATTTTTTAATTGATTTTATTTTTGCAATATCGAGCAACAATTTCGGATAAGTACCGAAAACCAATAACAAGTATTTGTGGACGTAATGTGGTTAAAATTTGGAATCACATCAACGTAAGATTGCATACACAAAACAAACGATTAAGATACGAATTAGCTCAAAGGGTATTTCGGTGTTCAGTATTCGATGATTTAACTCAATTTTGCAGCGTACCCTTGACTTTCTTAGTATTATAATAATTGTCTGACAGACACTTTGGGACAGTAACGTGGGTTAAGACGTTTTAAAATATGTGTACACAAAATATGTGCAGGGTATAACGGAGTTTATATACGTCCAACGCGTATTTGACTATTAGCTCAGAGCTGATTAAAAAAAAAGTCCACTAGTGAAATTATTTTAATGCGTTTTGGACAAACAATTGCGTATATAATAATATGGTGTTGTTTACGGTGCCCTTTTATTTTGGAATCCGTTCAATTCTTCGTTTCTCCAACGTTTAAATAGGAACCGGGTCTTTACCTAATTCCGCCCCCGGAAAACGGATAGTAATTTGCATTAAATTCGTATTGAAGTAGAGATTCGTACGCGTTGGCCTCGCGAAGAAGTATTTAAAATCGAATTTTGAAACGCATCTGTAAAAGTATGTCATCCCCGTTGATTCGACAAAAACCTTGGAGAAAATCGAATTTTTTTATGTTGCCTCCTTTTATGTGTATTTAAATAATATATTTTCGAGATGAACAAAACAATGTTTTCGGATGACTAAATATCAGGTGTCCTCCCCCCCCACCTTCAAAACAATATCTGTCATCTTGTTTCGTCGTCGCGCCAATCTCGTACGACAGAGAGCACCGAGAGTACAGACTCAAACGTTGTAGCCGGTGTACGCGACTTACTACGATCGCGAACGCTGATGATGTTGTTACACAACGTTCGGCAATAATAGTTGAAATCGATGATTCGTTCTAAACGTACGTCATTATGATGTGGCTACAACGGACAAAGGGTAAAGGGTGTGTAAGTCACGTTAAAACTGTGTCCGAAACGTCGCGACGACTGTCACACTCGGTCCGAGTGAAAAGTCCAAACGAATACAGTAGGTGCAACGCACCGTTTCCGTCCTAACAACGGCATGGTCGTCATTGTGAGTACACCGTAAAATCATATAAGCTGTTATAGAGAGTTGCGTGTAAACGTTTAAAAAAAAATCAGAATCGGTTGATACGATTGAGCATACATTATGATTTCTCTACTGTGAACTCATTACGACAACCGAATATCGTTGTCGGGGAAACGGTACGTTTTACTCGTTTGCTTTGCGACTAAGACACATGAGACACATAAGACGCATGTACCGATGTGCCTGCTTGTACAGCGCGAAGGCAAATTTTTTCCCGTAGGGGGCAGAGTATTGCACCACTCACTGTAGTTACTCTGGTAACCAAATTTATGTATTTTTGCTTATAACGTTGTACATGTCAATCAAGATAAATAAAAGTGTAATTCGATTACAATGTTTACGACTAAACCGTGGGTTTTTGCACAAAGCAATGGAAGATTAAAGTGGGTCATTTTATACACTGCATTCAGATACCTCGGTACATGGATAAGCATAGTGGCTACAAAATTCAGTCGACATATGATTATGATATTGATATAATAATAATGTAGAACAGTAAAATAGTAGAAAAATAAACAGGCGAATTCGAAACAATGGCAATGCACCTCGGAGTCGAACAATTTTTGGAAGAACGTAGCGAGTCATAAAACAACATATATATTTCAAAACTTATCTGCTTCTGCCGATTACAAATATTTTTATGAATTTTAAACATTCATAAATCACAAAAGTCATATTATAACTGAAAAAAGAACTTCAATGAAGATCCACCCAACAAAATATACTTTGTTCACCGAGGGTACTAATACCATATTATATGATATCGGTTGACCTGCTGCAGTAATTTCATAGCATACCTACATTATATTATTGTACTGTTAGTATCGCAGTCCGATTCATCCCCGAGATATTTTTAACACCGCCGTTCGATGTAGTGTGAACGTTTAGGAATTATTTTATATATATATTGTTCTTTGTCACGTTTGAGTCTTTTCACGGCGGCCGCGTTGGTCTGCACAAAAGAAACCGTTGCATGTTTTATTGCGTTTTCCGGAGCAATAATGCGCCCTGTTAAATTCATGCGAGACTCGTAAAATTCCTGTACTTAAAAATATTTTTTCCCCAACGGTGACGCGGGGTGCACACCAGCAGTCGTAAACCAAGTAGGCGATAGAAAAGGATTCACTGGGCCAGTTTCTATATGGACTGCGTGCGGTATTATTGAAAACGTGAAAATATAAGTCGATAAAGTGGGATATCCCCCCTCTCTCTCACTCTCTCTCTCTCGCCCCCTCTCAATCTATTTCATCATCTTCCATTTTCCCTCAATTTCTGTTTTCCCTTCTTTTCTCTACCGTACTCTTATTTTTTTTTTCGAAAGACCAACTTGACAAAATAATGGTTGGATATAACCTAAAAGCATATAAGACGTACCTACCGAAATTCTGATAAGTGGTACTTTATGTAATGTAAAAAGTTATTGAAACGGAAATAAATATTTGTTAAAACAAGACCATATTTGTTACAGATGGAAAATCCACACATACACACACTCAAAACTTTATGTATAGCATATGTTATATATTTAGATACATCTACTGTACGTATACTTAAATGATTGAACCAAACCATCACATTGGATCGGTTATCATTTTCTTCTTGTACAATGAATGTGCGATTGAAAGTATCAAAAAAATACACAATATTTAATTTTATAGTTTTAGATGACAATTATTTATTAGTCCAACGTTATTCTTATCGAAATCGTTTTGTAAATTTACTATCAATACTATTTCTTTGGTTAAAATGAAGTGCATTGTTTTAACTATCATTTCCGTTTTAGTTAAAAATCTGATGTAACTATAAAATCATTTTTGAAGTTCATTCGTCGCAGTATAATTAAATAGATTTCATGATTGAAAACACATTTTAGGACGACATTTTGGCGCCCACGTTTGTCATGATTTATATGTTTGATGTAATATTAATTGACAGCAAATCGTGGGAGCATATCTTTTTAAATATTTTGTGATTATTTTAAAACTTTCTACCATAATGTATTTTCTAAAATGGTTTTTGTTTTACGTTGGGAAAAACTTTTTTCAATAACTTTTCTGACTTTTATTTACAAACTTTTGAAAATACACAGAACTTTTAAATTTCTGCCATCCGTCTAAACGTTTATCTCTAATTTCTTAGAAAACCATATATTTTCAATGGTTCGTATATAATATACCTGTGGTATTTGAAATTCCCTCGGGATATAATTGACTAAAGTTTAATAATGTTTATGATTTTCTCTTGGCAAAACTTTTACAGTGGGTATGATTGAATTATTCAAAAATAATTTTATGTCTTGTTTTTTTATACTTTTTTCTTGAAACTGTAAACATAGTGAAAATAATAGTACTTATGCATTTTATTAGTATTGTTTATAAAATTGAATGTATCTATTTTCAATTCAACTTGAATTTTTTAGATTTGGAAAAAAAAAACTAAAGAATTTTACAGTAAATTGAACGATTCTGATATTGGTTGAGCTTGTTTAGATTTACAATAATAACTGCAATTAATGTGCATTTAAATGGTCATGAATGAACTTTCGTAGAATAATATCTATTATACATCAACGGATATGCTATGCGTTGTCTTTATAGGTTTCATACACATTTTCTTAAACAGTACATATAATATAAATAAATGATTTGCAAAACAAAAATTGAAGAAAATCATAGAAATCTACGATCTATATATGTTGTAAAAATAAGATCAAGGTTCGTCCAAAATTTCAGTCAATTTCAGAGATTTCTAGACATTTGTGGATCACCATTATTATGTTATGGATAAAAAATAAAAATGTTTTTACTTTATTAAAAAATAATCGAACAGGTCTGCACTGCACTTGTTTTTCCATTTTGCAAGTAGGTAAACGTATATTATATAGGTAAAAGTCTCGTGAATATTGAACGCCAAAATGAAGCGGGGAAAAAAACAAAATTATAAAACCATTAAACGATGTGAAAATGTCAGTAGGTATACATATAATAATATACCGGCATAGTAATACATAAATATACGCAGTGTATTATATAGGTAGGTAATATATTATGCGACCAAATCTAAACTCACGGCTACGCGTCATTATTAAACGATAATTTTGCATAATCTGGATCAATAACTGTTGACGGTGAAATAATTTCTATTAAACGCGTGCGAGCACGTATCCGACGTAATTGTTTTTCGGGTAAAACCATCACCTTTTGACCCGGAATCACTTATATTATTCCGCACACGTAAATAAACACGCGGCGAATCGACTTACCGCGTCCGATAGATTAGTGACTGTATATTATAATATATTCATAATAATCCGAGCGCGTAATAACTTACAACGCACGTCATAGCTGATATTGGGGTCGAACCAAATCCTAGATGATAGGGTGTAGTTTTTCGACAGCACAAACTACAAAAGGGTTTTCTAAACATCCAAAAGACCGTTCAAGTAACTTCAAGCCCTGAAATCAGCCACCTTCAAAATCGGCTCCGGGCCCTCGCACATTTTTCATAATACCGCGCGACCCCCTCATCGCTGACCACCCTCGATGTATAGGTTACCGATAATATTGTACGTGACGTACGCAAAGATGTACGTTGTTCATTGATGGACATGACGTTTGCCGATTGTCTCCGGGGCCCGGTGGGCGCGCAGGTATGAACCGCGCGGACGACGGGCGTGGTATATACTCGTATAGTGGTAATGTAGTATTCGTTCCGGACGCACTTCAAAATCGTACACGCGGGATTACATGTAAATTTCATTAACCGAAAGGGCGTTTTAATTTATACGTGATTTACAGTATCCACGAGACGCACATTGTTATTAGATTATACGCGCCGGTTTCCGTGCGTTATCGCGCGGTAAGAACAACAAAAACGCGTACGATGTAAATATTATGCCCACCCGTTACACCGTGTTACGCGCACAACACGTACAACCGGATGACTCCGCAGGTCCGCGACGGGGCGAAAACAATACGTTCTAACAGTACCGCAGTGAAAAGAGTGGGGGGGGGGTGGGTGGAGGGAAAAAATAATAAAAACAAAACTTTTGAAAACACGTACCTACGCCGGTCCCGTATACGGTGTGTATATGATGTTTTCAGCGGTAAATCTGCGTTGTCAAAATCGTCGTAAACACAACGTAGACGTCACGCGGCGCACGGAATCGCCCCACGGTAAAAATGATTATTATAATAAATGCACCATCGCACTGCGAACGACACGACGATACGAAACACAATAATTTGGTTTTCGTTGAAATTTTTCGTGTATTGTTTTTTTTTTTTACCGTTTTGTGCACTTTTTTTCGTACTTTTTTTTCGGCTTTGTAGAATAAATTATGATCACCGAGAGCGGTTTCGCAGAAAAAAAAAATTAGTGAATTGTCAATTTCATAAAATGAATAATAAATTTATAGGATTATAATAAATAGAGTTCGATTTTTTTCCCAAACCCGCACATAATCGTAGTTGACCATCAAATTAAAAAAAATACACGACGTCGTGTTAAATAATTATCGGGGACATAATTTTGTTCGATCGCAGGTTAAAATACAAATAAATAAAAAATGTGATCCCGTTCGTTAAAAGTGCGTTATTGCTGAATAACAGTTCTGTTTACTCGTCCAATAATGTTTCTATAAATAACCTATTCACCTATCACGCGGCGGTCAGTGGAATAATGGATTTACATATTGTTGTACATTTCAAATAAACGTTGAACAAAATTTATATTAGACGATCATTCGATTTACGTTACACGGAAAAATAACAGTTAATCAAAATAATATTATATTCCCTATACCGATGCGATAATTGACGGCTATTATAGCGTGCCAGCCCTAAGCGAATCGTGTACATAACATTGCACGATTATAATTTAAGATACCTGTGCAGAATCTCAAGTTTTATTTAACACTCGCACGTTACGTCGGATTTGGCGCAGGACCCTATTTGTCAACGACGAAGGAGGAGGTAGCTGGCAGAGATATATGGACAGATGACGTTGGCGGAATTACGCGGCGATGATGTAAGTCGATTTGCGGGGTCCGCGGTGCAGCTGAATTAAGTCGTCGCGGATACACAGTATAGTGGGCAGAAGAAGGACTTGTCTCACTCTCTCTCTCTCTCTCTCTCTCTCTCTATCTCTCTCAACCGATGGTCGAACGAGTGATTGCTTTATTATAATCGTATATATATACAATATTTTTCGACTACCTACAGCACCGTTGTAGTGATGGCCCGCGACCCTGCAAGTAAGCGATAAAGAAGAATTTTTCAAAATTTTCTCCAGGCGACATTTTTTTTCTCTAACCGTTGGCTTCACGATTTATTTTCATCCGCACTTCCTTGTCAAAGCGAGGCCTTTCTTCTTTACTTCCGCTATACTCTTTAGAAAAATATTAACAATCTGCTTGGAAAAAAATACGTGCATAAAATAAAAGTGAAATTGTATAAGTCGATATCAAAATTAAATTTAGTTTTTGCTGAAAATAAAGTAAAAATAAAAATTATGGGAACGTGACAGTTTTATCTGTCGGGAATTGTATTCAGTAAAATAAATGTATTTTCATTTAGCTGTAGCTGATATATGTATAAGATCTGTTTGGAAAAATATATTAACATAATTCAGAGACAACATTTTATCCGTCTTATATTATACACATACAATATTCAGTTCCCCTGTATTATTATATTGATATGAGAGGCAAACAATGTTCAACCTTTTTGAATTTTCCAACTTGCCAGTTGAGTTGCAGGAGAGGGAAAAAACCGTTTTCAGATATTTAAACGGTGTTGATATTTTTAACGGCTCAAGTGGGATAAATTAACGGTAACCGCAGTCAATACGTTTTCCTTCAAAATCTGAACTATTAGCGCGCTGGTCACATCTACTGTGCCAACTGCAGACGTTTTCTTGGCTGGGGGGTGATGGGGGGTTACCGGGACCGGTCCAGGATCCGAAGCGTATTTATTATTGTTACGGGGTAAGTCTGTTATTACGACGATTAGAGACCCCGAGCTTCGTTGCGGTTGTAAGGTATACACTTTTGGTGCGCAGTCCAAAGCTCGGCTTTTAATATTTAATAATAGACCAACAGTGCCTACTGCATCGTCGGCCTTGCGTTCGGATCGGTTAATTCTCTTTTCCCATCCTACCATCCGTTCCCCTTAGTAAAACACGTCAGGATCCGTTATGATGCACAACTACTGTTACCAGAGAGGGCTCGCTGCAGCAGCAGCATACCCGTCCATCGTTTAGTCGTTGCAGTATTCACGTCACGTAAATAAAATATTCGCCAATTTACTCGATGCACAACCCGTATTGTGGTAGTTCGTGCGCTACGGCATGTAAGTATTCCAACGACGGAACACGATTAATTGCACATCGTCTTGTTATCATAATAATGGTAGACTGCAATCGCCCGTATCGATTACTACCCAAGTAAACCAGTCTGCGGGGTGCCCGTTCGCTCAACGTTTTCCGACACGTATAGTATAGTTATGCGTAACAATATATTACATTATACTCGTTATAATGTACCGACACGTTTTACAATTTACATTACTCGTTGTATAAACGACCTAGAAGATTCAGTACAACACCTAACATCAACAATACAAAATGCAGCATGGTCATCTTGTAAACCAAAAATAACTGATAATAAAAATCAAAATAATCTCTCCCTACCTGCCTATTTAAGATCGCTTATTGTTCAAAAACGTCGTGCTAGAGCTACCTGGCAGAGAACAAAATATCCCACCGATAAAACTAAATATAATCAATTATGCACAGTACTTAAAAGACAAATGACTAAACAACGTTCAGAAGACTTTGCCAAACAAACCAGCCTACTATCTGAAAAAGACGGCTCTTTGTGGAAAACCACTAGAAAAATTCTAAAAATCAAAGCAATGTCATTTCCAATTAAAAAACCCGATGGCAGTCTCGCTATAAATGACAAAGATAAAGCCGAAGCACACAGACAACACCTCTCACAAGTCTTCAACCCAAACGACCCCACCATGCCTTCCATAGAAAACAAAATACTCAATTTCCTAGAAAGCCCACTCCCAATGACACTTCCGCCCAAACCATTCACTCCAAATGGGGTAAAATCATTCATACAAAAATTTCCATTAGGCAAATCACCCGGGCATGATTTGATAACAGCTGAAATAGCCCGCAGACTTCCCAACAAAGCTATATTACATATCACACATATCTTTAACGCTATACTCCGAATATCATACTTCCCGATTCAATGGAAACTAGCTATTATAATTCTCTTTCCTAAACCAAACAAACCAATAGATAACCCCTCCTCATACAGGCCTATTAGTTTGCTGCCTTTCTTTTCAAAACTCTTAGAAAAACTAATATTAAACAGAATTTTCCCAATCATCAAGGAAAAGAAACTAATTCCTGACACGCAATTCGGATTTAGAGAACATCATTCAACCATCCACCAAATTCACCGACTAGCCGATACCATTGCCTGTTCTCTGGAAAAGAAACTTTACACTTCTGCAGTATTCCTCGATGTTGCGCAGGCCTTTGATAAGGTCTGGCACCCCGGCCTTCTTTTTAAATTAAAATCATTCTTACCCCCTTCATATTACCTTTTCTTTAAAACATACCTAAACGAACGCCACTTCCTTGTCAGATCAGGAGCAGAATACTCCAATATATCCCCAATACTTGCCGGTGTTCCCCAAGGTGCAGTCCTATCACCAACTCTCTTTAATCTATACTCAGCTGATCAACCCACCAATCCGAATACTCAAATAGCCGAATATGCCGACGACAAAGCAATATATGCCACCCACACCGATCCTGACTCAGTCTCATCTACTCTCCAAAGCCACCTGAATGACCTATCACACTGGTACTCCCTCTGGCGTGTCAAAATTAACGAAAACAAATCTGCACATACCACTTTCGCTCTCCGACACAGACAACCTCCTCAAGTACATATAAACAACAAATCAATACCATGCTGCGACACAGCCAAATATCTAGGTGTAACCTTTGACAAACGTCTAACATGGGCCAAGCATATTCATACAACAAAATTAAAATTAAATCAACGACTTTACTCTCTCAGACCCATTCTCGGTAAATTTTCAAAACTATCCCTCAAAACCAAAATTCACATTTATAATCTTCTACTTAAACCTATCTGGCTCTATGGCATTCAAGTCTGGGGCACAGCAAAAATATCTAACACACGAAAAATACAAGTGTTCCAATCCAAAATCCTCCGACTCATAACCAATGCTCCACCTTATATTTCAAACCACACTCTGCATACAGATCTTCACGTTCCTAAAGTCACTGAAACAGCCAAGCTGTATTACAAAAAATTCAGAAATCGCCTCCAAAATCACACCAACCCCCATATAAAAAAGCTACTATCCATTTCTATCCCAGATAATCCTCCCAGAAGACTCAAGCGACAATGGCCCCGTGACCTTATAATGTAAACATAACGAATACCTAATATCCAAATAATGTAATTCATGCCGAAGTACCTTCACTGGATGGTTTCTTCCCTCAAGACATCAAGCCATTACACATAATTTAATAAAAAAAAACATACTTTATGCCTATTGTACTTTGTTTGTATAGATTGTATAATTTTCTAGTTTAAAAATATAAAAAAAAAACATTACTCGTTGTACAACATAAATAATAATCACAATGAATAGTAATAATTATAATGTATTCCGATCGAAATGAAAATGCCGCGCGGTTGACCTTACGATATCGGTACGTATTCTATATTCCGTATGGATCGCGTGATATAAATCACGCATTGAGCCCACGACGTCGACCTATATTATATTATTTATTTCTAATCATCGTAGTAATTATGTCTACGTGCGGTCCATTTAGAAACGTTCAAATTGTCTTCGCACGCACCTTAAAAACGCCAAGCCAATGCACAAATTATTTTATGACGTGCTCGACGGTCGAAATATCTACTCAACATACGCGCGTGTCTATGTTATTTAATGTTGTTATTCGAATCTTCCACCGTTGGTAACCATTTTAGTTTTCAATTAAATTCCGAATTCTTGCATTGAAAAACGTATAATATTTTGTTGTGTGTTTATTCGTTGAAAGGCATTATTGGCATTATTGCACTATTGGTGCATGGATTTACTAGTTCGCTGAGTACATATGCATTTTTGCTGTGCACTCAAAATTGGAAGCTGACGCTTTATAAGTAACTTATGTATTTATCATTTTTAAATTTTGCACGATAAGAATACTGTGGAGGTGTAAGCACGAAATATAATCCAGAAAAAACCATTTTTAGACTCTGGCACAAAGTATAATAGTAATCAAACATTCAAACGAACCCTTATAATTATAATGCTTAATTACGTTCTATTCGTCATCGTACTCGAAATTTTGTTTTTCATTACGCCCAAATCTGGTTTCGTTCCTTTTTCGTACGTGTAGTTTAAATTATTTTACTGAAGTATCATTTCATTTTTAATCTATGCAGGTAATTTTATTAAGGACTCTGCGCTATTAAAAAAAAAAAATGAAATAAACAAATGTTTGTGGGCAGTTTTGTTCGCGTGTACCTTTTGCAGTGTGACGATGTTCAAGCTAAACTAAAATTTAATTTTAAGTAACCGTAGCATATTATACTTTACAAGTCTTATGGCGAATACAAATTGATTATGCTTTTCGTTCCCTTTTGTTTACAATGTGATCCCAAAACACAGTTGTTCATCACACAGCATTATATATGCATATACATATTGAGTATAGGGATTAAAAAGATGCGTATTAATTAATATTACGAATACTAATTTGTAAATTATTGTTCTTGTTCGTAAATTCAATTCATGGCGGTAATATAATATATACATAAATAAATATATTTATTGCTTTGTCGTATCGTGTTATTATTTTTCGATCGTCATTGGTTATAATGATAGTTTATGTTTATTGTAATAGAGGTATTCATAAATCATTGTTTTATAATGGGTATTCAATTTATATATTATCACTTAAAATCAATATAGACATGTCAAATTCAAGCTTTACCAATATGTAATAATTAAATATTTTAACCGCCGTAAGCAAAAAATACTATTTGCTCAATAATATCGCGAAATCAGTTTATTGCACTTTTGCTCGAATAAAATATAACGATGTACGATTAAGAAGATCAGAAAAGTAAATCATGTGTATGACAATATATGAGAAAAACGAAATATTGAAATTAGATTAATTATGTGACTCGTGACGTTGCGAACAAAAGAATCATTAAAAAACAATTAGTTGTGAGTAAAATGCGGAATGTATATTATTTTTGTCTTAGAAATCTTCGAAAATGGTTTTGAAAGTTGTAAAGTTGTTCGTTTAAACTTGAATCAGGGTTTAAATTGTTTGGAGCCTATGTAGTATATATAAGATTAAATTGTTGTGAAGAACGTAACTTGTTTAATTATTTTACTGTATTAATTATTCTCATTGCTAACAACATGTCTCTATTATAATGCGTGCGTAAGTGCGTTCAGTGTTACGGACGAATTTTCTGGTTGAACGGTTACTTGAAAAATTAAATAAAATTAACAGAATAAATTCCATATTATAAGTTTAACACTAGATTCTTAGTTAAGAAACATAATGTGGTAGTAATTCAGTAACCTGTAGCTATTTCACTCTATTTATATTAATGAAAAATCTCGCTTATACGATGGTTTGATATTATTAAAGATACTCGAACATTTGCGTTACAGTACATTAAGTTCATTAATCTCGGCCCGGCTATGAAAAATTGAGTAAAATAATTATTTCCGAAAATTTGTAGGTATATAGGCTCTTGGGGTTACGTAATACGAACGTGATAAAACAACGCATTACGATTACCAATGTTGAACACCAAAATCGGACTAGCCTGGATGATAAAACTTAATAGAATCCGAGCTGAACTGTATTTTTTATTTCAACTAAAATATAGTTTTAATAACAATAAGTGCATATAAAACCAAATTAAACATTCACAAAAAAGTGTTATATTCTTACCGGGTTATTGGTTCTAAATTTATTTATGCGTTTGTAAACGATTTCAGAATAAAAAAATCACATATTTCAGAATAAAAAAAAAAACCATGCATTCGATCGAATATTAAGAAGACATACGTTATCAGATGGACCAAGAGCTATGGTTCGGACGGTTCGGGGCTCAAATTATTAGTAGACTCTTGAAAAAATGGTAAATATTAATTCGTTGCGGTTATCTAAAACTCCTTAACACGCATGATAATTGATTATATTTGATATTCTACTTATTACTAGTGCAGCAAAACAGCAACTGATAAAACTCGAAATCAGGCATATTGAATTGAATTTGATTTTTACTTAAGCAATATTAGTCCTCTCCAATATTCCAGATACCTAATGTTAACATATGTTTTAATATTTAATATAACTCTTTAGTAGTTCATTGCATGACAAATCGGTTTAGTGAGGAACATGCGTGTGTAGCGTGTTGTATTTTCACATTTATCTTATAGCCGCTATTATGTATAGGTCGTTTGGTTAATGATACGTGGTAGTATATATACTCGTATATAAAATTTACCGTTGATAAAAACGAGTGTAAAAAAAGACCATTTTTTGCACGTTTAAGAAATTAGCTGTTATCTAAAATGTCCAACGGTTAATATATGTATGCTACCTAGCAATGTTACACGTTTAGATTTATTTTCAAAAAGGGTTAAATTCGATGCCCCGTCGGCTCCGTAATGGATATTTATTTACCTTTATATTTTTTAGCATGTTTTTTTTCTTTTTTCATAAATCATAAACGCAATCTAATAATACTGTAGAATTATTGTTGTAATCGAGAAATCTTTTAACAATATATATCGTTTAATACAGACATATTTTCATGGAAATAATTTCAAATAATAACTGCATGGAACTCGGAATCGCTTTTCGGAATAAACTTTATTACGGTGGTTGTTCGCCGTTCAGGAGTATCGATTAAAACGATAAATATCTTAAGGGATGATTGATGATAATGTCGTAAAGAGACTCAAATGGTTTTTATATCTGATTATATTTGTACAGTCACTAACATTTTAGTAATTATTGTACGTGAAAAAAAGTCACATTACAAGCATATGTATTAGTACTGAACAAGTAAATGTAAGAAAATAATAAGTTGGGAATACATATTCGATCATTTAAAATGTATGAATATTATAATGGTAAATATTTTTTGTATCATTTAAATATAAATAACATGGTTGAAAATATTTTCTTAACAGAGCAATTATTTTTGAGGTTGGATTTTAAAATACATATTTTTTTTCGAAAATAAAATCATATATAATTATCTTAATTGATATTATTGTATATAAATGATGTATTATAGTGTGGATACACCTAGGTTGATTTAAATGATATTACTATTAACAATATTAATTTTTTTAAATAGTTATTCGAAGAGAAATGAACAAATACATTTTAATTCATTGATTACTGCTAGAACATAAGACTAGTTTTCGGTACGAATAATGCTTGTGTTAAGATAAGATGAATTCATATTTATACTTATGTGATGTTGTATAGAGAGTTGTGATTATTTATTCAAATCGATGGCACACTGACAGACTGATTTTTGTCAAACACCGTAAACTAACCCAGAAAAGCGAGAAATCTTAGAGTCTCATGTTTGGTATAATTCATTGTTATAAACAAGACAGTTTGAATATGTAATGTGTGATGGACGAGGAAAAAAACAAAAAAAAATTATCTACTCGACAAAAAAGTTTAAATCAGCCAGGCCGCTCTAAAGAAACTTTCTAACTGTAAATAATGCATCTAATTAGTTACCATAATAATGACGATTTAAGAATGAAACTTAGAAATAAATAAAGGAGAGCTATGATGGTGTTTAAAAGTAGAAACACAAATTATAATCTCGTGCCTGTATTACGAATGATAACGTACCATACCGTCTGTTGATACATAAATTATTATTTAATAGAAGAAAAATTTTAATTTGTTTTCTTGAAATGTTGCCTGGTGTTAGAATTTTGAACTACCTCATAGGTGTTTAATTTTCGTTAAATTCGAATGTATAATAGTGTTTTGGTATTGCGTATAGATGATATTCATTTAAAACACTTCCAAAGATTAATTCAAATACCATTATTACAGCTATACATAGTACTGAGGTATAAAAAATAATAAGTTATATTATAATACTGGTTATCAGCCTGGTTAGTTTAATTTTGATTTAACGAATGATTTATAAACATAAAATGTTTTCAATACGTATTATAGTTTGTGATAGTTTAAATGGGTAATGATGTTCATGGTTTTATTGAATGCATATTCGATAGGCAAAATTATTGAATATCCTAAAAATATTTGTGTTTAAACAATGTGTGGAGTGTTAAATAAACATTTTGGGAAGAAAAAAAAATTGCCATGGACTTATACACTAAAAACTATAATATAAAAATACCAAGATGAATAACACTCTTCAGCAGGAATTGAATAATATAACTTATATGGACTTCCAAATTCCTATGACTTATTATAATTTTGTAGGCGTAGGTGTATGAAAATTTATTATATTATGTCACCGAAAATTGATTTAACTTTCTTTCACATTCGCAAAAAAAGGTGAAATAAAATCAAGAAACAAGCTATATATGCGCTTTATAACGTAAGAGGAATATTCTGAACAACAACGCGAGGGGGAAAAAAAGGAAACTTTTTTATATTATTATTTATACAATAAATCAAATCGGAATCATATTTTAAAATAGGGTTGTTCAATGTAATAGATTTTAAAAGTTTTAAATCACGCTTTTCGTACGGTTATTTTAAGAAAACTGAATGTAAAAACTAATATTAAAATATACATACTAGTTAATTGTACAAATATGTTAAGCAACAATAAATGATAATAATAATCTGATATGGTAATTGTTTTTTTTCAAAATTAAAAATTTAACGCTTATATAGATTCAAAATTAAAATACGATTGGAGGGACATTTGAAATGGAACAATAATTTAACGGAGAATAAATATAAGAATTAATAAACAAAAAAAGTACATTACTTTCAATTCAGTAACAAACTGGAAATCCAATAAATCCAAAGCCATTAAATAGGTTATACAATTTTCGGAAAAAAAAAACAATCTATTATACAAGAATAAATAATAATCATGTGCACTTCATAACTATATTATGGTAAATGGTAAGAATTATGTCTCGTTAATGGTAACGATCTTGGAAACTTCTTTCTTCATGTTCATCGTCTCATTGAAAATACAATTTTATCGTGGTGTTTTTAAATTTTAAGTGAATAATTGTAAAAAAAAAAATTATTTCAAGCAGAGCTCGATTTATTTTAAAACGATAGAAGTTTTGATAAAAAAGCGTGCATCTGTTTACAACGAACTTTTTTTTGTTGTTTTATCGAAAACCGCGGAGATACATGATTTACCAAAAAAACTTTTTCATTCCACAATTGGTGTTCAATATTTTCATCGTGGAATGATGCGATAAGATGTTTGATCTTTTTTACCGCCGAGAATATGATATAAAAATCAATGTTAAATTAATCAATTTAACATAATATCATGTTAAAATAAGATGAATCGTTGCTTTACGTCTTACTTGGAATCAAAAAAAAATTATTATACTCTACCAAAGGCAAGATTATATTTTTTCGTGCTAAATATTAAATTAAGTGCCTTGAAATAATAAAATATTTTTAACAACCATAACATTTTCATAAAGTTCAAATCTTACAATAAAATCACTGAAACATAATGATTTGGTTCAAAATAGTTTTTGCCTAGGACTTAACGTTTTCATGTTGGTGTAATTTTCTCGAGCATTTTTGGTAGACTACAGTTTGTATGTCACATACTATCTGAACTAATATACCTAACCGATAGATTGGCTAAAACTTTTTGAACGCTCGAAAAAAGGCTCACAAATAAAAGTGCACAAATAACATACACAAAAACAAAATTGGTTGTTAGGAAACTAATATATACTCTCTTCTCAAAATATAAAATCGAAAATAATAAATCATTCTTGTACAATTCACTATTTTGAAAGCCGTAGTCAATTTTTTTTTATCGAAATCAAAATTTCAAAAAATACAGTGTAATATAGTTCCTTTATATGATAAATGGAAAACTTTGAATTGTCTATGTAGTGGTTGTAAAAATTCAAATATTTCAAATTAAAAATTACTTTTGTGTATTATTTCTTGAAACCGTTTTGGCCAGTAAATAGAAATGTTTACAATAAAAAATAACTTTAAAATATTGTTTGGATACCAATTAATTGTTGATATATTTATTTTTAAAATATAAATATGGATCGGCGTTCAAAATAAATCGCATTAGTTACATCGAAATAACGTTATGTTTTTTGAAAATACCAATTGGTCAATAATAGTTGTACTTAATGAATTATTTTTAAAAATCCTATTCTCAATCTTTTAGTAATTATATTTTTACGTTGAATCAACAATTTGTTCGCAAGATCACACACGTCGCGATGTCAGTGAATGGTTATTACCTCATCATTCCTTGGATCATAATTTTCATTGATACAGCTGTGCAAATGAAAAAAAAAAATCATATTTAGTATTTTTATAGAAATAGTATTAGGTTCTCTAGCCAGCTGGTTATAGTTAGGAAAATCGAATTGATGGAAGATAAAAATGCTGATCATGTGTATCAGTCGATAGCCAATAGTAATATTCAATATTTTATCTTGAAATGTTTTAATATACGTAACCGAGTCCGACAAAAACGTGTCAGAAAGAAAAAAATAAATATTTTAATTGTAAAATAGCAGTCGCCGAAGCTGATCATATAATTAAAAAAAAAAAAAAATTATAATAATTGTTCCTGAACAATTATGAATAATCGGACTTCAGGGTTTTATTCTTGGAATTTATCATTAAGAATTAGCTCCAGTAAAACTCACCGAAATGCAAATAAACCGCCATTGATTTAAAATAACAGTTTTCTTTTTGGATTTTTTTTTATTTTATACAAGTTTATAGTGGCTGTGCTCGGAATCACGGTACGCCGGAAAGTGTGCGGCATAAAAGCAGTTGATTGCCAAATATGATTTACATAAATTCGGCGTGAAATATATTTTACGGAGGAAATAAATCCAGAGTAATAAGATCGGAACTTAGGGAGTGTCGACGCGCATCCATTTCGTGATTTTTGCTGCTTTAATTTTTCTCGTTCAATTTGCGAACACTTGTGTGTTACGTCTTGAGCTGGGAAAAATTATTTCGTAACATGTGAGCAGGAGGGTCTTAAGGATATAGACTGAGATGTAATACATAGCATATTATGTATATTTATACATCTGAACAACACGATTGAAAAACTAATTTATAAAATATTTAATTATTAGGTGATCGTTAAATTTTAGATGTGATTTCTCGAGAAAGACTCGAGACGCGAAATAATATCATTGCAATATCGTCGTTTCCTTGTAGGATATAATTAATTTTCTTTTAATTGTCAATAATTAAACACAGAGATACACGCAGGTGGTTTCGGTTCATTGATCAGATTTTCAATTTTGCAATATGGCAACAATGTACAATATAAGTTACAATTCATGAGACATTTTCATTTCAACTGCAACCTTAAATAATTACACAGATAACATCCAGTTAATTAAAACATTTCATTATACTTTGACAGGGATCTCTAGAAAGTTTTCAGTTTAGAATTGCTTAAGGATAAATAGAACAGATGTCTTCATTAAGAACAGTAATAAAATATCGATTTAATTATATGTTTTATTCTATTCGTTGTCGAGTTTTAAATAATGTGTGGATTAAGTTTTTTTTTTTCTTGGAAATGAGAAAATTTACAGAAACGAAGCGATCGAAGAAACTTTTTGTTGCAAGTTCTATGTAGTATTTTTTATCCGTTACGTCTAAAGTTGTGTCTCCTCCAAGAAACGTTGTGATGTGTTTTGAAACATTATTACCTACCGGAGGGTTAATACGATTGATAAAATGACTAATATTGTTGACCATGAACATGTAATTCAGTTTTAATATAAATTGTAACAAATAATGGGTAGTAAAAAGAAAAACAAATTAAATTAATTTTCAATATTCAGCTATTGTTTGGTTTTAAATTCAACGAACATTTACAAAATTGCGATTTCGTTTGTTGCGAAACTAATCAAAATAAATTCGGTGAACATGCAAAGACACAAACAGTATAAATATATTATGGACCAAATTCAAGTGGATATAATTTAGAAATATATTTAAATATATATTATTTTATATATTGTACAGAGTATAAGAGCGATGTTAACGGTTCGTTTTGATCGTTGTTCCAATTGTTCCGCAAATAGTTGATCTGTGCTGCGAAACGAGTAAAATTATTACTCTGACGTGCCAACACGTGGCCATTGTTCTACACGAGCTCGGAACGCGAATCAAATATTAAAATCCATTAAAATGACAAACAGTCGCATATAAACAAATTCTATATGTACCTACTGCAGTTTTGCGACGTAGAACGAAGACAATTTAAGTGGTCTAAAGACAAGCACTGCACGTAAAACAGTGGCCTGGAAAGTTTCTTCGCTAGCACTCCTGCAAACTTCCACGATTATCCGCCTTTTTAACAATCGAAGTAAGGTTAAATAAAAATTAAACACATAATATACGTCTGCAGTGCAATTTTGAGCCACCTCACGATTTGCGTACCTGCAGGTGGCCGTGTAATTTAGAGGAAATTCTAGGGCAGTAATTTTTCAACCGAAAAGTAAAAAAATATAGTAGAATGCTCTTGATCCTCTTGATTGAGGTAATCAAATTTTAAAACTATCTGCATCCTGTTATATATTTTGCGAGACTGAAAATATATTCCCATTTTGACATTATCGTGTTTAATTATAATGCAACAAATAACTATTAGTTACCTAGTAATTCATAAGATATTCAATACAAACTTATAGTAATAATACTTTTATTTATACTTATGGCACTTATCAACAGTCAAGAACATGGAATATAAGCGTTGTCCCCCCTCCCGGAAGACCGTATGCTATCCTATCGTCCACACACTCAAACTACAATATTATATCAGTATCGGCGTGTTTAACATTTTAAATGATCACAAATTTGATTTGTTTATTTTGCGTTAAAAATATTGTAGTTAAACCAATAAAAACTTTGCAGCCCAGAAGCCCACATCAAAATATCCACGGAACAGTTGCCGCTCCTTGTTCTCTCTCCTCCAAGAGTACGACTATGCCCGCAGGCGTAGGCACGGTGTCTGACATACTGCTCTTGCTGGTGGAAAATATCATCATATCCCGTTCCACCAAAGTTCAGACTGGGGGAAGAGTGGAAAACGTTTCACAGGGAAGAACAAATCGACATTGGTCGGATCGATACAATATATATAATGCGCATTACTTGACTATACGAAGAATCAATTACTGTAGGTGGTAATTCCGCGTGTGTTATACCGAGACGTGGGGGGTGGCAAACAATTCTCGAATTGAAAAATCTCACTTTCGACCGTCCGCATCGGATAGTTATGATTGTTGCACCTGATGAACGCGACAGCATTGTACAATAATCGGTTTCGAATGTCACATTATTACGATTAAATGCCGTCCAGATGCTGCGCAGGACGTGCCGACCATTTTATCACACCGAGCACGAGGAAAATTATACGTCTGTTTTTCGATTATGTTTGAATGCGTCTTTTTGCTCTCGCCTTCTCGGTTATTTTCGCATTTTCACACGAGTGCGAATAAAAAAAAAAAAGAACGCAAGGTTTCTGATCATTTCACCGTCTTGTTTTCGACGACAACTTTTAGCACGCGATTTTTACGTCGATCGTTTCCGATCACCCGAGACGTTCGCGCAAAATTATTATTGGTTAATTACGACTTTATCCAATGAAAAAATATATTATTCGGTAACGGCTAAAGCGTAATCGTCGGTATTTGTCATCGTTATTCGAACGATTTCATAATATCATAAATGACCATAAAATTAAATGTACCTAATTATTTATTAGACCGAGGCATGTTGCAGTTCTAAAAACTAAAATAATAAACAGTATTGCTGCAGAGTTTGCTCCGCACTTCTGCACATTAAAATTCCGAAAAGATGATTAAATAAATAAAATGCAGATTACGGAAATTTAGCGATTCGTAAAAACTAAAAGTTCAATGGACGAGTAATACTGCACCGAGTTAATAAAGTTTCGAAAGTCTTGGATCGGCGAGATCTCTTTAACAGGCATCTAAGAAGTTGCATAATTGTTATTTAAAGTCGTGAAAAATAAATGTAACACTAGAAAACTTATTTAATAACGCCAAAAAGGTTAGACTGTATGTATCCGTGCTTCAAACTTCCGCGATCATCATAGTTTTTCGATTAATTAAAAATAATTACCTAAAGTTTAAACGGTTCTAAACAGCCTTTCATTCGCAATCCGGTATTTTGCATCTTTAGCAACAACGTCAAAAAAATACGTTTATCGTGCACCTGCTGAGTTCATGTAATGGATTTTATAATCATATACGTCGACGTTTCGTTTTGTTTTTCACTCGCGATAATACGTCATATTTTTCCGTCCGATTTCCCATGATGTGTAGATATTATTTTCAGCGATAACAATACGCTTCCGGACGGATGCATTAATAATGATGACTGCGTTATATCCGTACGACCTGAATCGCGTTCGTCTTACTAGATTTCGGAGGGGTCTGAATTTGAGAACCTCGAGAAACCTTTTTGGTCGCCAAATTCCGCTCGCTCTACGAAGTTCAAAGAAGTTTTCGAAGAACTGTATGCCGTCAGAGCGCAAATACGCACGCACGACGACGAGAACTTTTCGCAGAAAACGAACCGATAACGGTCGGTGGTTCTGTAGGTAGTTGGCTTTTCAAACGTACAACCGGCACCGCACGCTGTGACGTAACTGTGCTAAGGACCTTGAAAACAAATTTTCACCACATCGTCGGTTTCAACGTGTATTATTACGTCGACAAAAACGATAACTTTTCTACGCCTAAAACCCGAACAACCCGTGTCCATGATGGGGTTGTTTTTAATTTACGGTACCACGACGACGCTCAATATTTCAACCGTCTCTTGTAAACTTCTCGATTGTTTGATTTCGTACCCTCACAAAAATAAAACATTCGAAAACTAATCCAACCTTTTGATGCCCAGTGGCCACTATTGGGTGTGCTTTTATTGATGTTCTGTTACACTATAAAACATATCGTTCTGGTTCAATGTATCACAATAATAATATTATGGTTCAGTAGCTCAGTGTTCAAAATACAAAAAGTAAACTGCATGTTGTAGTGGCCAAAAATATTTGTATTTGTTTTTATTTATTTACAAGCATTTACGACGTCTATCGACGATTTGAGAACGTAATAGAATATTGTTTTTCGAAAACACTCGAATTTACCGAGTAAAACGGGTGGCGTTTAACATTAAAACGATCAACCTCTTGTACCCGGATCTTAAAATAAGGGACACATTTTCATTAGATATTAATAATGTGTACGTAAACACGACGGGTGATTTTCTAATGCGTAGGTTTAAGCAACCGGCACGTACAAAATATTAAAATATTGATTTAGTTTTATTGCAGATTGAAGACTATAGCAGTTTGTTGTACATCGCACATTGATGTATTTATGTTATAAGCATAACGTTAAATCACTAAAAAGCTGTTTGTCGAGTTAAACACGTATTTTGGCAACAAGTTATGTTGGGGCCAATCAATGGCCTTCGCTGGACGCAAAACGAAAGTTTTCACATCTATAATCGAATATTAGTAAAATCGTCAAAAATGTTTTGTCTTACACGCGCGTACATAGTGTGTCGTAAAGGAGTATGGTTAGTATTGATATGATATGATGTGCAAATGAAAAACATATAATTGTTTATGTGATATATTTATACAAACATTTTCTGTAACCCCAAAAAATAAGTGGTAGGTACTTCAGGGAATTTATAATAACAAAATGTTTTTTGGTTTTTTTATTTTTGTTAACTTTCAAAGGTTGGCCTTAACAGATTTATTTCGAGAAACAAGCTGAGCGTTTTTTTTTTTTTTTATGAACAAGACTTTAGATGTGAAAAGTAGTTCAAGGCTACAACTTTTCGGAAACTTAATTTATTTTAATAGTATTATGTTACTAAGGTGTGTATGTATTAAATTCCATATACAGTATCTTAATCCAATAAAAAGTTACTTTAAAAACTCCATTAGGTACAGTCAGTATCTTCTGTTGAGACACATTATATCCTGCATATCCGTACCACAGTGCAACGTGTATCCTCTCATAAGGGAATTTATTTTCAACTTTTTCGGGAACAACGCGCATATTATATAAGCGCGTAGATGACACATTTTTGCAGTTTTCTTTTCTTTGACATAGGGTGGAGGGGGGGGGCTAGTCGAAACTTTTACCTCTGAACACTTTACGCGCGCAGTGATAAACACGAATACACTGGGAACAAAATATTTGCTGAACCGTTGGACGGTGACTTTTTCCAGAGGCCAAAGCTTTTACCAAAACGTTTAGGTTCAAAATATATAAGCAATCTGCTAACGGTATTTTGGTCATTAACATTTCGTATAAGTATATAATATCTACACGTATACAAAGTGTACACTATACATAGCATTGTGGTTAGCTTAAAATCCCTCCTGATGTTCTTATCTAAATTCTAAACACATCATGTAAATGGAGTACGTGATGTACATACGCGCATAACGAAATATAATTAGTTTAACTACTATATACTCGCTTTAGTACTGCAGGTATGTGTTACTCGTGATATTATTTTTTAACACGGGTTCGTAAACGTTGAACTATAAATACAGAACGAATTATAATAAAAAAAGTGTAACACGCTCGGTTTTGTCGCTGATTGAAATCCACAATATCACTGTGCTACGACCGAAAGGGTTGTTGTTCCGATTGATTTCAGTGTAAACGATAATTTGTTATAGACATGGGCGCCCGCAGGAGAAGTTCAGTGGAAGCGACAACAATTCGCAAAACATAAATACAAATGAAATAAAGGCTTATGTTATCTGTTGGATTTTAATAAGGACAGACAAATATAATAATCTAGAAAATATAATCAAAGAACTGTACATTTCTGTGTTTCATACTCAATTATAATTATTCGTGTCAATGTTGAATCGTAGTAGGACGAATTATTTCTCTCGTAAAACATTACCACTCTTCGATGCACGTGGATTAGAGATTCACGGGGATACCACAACGATAAAAACGTGCTACGTATAATACCTCATGCTTGAAGACAATACAACACTACCGTCTATGCAATGAAAATATTGTTGGTTAAAATGGCTAAGTTGGTGTGGAAATCACACATTATTCGATGAAATAATTTTTTTGAGAGAAAATAGAACAGTTTAAATACTGTTACGGGTTCAACATTCTGCAACACTGCAGGCATTCATTTTTGTCAAATTATAAAGTCGAATAATAGACTGGCCAAGTATGCGCAAATTACGTATTGCATTGTTATCGCTGTACTCGAATGCGAGTTTAGGCGCACTGTGCGCCATCGGTCCGATATGATATGATAATCACGTGCAAAAAGAAAAAAGAAAAAGATGCGTTACTGCAGCTCAAAACAATAAATTATTCTAAAGTCAGCGTGTAAAGTGCAGCGGTGATTGTGGCAGTGAAGTGCATACGTTTTATCGTTTTTTAGAGACGTAGCTATCAGTGAGTGACTAAGTGATAATTTAATTTTATACATTTATATATTATCGTTAACACTGAAATAGTATATATTTTGCAATTCGTGTAATGTTATAATAATATCATGTCTCAAACTCTACTTGCCAGTCGTACCTACTCGAAATTGACATACGTATATTATTGCACTTAAATTTCTCGTGTTTTTCATTTCTTTTGGTCTCGGATTACGAACACTTAAAAGTTGATTATACAATATTTACGTTTACTGTTTTTCTACTTTATGCATACGATCTTACTTATATATAGGTAGATTCCCTTGATATTTAAACAGGAGACTTCCTTTTACTATACTACCCATTCCGCACATTATGTCTGGGTTTATCATATTATTACAGTGTCTCAGAGATATTCTACAAAATAATGAACACTTTAAATGTGCATAGTATTATTATTTTTTATTTCAGCCGATGGCAAACTGTCGGACTACTTAAGTGTTATCACTATTGTATCCAACGTTTTTTCACATCTCATTGACTTCCATAAGGTGTATTTATTATTTTGGTCCTTGTATTCGGTTTTTTATTTCAAAACAACCTTCTTAGCGGAATGCAAAATCATTTTTCTTTTACACTCGTTATTATTAGTTTTATTGAAAATGTCGATAGAAAATTTAAATCTTATTATACTATAAGTTTAGTGCAATGCGTATTTATTATTTTTGAGCAAATTCTTATACAAATTATCATGAGTACGTTATAGTGCGTTTATATGGTTCTGTGATTTTCAATATTTCTTAATTATAAGACTAAAGATTAAATTCAGTGTTGTCAGCTTTTTTTCAACAGGTGAGCCACTCGTATTTCATACCTAGGATGGATCAGATCGATCATTCATCCGCTATAAGTATGTTGGGAACCACAGCATTTTCAATTTAAATTCACGATAGTGCTATACTTATAAGTTAACTTCAAATTATAATTGGTATTTCGTATGCTAATGTCATTGGCTGAAACCCGGTAAGGATTTATTGTATACGGACAAAAACTTATAATTATAGTGAAATTAGTTTTCCTTGCTAAATCATAAAATAACAAACTTTAAATAACACGATCCCAGTTAATTAAACACATACCAACGACAACCTTGTTATCTTTATACCGCTCTTGTACGTTATTTATTAAAAAAAAAAAACACTTATATTGCTTTCTTATAATCAAATTATTTACTTATATATGAATTCTTACTCGACGATTGGTTATTTCAGGGAATGGTGTAAAATAACTCAATTTTCTTAGTCCAAGTCAACATAATTTTGTTTAACTTTCAATCATACTTTGTGAGAAAATAATCAACACATTTCTTCATGATTGTATAGTTAAACGTACCTACAAAGTAAACAAAAATGTGTGCCATTTCATAAGTATATGGTTAGTTTTTTGAGCGCAATCAACAAATATATTACGTCACATAATATAACTAAATTGCTCCTAGTATTTAAGATAATGTCATGAAAGTATGTCAGTATTTTCATAAATATATGTTACACACGCAGGTATGTTATTAAAATAGTAAGATATTATGTCGATGGCCTTAGAAATATAGAATGACATAATTTAGATGCCGAATAAAAAATAAGATACTATTTACAGTGAAGATCTCGGTAAATGAAATCGATTCCATTTCTCAAAAAATACCATTGTACTATTACATATATATTGATACATTGATGTATGATATGGACGTATGGTATATCTTGATACCGTTAGAACTATGAACATTCTTATGATTTAGAGAAATCGTAACCAAATAGTAAAAATTCAAGAGATTACATGTTGCTTTAAGAGAACCCGCGGCACAGTTAATATTTAGTGTTTATTTCGAATTAGATTAATCACTGCAGCTTGTATAAAAACAAGTATGAATTATACTTCCTTCAAGGCGAGCTGCTTGAAATTGAGAGACGACGGAGGGCACGAGAACGAACGACGTGTACGAACGAGCGTTAACATTATTGGATATTCGGGAAGGACTCAGGAACCGGGGAATTCGGGCTAGGCGATATGGCACCAGAGGCAAATATGCGTTTAGATTTTACCTCGGATTCGTAATTTTCGAGTGTTTAGCTGTTACAGGGACGCGTTTACCGCGCATACTAACGAGAGAGGGGGAAAAAACAACGAAAAATATGACACCGTTTTACGGATAAGGCGCGAACGGTGCACATGGACGAGGGGCGGAAAAAAAAATAAAGCAACGACCGCGGGTTCGATGCGTCCGAATCTATCGATCTTCCTACCCCCACGCCGTGCACGCGGAAGGGAGTATAACTTTTGAACACTCGCGGGTGGCAAGCCCGTATCCAGGGGGGTCAGGGGTTCAATCCCCCCCCGAAATTTTTAAAGTAGGTATGTATTTATAATATAACTAAGACTAACTACAAATTTTATGTACAATTTGTATTTATACATTTCCCAATTTTCCACTCGTCATTAGTCTCGTTATCTTTAATTTTAAAATTATCTATACATTATAATATTATATTTTGTACCGTATAATATTAACATTAAAATAATAATATAATCATTTATTTTTAGTTCGTGTATTAAAAATATTAAACCCCCCCCCCCTGTAAATTGATCCTGAATACGTGCTTGGCGGGCGGTTGTCGAATCATTCCCGGAACTCGAGTTCTTCTCGCGAAACCCGTAGCGCGCGCGCAAAACTTCGAAGCACAATGCTCGCCGTGTTCGTGACAAAATATTCAAATACGCCTACGAAACCTGGCGGTTCCTCGAATCCGCACGTGCTACATCACCACTTTAGCGGACGAAGATCATCGGGGCGCGTAGGTGCAGGAGTGCCGGGCACGATCTTATTAGCGTAATTGGACGCGCACGACTCGCGCTTCCGCGTTTACACGTTACCGCGTGTAGTGCCAGCCCACCCCTCGTGCCCACCCCTCGGAATCGTTTTCGCCGACGTACTCGGGTCGAACTGCAGAACCCCGCGACCGGGCACAACGCGTGGCCACCACCGTCGGCGACACGTAAACAGCGGCGGGCGGAGGTGACCGCCGTGCTTACCCCTAGCCGGATTCACACCTTCCCCTATGCTACGCGATCCGTTCCGTTTATGTTCCAAGCGCGACCAGCGTTAAATGTCAGTTCTCCGCACCGCAGATAAAACGTTACACCGAACCGCACGTCAGAGTCTCGAATATATCCACATTTTCTTTCAAAACGGACCACGCGCTGTAAAAATGGGCGACAGTCAGTAGGTATATTACTGTATGTTTTAACGCGATATCTCATAAGCGGAAACACATTGACGATAAATATAATCGCATTGACCGATATGGTTAATATACCGAGTACGGCTTACGTAATATTTCCTTTAAAATAATCTTTTTTTTTACATTGCACATAAACGCGTTCTTTTAAAAACAATTTTACATTGCAGAAAACAGATGATTTCAAACGAACGAAAACGAAATTATGTTAAAAGAAAGTTCTAGTCATTTAACAGAGAATCACGCGGTTTGAAACTATTCACTTTTAACTCGAGAAGTGATCACAATACTTTCTATCATGATCCATGACAGGATCTCTATATTCGCCATCACGAAAATAACCAAACGATTCGAGACAATGGTCGCCGTTGACCGTTAGAACTTTAGATAAGACGCGCCGATGTACTCATCACATTTCTTCAGCACACAATACTGCATTCGTTTCCAAGATAGTTTGTTAAAATCTAACGGTCAAACGTCACTATTTTAGTTGAAGGCATAATGTATCTATTTATGTTTTATTTCAATTTAAAATTAGATTCATCTTGTGACCAATTTACTTATAGATATTTTATTAACTTTCTTACGTTTCCTTGTCAGATTGTAAAAGGTACCATTTACAAGTTTCAATTTAAATATAGTTTACTATACCGAAGTGACATCAACAATACAACACTCATTTTGATTATAATAAAGCGGTGTCCGTCGATTTAGACGACCGGAAACTGATGATAAACGTGATGGACACTCCAGTGCTAGTACGTGACTTGAATTTGAAAATTATTTTTATTTTTACAGAAATCGTACCCTTTCGTTCGGTCTCCACTAATGCAGACTATAACAAAATAAATATTCCGATGCACACTTATTGATCATTTGAAAAAAAATAAAACAATAAAACGAACAACCCGAGCCGATGAATCATTGTTCATATTTATGAGGCTCTTGGGTATTACTTAGTTGTTCATCACTTTATAACAAAGATATTTTTTTAATAAAAAAGTTTTATTCGCTGGATGAGTATCATTTGATTGCAGCTTGACTACATAGTGTAAAAGATACGATACTTACCATGTTAGTTTCTATATGAACATAATTATCAAATATTACAATTTTCAATTTTAATGAACGTATGTTTTGTATCCAAATATTTGCTATACGTCTATTCGATATTGATCTCTTTTTTCCATTAATTTTCACCTCTCAAGCTAAGTGTTACTGTCGGGTGACTCTTTGTCGTAATCTACCTACCGGCTACCATATAACAGTTTTTATGTACATACTTAATGCGCAGCTATAGTCTGTACAGAATGTTCTCGTAACAATGAAAATATATAATATTTATCCTACATAGATATTAAAAACCAAAAACACGAACCAAGTGTCATAATCGTTTTAAACGCGTACTGCACAAACTTTGACTTTTACTGCCGAGTAATTTGTATTCTCAAAATTGGATACTCACTTTCCTGAATAATTGTATTATTGAACTCGACTGTTTAAAATGTAAACTATCTTTAAACAGAAATGTGAATTTGTTCAAAATATTTCTAGTAAAAGCGTTTGATATAACCTCTGCACTTTTTGTTAATACGATATCAAAATAAGTCTTGAAGAGTTTCTCATTTACAAGTTTCGTCAAGTTTTGTTAATATAGATCTTTGTTTTTACCAAAAGTTTATCAAAGAATTTATTTAATGCTAACGGATTTACAATGTCAGCTTAAAGTTTCTATCTGACCTCGAATGCTACTAGAAACAACTTTGCAATGTTCAGCTGAATTTAATATAGGTACGACTTATAAGATTTAACGACTTTATTTATAGGACCGCTATATTTTTTTATTTTTTATTTTTTAATTATCAAGATGGGTATAAAATATTTATAGTTGCCTATAAAAAAAATTGCTTACACTAATACACGTGTAGCTCATGCATATCGTTCGGCGTACAAGGTTGGTCTCCTATACTATATTGTGTACATTTGGATTACGTATATACGTCTAAGCGAATTGTCGATGCGTTGTCGTTTACAAAATTGATTGAATAAATTAGAATTTAACTTTTTTTTTATTTTTTTTTGGCCATATATTTTATTTGTTTGACCATTATTCCGAACGTAGTGCATTAATGTGAAACGCGGATTTAGGCTACATCTATTGACTTTGGTTCGCTAATTTACAGTCACTCCCTGCACAAGGCACTGTTTTGATTATCATACATAATTCATGGTTTCATAATAATAAGATCATCTGAATCCCGAAAATCATAATATCATACTGACATATATATATAAGAAATACAATTATCCGATAATTATTATGAGTGATGATTTCGCACTATCATCCCATCACTTTAAATTAGTGAACATTCACGGAACGTTCAATGCGATAATGGTATAGTATACTGCAATACACAGCACGTGCAGATTTTGTGAAAAATTAAATTGAGATCAATATTTATAAGACAGTGAAACATTGAAACAACCATTTTATTCATTATTTTTGAGACCTGTCGACCGTTACTAGTATTACTTTTTTAATTTTAAAAACTAATCGGTCATTATACTTAATATATTACGAATTCTAATCAAAAACATTCTAAGGTATTTAATTTATTCATCAAAGAAATTTTTTAAATTATATTTTATACAACTGACTAATGTATATAATATAAATAAATGTATATTTTGAAATGTGTAGACACCTCTTAACTTCCTGGTATAAATTGTTTAATAGCATTGTTAAAATGTGTGATAAATGAAGTAATATTAAATAGAGCATTCACAATATGGCAAACAAACATTAAAAAGAGAGACAAAATATTAATATATCCTCTAGAACTTCAGTTTAATTAAGTATGAAAGGATAAGGAGATATAGAGAAATGTTTTTAAAAGTTTTATTTAAATTAAATGTATAAAACCATAAACATTAAAACATGTACTCCACATTAATTACTGCTATCAAATAATATAAAGTTCCATATCAATTTAAAGTTTGATATGTGTATCGCCTACTATATATGCAATAAGCATGTTTAATTTAAACAGACTTTAGGTTTCCATAACTAAATTGTTTTATATTTTATTTGCCCACTGTTATTATAATTTACTTTTATTATTAAATAAATCAGCTTTACATTATATCTAAAAAAATAACAACACCGCATACGAATATGTTACATAAAAATATGGTTTTTCGAACAGTAATGTTATGTGAAATGTAGATTGTCATGGATATTAATGCTCCCAAACAATTATAAGTAAAAAAGTAGCATTAAAAAGCATCTCAAATAGGAACTGAGTATTGGGGGTTACTCAAATTGGTTAATCAGTTGATAATTATATTTTTATACAAATACTTATTTTATTGATTATAATTATGTGAAATGCTTTAAATTATTTTAAATACGGAAAAATAATGGTAATATTATTAATTTACTTGCTTTTCATTACTTTGCGTGTAAGAATATAAGTATGATGTATAAAAAAAGTGTCATTACTATTTACTCTCATAAAAGGTTTCACAATATTGCAATAATTGTTCTGTTGTTGTTCTTTCTGTAAATTTAATTCACTTAATATAAAATAAAAAAGGATATTAAATAATAGTACATATGCGATGATAATTTTCCCATTTTAATGATAACCATCTACAACAGTACCAGTTATAATAAACACGATACGTTTTTACCTTTGATATACATATGCACCCTTTTTGGTTTTTAATTTTAACTTGATTACAAATGGTATAAGGGAGATTGTGTGAAAACAATGTGGTATTACAATTCTATCCAAAGCCTCATTGAATATTGATAGACCTGGTTAGAACGGTTTGAAAACGAGGTTTTAATAATTTTATCTCCTCACACGAGTACTCGCGTCGTAGAAATCTTACAGTGAATAAAATATAACTACAACACGCGGCTGTTTGTCTTTTTTCACCCCTCGATAGTTATCGGAACACAGCAATAATAAATATTGAATATTTGCACGCAATATTTGTTTCATTATAAGTCATAATGGCACTGTTTTTTGATGTTTCGGTCGATTGGCGTATATTTCTGCTAAAGGCCAACTTCTAAATATAGCACGGGGACGGCGGCCGGGGTATACGTACTGTTTATTTAATATAAAATATTTATATATAACCATACGATTTTGTCCGCAGAAGTACTGCAGAATATAATATAAAATAACGTTTAGATATTCTAGTACGTAAAATATTTGAGTACCTATTGTATAATCAGACGGGTGTACGGGCGAAAAATTGAGTACAAATACCAAACAGTGAAACACACATATTATTACGAAATACAATTTCGTGTTCGAAGAGTTCCGGTAAGGTTGTCATAACGTGGTATGCTCTCTGCAAAGCGTTACTTATTTGTAGCACATCGACGTTTATAGTAGGAAATAAATGTTTTCATAAAAAGTGTCAACAAGTCCTTCAATGTTTTTTTTTCTTACATTGTTATGCTCCGGAGACTCAACTTGTTCTGTTGAACGAGTTAACGTTTTCAGCAGTTTTGATGATATTTCACAAAATTACATTTCTTTATTCATTTTATCTGTAAGAACGGTATTGCAGAAATATTGTAATATTTGACGGTAAATATGGTATAGTAGGCTGTGCGTTTTGAATTTTAAAGAAAATATTTTCAATTTGGGAAATTTTTCACTTAGAAAACCTTACTTGTGGAAATATATTGATGTTACAGGTTTATTCTCTGAGGCGTATTCAAACAATAAACATTATTTAAAATACTACGTTATGAAAATTATAATATGTGGACGCATTTCATAAAATTAAATGAAAAAAATTGAGCGTACAATTTCAAATATGAGGTTAATAACTATTAAAAATCCATTATTGAAATGTGATACGATCTAAATAGTCCTTTCTCGCCTAGAACAACCGTTATTATGTTTCAACCAAACATATTTTCTCAAATTCAGGAAAGAAAAAAAAATTAAAAGTGATGAGTGTACAGTATGTAGAAGTTATATTTATATGAATATCACTTGGTCAAATCGTTGAAAAAAAAAACAGCATTTAAGTGAAAGTTCTGTTTTCGTAACATTGTAGAAGACATTAGTCAAATTATTTTGTACACTACTTGTTCTAACTTTTGAAACAAGATTATGAAATACAAGCACGCATAAGTTTTAGTATTACATGTCATACAATATAATTTAAAAACATATTTAGTATACAAATTATGATTATATTAACTAAATATTTTGAAAATATTTTTATAGACTAAGAAAATATTTTAACCATCTAATTTTTAAATGAGACGCTTTTTTCATCGCAATTGAAATTGAACATTTAATAAAACCTTTAGGTACATCTACTTAATTAATAATTCAAAAAAATGGTACTGTCCTATACCTCTATTGCATTTCACCGACTATACATTTTAAACCTTTAAGCCTGTAACATAATATCAAATAAATATTGAAATTAAATAATACTTACTCTAAACTTACATTTTGTGTTAAACTATATTTGACAGAAAAATGCAATATTATAATTCCTTTTTATGTTAAACTGACACTAGAAAGAATGTTGTCTTTTATTTATTTTATACGCTATGATACGCTCTACGATATTTATTTCAGCTTGCACGAACCAAGTATTTCAGTCAATTATGAATTAAATATATTATAATATGAACAAATAAATAAATAATGTGTTTCTGAAATTTTTTTTAATAAGGCCTGTTAAAAAAAAAAAAAACTTTTATAGCTATTTATTTCCACATAAATTAGTGTTCTAAAAAAGTTATGAATTGCGTTATTTTACGCGATTAATTTTCCTCTGGGTGTAAAAAGTGAAGAAAAAATGGTAACTCGGAACACAAAACATCTAATAGGCTATTATAATGAACCCGAGTCATTAACGGACAGCAATTATAAACCCAATGTTGAACATCGTTACTAAGAAATAAAAATTACATGCCTACTATTCATCTATATGCCAAAACAATGAAAATTAAATAGAGATTTTTGAGAAGAATATACTGATGTTCATATAGAAATAACTGTCATACCAAGCCATTCATGAATAATTAATTAAATATATTTTAATTTTTTTTAAATTAAAGTTTTAAATGTTTATATATGTAAGTATACGATGAACCTTTAATAAAATCAGTCAAAAAGAATGTATAGATTTTGATGTTATATGGTTTTTTTTATGGTTCAATCTTGAGTGATATTTTAACTGATGTAGTTTTCACTATTATTTTATCTTTTGATGTATAAAATTAGTGCAGTTTTCTTAAAATTATTGAATATAAAGTTTATTGAAAACTACAATTTGTTAATTATTAAATTATACTTGTAAAACACTGTAATTTTAATCAATATAACTTGCATATTCAATATTGACGCGTATTTTATCGAAGTAAAATTTCAAAGTTCTTTAAATTTGAATTTGAGCTTAATTTGATATTTTTTTCTCTTGAAATAATCAATTTATAATTTATAAATCACATAATTCTATGCTAATAATAATATTATACATATGGATATACATCTTATAACTAAAGTTATTACTTATAAATAGTTAAACATTAAAAAAATTAACAATAGACAACAATATAATGTAATAAATGTTTCAAATTTGAATTTCGATTACCTTCAAATTAATTTTACAGCAATGATATTTATATTTAAATTATATATTTTTAATAAATTCAATTATACTGGAAATAGCACTTTTTGTAGTATAATACGAATTAAACTTAACCAATTGTTTGGCTTTAGTTTCTTATTTTATATTAAAATAAAATATTTTAATCCGTGTTAAACAGTTACATACGATTATTATATACATTTTATATAAGATTTCTTATAGCTTTTCCTAAGTCATTGAGTACAATTTTTATATACTTTTATTACACCATTAATTTTAAATGTAGATGATACCTAGTGTGGTACATTACTGAGATTATGAACATTGTAAAAAATAGCAAATTGAAAAATGAATACACATACACCTGTTACTTATATTTGTTATTAATTTTACATTATGTAATACGTAGTACATGACAATACTATCGTCGATCAGAATCGCTTTTCTAGAGCGATTTGTGTGATCATTACTTTCAGAATTAACGATTTCCGCTTCAGCGGCTTACCCATCTTTTGTATCTCATTTAAAGGCTATGTAGGGTCGGTAATTTATTTTTTTATTTGAAAACTTCAGTAATTTATATTTTAAATTATTTTTGTTTTCAGTATTTTTTTTTTATTTTTTTTTATGCATAAACAATGAACATATTATATAATTTAATGGGTAGTTAAAGTCATTCAAAGTGCAGCTATTTCATTATTTACACTAATACTTTTTAACATTAAGTTTCTCACACGTAATAATTTAAAAATTTAGTGGTAACATGTAATTTGTAAATACCTACGCTGTAGTGCTTACCTACTGTTCACATTAATAAAACATAAAACAGTATGTACAAAGGTAATGAATTGTTTATGCCTTAGCGGAGAAATAAACGGTTTGATAACATCTAGGTTATATGAATGTTAATGAAAAAAATAAGTAATATGGTAATAGAACAATTTAAAGATCACTGTTTTTGATAAGAGAACATTTTGAAAAAAAATTAAACAAGAAATCGTAACATCAAATACTTACAATTACATTGGTAGGAGAATTTGCACAGTTAGCGATTTTTTCTGAAGGGAGGGGCTAAAAATTATCATCATTGTTGTATATTCTTTAAGGTATTTATAAAAAATATAGCATCACACAATTTTTAAACAAATAAAAGCAATCATAAATACACCTTTTTAATATGTATTTATACATTCATTAAAAAAATATATTTTCTTTAAAAAGAGAACTTAAAGAGAGCCTAATAACAGATAATACGTGTAATAAATGTTATAATATAGTCGTATGATTTGAAAATAACGAAAACGATTCTAAGCCACGACATTGCATACTTTAGTAACTAAAAAAAAACCCAATCCCCGGGTTACATGTTTTACGTAAATTTATATACATCATTTTTAAATTTCTGGTCGTAACATTGTCAAGTATAGTATAACTAATTAATTCGTATTTTTACCTTTAATAAGCTGCGCCGCGCATATTATATTATGAATATTTATTATTGTTTATTATTGGAATAATATTATCAAAGAGTCGAAAAAAAAAATTATTTTTAATTAATATTCATGTCGGTATGAAATTCCCAATAGTTAATGTTATAAACATCACGTTGGAATTTGTCATGTTATTTATTAAATAAAAACACGAAATAGAGAGGATACCGCATTTATTGCAATGTCACAATCGTCAAAATAATTTTCCAGGACACACAGTGAAGCATGATTACCATTCATTCGAAGTTCAATGACAATAATCTCGCGGTAAAATTGTAAGCCTTAAGGCACAAAACACAAAGCCGTTGTGTATAGATTACCAACACGAAGGAAAAAACAATAAAATCATAAATGTGTATGTATGAAAAGTCAATATTTTCAAAAAATTTTTTTATACCTAAGTTTCGGAAAAAATAACGTGGAAATCGAAAAATAACCAACTTACAGTATACGAAGTACTACAAGTACAGCTGCTTAGGACGTATAGGTTACACTTCTCGTCGGATTTTCGATCAGTCGACGAGATGCTGCGCGCTGCAGCTTTCGACACGAATTAACTGCGCACTAAAATTAGTGTAAACAATAACAACGATGTATGGCCGGAGGGCGCACGGAGAGTGAAGGAGTTGCTGGTCGGTATCGATCGTGCGATATAAGGACAGTAATAGTTTTTATAATAAATACAATTCGATGGAAAATTTCAGAAATGTTGATATTTTATTCATATTAATTAAAGTGAGTTGAACGCGATTTACCGCGGCGTATTATCTGCAGTGCATCGGTACATGCATATGTCTTGTGGCTAATGAATTCAGTAGACACATGATGATAATAATATATATAACTGCATTTAAGTCTGTAACACAGTAGAAATGAGCGAGCGAATTCGAACTATAGAGATAAAAAACTATGATCACGTTCCCGGCGTCGGGACAAAGTGGTGAGCCATCGCACGTATCCATGTCAATAATAGCACGTACCAACAACAAAAGAAAACGAGTTTGAATCGGAAGGTCTTGAAACTGGCGACTTAGTACTACGCGAGTTACCATCAGGGGCAGCTTGTTATAAGATCATCAGGAGCGATCAATCCTGGTCCAAAAGGGGGTGGGTATACATAATGGCGCGGCAAACGACGATTTTAGGAACATTTATTTTTCGCGTCTAATAAGTAACCTACAGCGTAAACACTGATGAATGACAATAATCATAATTCATAGACTTAGTAGTATTATTAATACAGCGAAAAGGGTGGGTGGGTGGGTGGTTTTATGAAGTTTGCTCCTCGAGTTTCAGTCGCTCAAGCCGCCACTGGTTACCATATATATACAAATGTATAAATATGGGCGCTTACATTTAAAAAGACTGCATTTTTTTTTGCCAAGCAATTTTTGTTGTTAATCTCGTTAAATTAATTTTGTGTATTAAACAATAGGATTATACTATTGTCGTGCAAACGAAAAAGAAACAAATTTACAATTTACTTAGTCTACATAAAATTTAACTTCACATATAGATCAACGGTAAGACGCGGTTGTAAGTTTAAAATGTAAGCCAATAAGACATAGAAGAAATATAGTTGAGTCAATGTTCACCTCCGAGTTGCGAACCTTGCGAAATTTCTTTACTGCGCGGCACCCGGTTCAATAATGAGATGTCTAAAAACGCGTCATTCGCCACGAGACAACATATTATTTCTTCTTGATTTTCTTTTTCTTTTGAACAACGATTTCCGACGAATTAATGACACTTGTAAATTCTACGTGCATTTTTATTTCACACCTAATCGAATTACAAACAAAACACGATCAGAACTGTTTGTTCGATTCTAGAGCTGGTGTAATAAGCAATTACTATACAACAATGTGTTCCAGGCTCATGGGACTCGGGAGTGTATTGTACATATTTTTTTCAAGTAAAATCGGTGCGCTTAAATAAATCTCGCTTCGTCCGGGGCAATTATTAAATGCTACTCGAGATGATTAACCGCAATATAATCGTGAGCTAAATGTAAATAATTTAAATAAACATTAATTGTGTATAAGTAATCTCAGTTATTCGTATTTACACAACGAAACATGTGCGTGTGATGAGGACTTATAAGTATCTTGAAATTACCTTTTAACAGTTAATGTTTTATACATATTTATTTTGTTATTGTCTCACGCGTGCACACACTGATATGAAAAAAAACAGGTCTTATGCATATATACTACAACAGTAATAAGCATACACATTTATAGCGTACACGGATTTATTCGAAAAACACGGTTTGAATTATTTTCTAGGAGATGAATAGAAAACGCCAGCACTCTGTCACGAAATAGTCGAGGTAATCAAATGTTATTGACTAATAAACGAAATCAACATATCATTAAAACGTACTCACCAATAAATTCGTAGTGAAGCGGTATAATATATTTCACATTTTAAATCGATTTAAACGATCTACATGAGCGCGCGCGCCCACGTTAAGTTCTCATGTGAGAGCAAATACGTGGAATATTAAAATTGAACTGATGCGTAGGTATACATGCGTAAACGCGAGCATTCTAGTGTAATCAATCAAAAATATTAATTTTAGCATTTTATCTGATCCTTTTGTCTCGTTTCTGGACGAATACTCAGAATATTATTTCATAGGGATCGTATTATAGTACAGTGGATACAGCAATATTCAGTTGAAACACAATTATTACAGTTGGTTATAAAACAAACATGATTTTTGAAATAGTACGTACAACTTGATCGGCGACTGAAAATAAATTCATAAAGCAGAATATTATTTTTTGTTTGTTGTTCATTTTATCAGCTATGATTTGTCAATACACTCGTTGTATTATTTTATTTTTACATTTTTCGATATAGGTACTTTCAAAGGAGTCTTTTACATACATAAATATTAGCATCATTTTATTCATAACTTTAACGAGGCTAGTGCAAAATGAAAACTCTCAGTAGTGAACAAAAACAAAACGATGTACAATAAAATAATATAATAATGTAAAATCTCGAAACCCGAATTCCTCCATTTATAGTAAGTCAAGATAAAACTATCCCTTCTGAACTTTGTGGGTAGGTACTTAATTCATTTGAAAACAACAAATGTTCGATGATTTTATAAAAGATTTTCCAAAGACACATTATATAATAAGCTTCTCGATTTTTTATTGTGAAATAACATGAATTGACTCAAGCTTAAAAAAGTTCACTTTTGTAAAAAATATGATATTATTCTTGGTATATAGTTGTATTTTGATAAGCGGACAACAGGAACGTAATGTATGAAAAAAAACCAACATTGCTAAATAATTTCATTATCCATGAAATATAATAAATGGAAAATGTATAAATCGAATAAATTTGTAAAAAAAAAACAAGCCGCGGTACATTTTCCTCTATTAAGGTTTTTAAAAATAAAAATGATTCATTAGTGTACCCACATTTGCATCTCCGATAAATAAAAATACAGTTGGACGGATTTATACTAATAATTTGTCATTAATTTCGTTGCTAAAATTCGTGGCAAACAACCATAAAAATAATTGAAAAAACAACTTATAATACGAGACCGTACAGCGCGCAATAATAATAATAATAATAATAATAATAATAATATGTGTTTATTGGTTTTATGGAATTTTTATCAACACGGATAATCACGTACGTTGCACTCGGCGTACAATGGCGCGAATAATTATTTTCATTCGCTTTAATGGTGAAGCATTTTGCAGAATAACTAATGTATACGAGTTCGCGAACGGAATACATTTTATTTTCGATTTCTACCTGTAAACATTTTTACAGTAATCAAATTTAAATTTGTACGCGTACATACATAAGGATCACGTAAGTAACGGGCGTGAACCACGCGGTAGCGCAATTATAACGTACGTATAATACGCGGGTAAAAATGGTATCATATCCATGGTTACAATGACGTGCTGCATTTTTACGCGGAATTTCCGAAACACCGGACCGAACAACGTTTTCGATTTCGTCGAACCGTGTCGAGCATATAGCGTGATGCGAGTGGTGACTGTGCTATAGATTCCATATACTATTGCGCGGGACGCGACGCACGAAATGAATAATTCGTTTAGACGACGGCGTTCGCGACGGTCACAAAAGCGCATACGATATCGCGGGACATCTGAAAGAGATAAAAGTGACGCGCGTGCGGGTGGGCGTCGCGATGGCGAGTGGGCAATGTTTGACGGGGAAAATCGAAGGAAAACAATTTCGCCGCTTCGGCACGCCACGGTGTTCGGGGGCGACGGCGCTGCCTGCTATCATATTATTTCCGAGATCCCGAAGGAAACGGAACGTACCGTACATTATTATAACAACGTCCGGCGGCGATTTCTAATCACGCGACCGACTTACTTGTGCGTCGCTCGTTGCCGTCCGTCTACGAGGTCGGCACGGATACATAACAATGCTTACAACGTCCACGTTCGAACACCGCGATCACACGTTAGTCGAAAACATCTACTGCGTCGCATGTAATGCATTATAGACGTGCGCGGCGGTTTGAACGTTTACACCCAGGCATATCGAATGAAACCACCCCCAACCACCCCAAAATATTTACCACCGAATACGTTCATACAATGTTATCATGGTGCACCGAGTTTTCATTCATCTGACAAAGATTTGCGTGAAAAATACGTAAAGAAGGTTCGCCCCAAATTTCCTTTTCACCGGGGCACCGTCAGAATAGAAGATGCTCACAAATCAAATATGCGCGTGCGCTCGAAACCGATTGTAATGTTTTCGGACCAAATGAATCGTTTTCAGAATCCCACTGGACTGCACGCGCACAGACTGATTTATGAGCGTAGGCTTAGTGAGAAATGTAAAAGAGGAGAACAAGAAATAAATAAATAAGAGGAAGGAACACCAGTCGAATCGTGTTCTTTCTTCCACTACCACTCTCTCTCTCTCTTTTTTTTTTAATCGGCATTTGTCTATATTAGAATATAGTACGTTATCCGGAGTTTAGAACGATTCGGACCGGCCGGAGAGAGTAAAAAAGTGTTTTTTTTTCGAAAATTTAAGTGATACAACATAATATGCACAGGACGGATAATATTATCGGAAACCATTCGCGTACGGATCGGCGCGTAATACTTATACACAGAACGTTGCACACGTATTGCAAACGAAAACGGGTAATGCATTTTACTGCACGCAGATCTCCAGCGGGTTACGGTGAAGAAAAAAGTTTTTTCTTCCTCCCGCGCTTAGATGTGCGTTATTTCCGTGTAGGGTATAACTTTGCACTAAGCCTCTGCTCGCCGAAATGCCGTTTAGTATATGACTTGGTTCACTACCGCGATCGCAGCGTTACATGAACCTTTATCTACTTTTGATAAACACTCAAAACTCTAAAGCTCACTTTGTACACATGCGTGCGAGTGTAATAAATCTGTAGTGTCCCGCGAAGATTTACTATTCCAAAGCGTCGGAAATGCCGGTGTAGTAATAATGAAAACGTCTCTTCGGCCCACCTCGCATTCAACTAGTATACGGGTTAGTATAATAAATTATATTATATTATTTATTCAGTGGAATCGTTTAAAAGTTAATTTTACAATGGCCAATTGCTTCCGCCATCGAATCGAGCACATCGAATATTAAGCAGGCAAGCAGCCGCGAAGGTTTGTTTTGGTTCGCAGGCCAACCCGCGGGTAAAACGTGGGTGCGACCACAAAGGGTCTTGGAATCGGCAATTGTCCGTCTCCGTCCATCGCGCGCGCAACGTGTACAGGGGTTTAAACGTTTTCTATTTCCAACGTGACAATAGTAACGTTATGGCACTGATGCGATAAAGATTTTGAAAACCAATTTAATACGTCGTCAAATCCACACGAGAAAACGATTTACTCACATTTCTTTTATGTTACACCTAAATGAATTCCACCGAAATCTATTGCATTTTAAAAATTATCAATTCGCGCGTAGAAAAAAATGAAAAGAGTGAGAAAGCGCGCCTTTCCGCGTGTACCGCAATATTTAGCGTATTTTACAACACTGTGAGAATTAATATCAGATCGACCGTTGCGAGTACATACACGCCTTACGTGTTTATCGAGCCGCATGTATATGTATACAACGATTGGTTTATTACACTCGTTTGTCATTGTATTGTACGTATAATACCGACCATCACTGCACGGTATTATAAAATCGAAATGGTCTGGCCTCCCGTGTTTTGTTCAAGTAAAATACGATTTAAAGCAGCTTATAAATAATATTTCATACGTATATATTATATAATAGGTACATGAAGTGTTCTGGAAGACTGTGCGAAGAGAGGTTCCGGAGTTTTTTTAATAGGCAATTAACTCGGAGTATAATATTATTATCGTTTTGTACTTTATAATTTAAACGTCCCTATACCTATAAGCATACCACCTCCGCTTTTACAACTAAGATATTTCAAATCTCCCGGCATCCGTTCTACTTTCACTATGTATAACATTATAGCTGAAGTTCTGCTTCAGAACTGCACCACACTTAACATAAGTTTTTCTATTTTATGTGTTGTACTTTTTGCTTGTAAAAGGCTCACCTAAATAATTAATGGTACCTATACAGTGTCTCGTATCGTACAGAAATATCATACTCGTTATTTTTATGCGCCATGTTTATGTAGAATTTAAAATATTTCATCACAATATTGAATAAAAATATTGAACTATATGTTTTTGTTAATGAAAAACTCCAAAATTTTAAAAGAAAAAAACCACGATTTTAATGTTTGGTTTCGATTATTTGTTATCTCATTCTTATCTAGATGAAAATTATTTATATTTATTACACCATTTATTACACATGGATAAATTCAATTTTTGCAAAATCTAGCTTTTTCAAGACAATTTAAAATTCATGCATCTTATATTTATCTGGATATTTTTCCGTCCGAGCACAGTACTGCGAATAGAGTTACGAAAGTTAAAAAATGTTTATCTCGCAGGTTATTTTATGTTATGTTGTACGATGTAGACGCAATATCTTCGATTTAATAACAGTCAACGTTTGTAAAAAAAAACCATGACGTCGATTGAGACAAAAGTTTAGTTTTTATGTTAAACCTTTAATTAGTTCAAGGCAATCGTGTATACATCGCGCAATGATTATTACGTGAAAAGCTATCCGTCAACTTTGAAAAGACCTTACAATTGTTGTTCGTCGCCACATAGCGTTTAAAGAAATGAGAATGCAGTAGATAATTGTGGATTTAACGATTGGAACTGGATGTATAAACGTTAAGTAGTGTACCTAATAAAAAGCAAGTGTCATATAGTGTGACAGATGTAACGTACCTAGTGAATCGTAAATATACCTTGAAACGTCCTGTTTCGCAGTGAGAATAACCGTTGGTACGAACTGTATTTACCTTTAACAAACAATTTATTACGATGGCAAATGTACACTCTGAAAGAGAATAGAACGGCGTCGGACTAGTTTTACGAAAATAATTTGTAGACCCTAAGCCGTAAATTAACTCGAACTATTAAGGTCTGCCGCGTTTGCATAGGACAAGAAAAGTAATTTTAATTACCTACCGGCCAATGCACTTTAAACGTTTAAATAATTTGTACTGGTTCAAGTTTATTTGTTCTGAAAAAAAATGCATTTTCTCTGTATACTTTCTTGTTTTTTTTTCGTACTACGAGCTCGTCGTCCTTACCACAATATATGGTCAATTGCGCAGTACGGGCGGCAAATAGTTCCAATAGAGCTTTTACTCTTTAGACGAGGAGTTAAGTTAACTCGATTCGTCGCATATGCTTTTTCTGAAATTTATCAAATCGTTTAGGTAAAAAAAAATACATTATGCTTTTATTGCGGTACCCATACCTATTTTTTGCAGCGTGATTGTCAACAGGTTACACGGTATATTATTTGTTGTATTATCTAAGTGCACGTCAACAGAACGACGGAGTGTTGTACTTTTGTCGTAATGGGAATCGATGGCGTTTGATTGGTACCTCTGTTGTTTCCGATAGTACAAGAAACGTATACGGTATTTTTAATCAATATATTTTCCATGAGTTCGCTACTGTGAATCTATTATCTTAACATTTCCACTTAAGTGCACATCTCAACTTCTAAATAAGTGCACAACAAATAGTCCACCCACGCAGTGGGTACATGTACCGAGAAACAGCGTGGTTGTATTTTTACAAAAAAAAAAAATACTTCTTAGTACTCATTGTAAACGGATTAAAATAAGTCGTGCATAATATTGAATGATGCTTTGTGAAAAAGAAAAAAATGAATATTATGCACGGAACGACGGCGTTTATAAAACGTAGAAGATATCGTATAATATGCATGTACAGTTAATTACATCGAGCTCTAGACATATCGTTGTAGTAAAATAATAAAAGAATATATCGTACATAAGAAGGTGTGTGTGTGTGTGTTTGGTGTCGGCTAGCTGTTGAGTGCGATGGCGCGGTGGAGGGCACGTGTGATGCAGAGAGAAAACTGTGCGGAAAATGATAGTACATATTATTATAATGTTATATCATGTTATGTATATTGTATACGGTTATGAAATACAGAAACGTACCCGTCTATCTTATTTCCTTAGTTTATATTATCAGCTCGCTCCTGCGGAACGATGGGGGCGAAGAGAACGGTCTCAAATCCTGGGTTCAAAATCCAACTAGACACTTTCGAGATTATGCTTACAAGAGTAATATTACATTTTTATTGTTAAACGCAATTATATTACCAAATATATTTCGGCCAAAAATGATTTCCCGACACTAACAATTTTTTTCTTTTTACCCAAGCGGGCATTTAAAATTACATTAAGCCTGATCAATACAGTCTTGTACACATGCATATATTGTACTATACTATGCTATTCGATCGGAGCAAATTTATACACATTTATCCCGGCTCAAAGTCGTGGACCGGCTGACAACAGCGTGGAATTTATCGCCGAATTAATTAATTCGTCGTGCTGTTTTCCCGTAAGCGTATGTTTACGGTGAATATATACGAGCGTTTCAATTTTCACCGTACCTATTATTTATTTAATTTCAAATTGTTTACTCTTCCATCACCCCGAAACTATACACAGCCCGTTGTTCACCAGTAGTCGACACAGCGCGGTCGTGTTTGTTATTTCAATGTTTCGAAACATCTACAATCCATACAACAACGATGATGGCTTCGGGAACGCTTTGGTGACGGCAAATCGTTGACGTTACGTATCGTACGAACGGCGCGAAGTGCGTGAAGTTCAATAGTGATTATGTACAACCGTGGTGCCTACTATTTTCTTTGCGCTACACCTGTAGCCATTCGCCGCGCCCCCTCCCCTCCTTCGCTCGTTTCGAGTACGTTTAGCGTTCATAAGCGCATTTAAACGAAACAATTATTATTACAAATACGTGTATCGCGTGAATTACAAATAATCATGTTCGTAGCATAAAAATGTCACAGTGCAATAGACAAATTTGATTGTCGTGCGAAAATAAATTTCACTTGTAACACTGTTAATGTAAAAAGAACGACGGTATTGTTAAGCGAACGCACGTCGACTTAACGTATGTTTTCTTCTGAAAATTATCGACGGACCACGATTTTTACTTTTGTTTTCGTCACACGCAGAACGACGCGCTCTTCCTCCACGTCGTTGTACCGCGTCTCGCACACGTAAACATTTGTCAAACCACCCAGGGAATCGTATATTTAGAGGACGTAACATGAATAAATGTATTACGTTTTGGCCGGGAAACTGTCAATTAGTGACTATGGGCACAGTATTTTATGTCCCGTGCACACGCGACCGTCCCATGTATACGCGTATATATAACGGCACAGGATTGCCTTTATTTCCCGAGTAATACGATAAGCTTATGTGTTCTTCGTCTTATTACATAATGAACTTGGTTTTTGCGAAGGATAAAAATAATAATAAACAAATTACGGTCCGACTGAGATAAGATCACGAATTATATACATTCAGCCGTAAATCGACACCTGCGTTATCTCAGAGGAACTTGACTTTTATCATCCACAGCACTGCTGATGTATCATGTTACTTTCTTTATTCTTTATTCTTACTAAAATTAAAACTGCAACAGTGCAAAAGTAGTCGGTCATTTTGAAACGCACCAGTCGCAATGGACTTTTGAAAATACTTTCGAAATCGTATTATCTTTTGTAAAAATGAAATGGCTTTCTTTTATGTTCTACGAAAATATATCATTTTTTCGTTGTATTTTTAAATAAACGACCAAACGAATACAGTTAATAGATTTTCATTAAGCCGACAATCGTTTAAACACCGTTCATACGGAATCCTGGGACGGTCTAAGTCTCTAAAGTCTAAGGCGTTCGAGTACCTATTGTACTAAATTACTTAATCATACTTCTTGTTACGCTTCCCGAGTCGTTCACCGAGTGTGCTTAATCCCGGAAAAATACGTATACTCACTGAAATATTCCAAGGCAAAGATTTTCATTTTTTGATAACTTTGTTTTCTCTCTCAAAGTTAAATTAACGTTTTCGTTCTTCATTGACTGAGCACTTAACGCGTTAAAACTGTTGTCCGACGGTTACACATACGCAGAACGGTAACGAAATTGCACGGTCCCCCGCCGCGGTAAGTAGGAGGTTCATACATTTTTAAGCTCTTTAAAACACCCGGGACGAGATGTGAATATTAAATTATTAATCGGACCGCATTACTGATAAATTATTCGGAACGCTTTGAATTACGTTTAAACGCGCGGTACATATTTTATAATATAAGTTGTGTCGCACAACGCGTTTTTGTACACTACACAGTGTTAAGTCGTTATTCAGAACTTTACGCGTGCACAAACGCCTCGCTCCCCAGCCGGACGATAAACAAACACCGGTCATACCTATATTAACATAAATTATACATTCGAACTTTTGTTCAACAAACTATATACGGTTCCTTGAAAGTAATCCGGTAAAAATTTTTAAATAATTTGTTCACATAAAAACACACCTATTTACCGGATGAAATCTGTGAAATATCTACATAGTACATACTAATAAGTTATAAGTAATAATGATAATAATATTGTAACTGTACGGTTATAAAATATAATAAACAAAATCGTTGTTAAATTTTGGTATTAAAGGTACATAAAATCATCTACGCAAAATAGTGTCGTATTGTTGTTGACGGAACTTAACTTTGCCGTCTACCCAAAAGCTACGACATATATGTATATTTTTGTATTATGATTATAAAATAATAGTTTACAATTAGTGCGTTCAACACCTACAGGTTATTGTATAAAATGTTCCAGTTTTACCTGTAACCACGCAGCGCATCTTCGCGCATTTAATATTATAATACGACGTGTTCGGCGCGAATCTCGCTCGTTCCTCGCGCCAAAGGGATGCGCGTACTCGAGGGGTGGTTTATAGTATGTATAATTTTGGTTTAGACGTTTTAATGTATGCAATATGATGCGGCCTCTCCGCGGCATGGTAAATCAATAGAAATATTTTACTCCCGTCAGACGTCTAAAGCTATATTTAAATAAACGTTTTACGCGGTGGTTTATATGTATGTATAAGTACACGCCACGGCGTAGCTCGCGGTGAAAAATGTTACGGGTTTTAAATACTCCTCAACCTCCTACCCTACCACCACCTTTCCGAACCATTTTCGTTTTTTTACGTCAGTGATTTATTCAAAACTACCGAACGGCTTTGGTATTTTACCGAGCGCAAGTAGGACGCGATCTTTATGAATACATAAACTTATTAGCCGCTCGCAGACTCGTGGCAAACTATATTATACGAACCACCCGTTGTAATAATTATACAATGGCACGGCGCTTATGCGATGTCGTCTCTACGTCGGGCGTCGAAGAAACAGTGCAACTTATAGGTGACAATATAATAATTATAAAAAACCAGAGTTTGCTTTACAGACGCTGAAACCCGGATACGGACCATCACAAATATCTATAGCAAAGATAGACTTGCATGTTCCTGCTGGTTGGGACCGGGCACAATTTTCATTATTATCGTTGTACGTTGAAGGGCTAACGTGACGGACGTCGAAAAAAGGTTTCGAAATTACGAGGGTGGGGCTGCTGGAGAAATGTATCCATAATACTCGTACATTATTATAACCTACTCGCGATGACTTCCAGTAGACCGGAAACCGAGCAAATATCAGTGATGTATCATAATGCAGCTGTACGGCGTAAACGCAATGTATATACACATTACATTATAATTATATTAGATACGAAATGCGCATACGGAACCCGATCGTGTTTAATTGCAACCTATACGTTTGTACGGAATGTTTGATGCGGTAACTGGAATACGTTTAAATTAAACTCAATTATTAATTACTTTGTTAAACATATCTCTGTGCCGACCAATGCACGTGCCGGCGTGAAACACGTCATACATTATGCGTGTACATTATGCGCGTATATTGTATACTTTCAAATAGCTCACTCGCGGATAAAGCGATTTTGAGAAGCTATAAAACGATGTATTCGTTACGATCATCTACGAGACGTCGAATATTAATTTCAGTTCAATTACATTATGAATCAGGTCTATACGTTATAGTACCTACTGGAATCGCGTTGTTTGTGCATGTTGTACTATACACGGGTACATATGGTTTTGTCTCGTAAATTATTTGCCCGGTAATTAAGTAATCGCTAAATATATTTTCGCACAATTACGTTGTACATTTGAGCTAAACCGATCGAAAAAATTTCTCAACGGATTTCCGAATAATCGAGAAATACATAGAAAAAATTCCACTTGGATCAAAAATCGAGCCCTGAACCATTCATTGTATTTTGTCACGTACTTTCCACTTGTTCATTTTTTGTGGATAAAATATTTTCACAAGATTTTATTTGTACCCAGAAAAAAAATTACCGGAAAGTCGCCAACAATTTTTATAAGCCTTATGAAACGAAATATTGACAAAATCAGATGTTTTTAAAATTTTGATCACACATTTTTAGTTATCTCATATGTTATATTCTAAAAATATTATTATAGTAGCGATTCTAAAACTTTTATTTTTTTTTTAGGATTCAAGAGAAATTTATTATTTTTTGAAACTAATTTCTAACTTATTGAAGCAATTTGAATCTACTAATATATCGACCATATTTAGATTTCTTATTTTGTTAAGAATCACTAGATTTTTTTACTCTCAGCGATGAATTTTATTCAAGGAAAGTTACATCATTTGATAAGTGTTGAATTAACCAAGGCCATCCTTTACGATTCGTATTATTATAAGAAACAATATGATTATTCTGCTCTGTGCTAAGCGAATCATAAAATGAGCACATTATAACACTATGTGAATTGATTTTTAGAATATTAATTTTCCCGTTACTCTCTAGGTATTAATAACATTTACCTGTACCATAATACAAGTTATTGTTTGTCATATTTGTATCGAAACAGTATTAAGATACAATAAAATTATACATTTTATTACACTTCTTCGCCTTTTATCGTATTGCGCCACACAATTTTATTGTTGACATAAAATTTCCCCCCTCCTCTCTCTCTCTCTCTCTCTCTCTCTTTTAGTCATAAGATATGCTTATATATTTCTTATGTTGAATACTGTATTTTTGATGACCGAATGCGGTTTTTTTTTTGTTAAATACATTTTTGAAAAACTACAAAATAACCTACATAAAAATACTTTAGTTTCGTATACAAAATCGTTTTTCTCTCTCCAAAATTAAGGCACAGAGGAAAAATTAATGTTTATTAGTGAATGCGAGGTCAACAATTCGTATTTAGACCTTTGGAACTATAGCTGTTATGCGCACATACAAATTCCGGCGTATTTATTTTAATTATTTATCCCCCAACCGAAACTTATAATTAAAGCTAATGGCCTCTTCACCGATATGGGTAATAAACAATTCTTTGAACACTTATAACGAAATTTAATTTCTATGTGTAAAAATCTTATGGTCGCTTTTTTTTTTATATATCCGTGGTATTTGTTTATAGTCTTTCCCCCCTGGTAACGCTATTGTGTTAAAATGAGATTTTTATTAATTTGAGTGTGAACATTTTTTTTAATTAATTTTATGGTTATCGTTCGACCATTGGTCGGCGGAATCATAAACGCAATAACATTACGGGTAACAAGTTTTAAATAGTTTTACGACTGTTGTTAGACCATAACTTTAGAAACATTGAATATTCTAATATTATAAACAAAGATTTGTATAATTGTAAAAAATGAATGATACAATAGTATTTTGATCGTTTTTTTTTTTTAAAAAATGCCTTCATTACAACATTTAAAAGTTTAAACATTTTCTTTTTTTTACAAACACCAAAAAAAAAATGCAATAAATCAACAATTAAACATTGTTTATTTATCATATAAATAGTGTAAAGTTATGTTGTTCAGGCGGAGAAAATAGTGTAAGCAAAAAAAATTTAATGATAATTGTACATAGTCAAATTTAAAAAAAAAGTAGAAACGAACGTAGAAAATTTACCAACATTGGTGGGACTAGATTTTTTAATCCAATAGGTAGATACATTTTTACTAAAACCAATGTCAGTACTAGTCTTGATTGCATTTTTAACAAAATCTTTGCTTAGTGTTGTGAATATTTCATGATTTTGACTTGGCGTAAAGAAAGAAATTCACCATAATTTTGATGTTTTTACATTTAACTCCTATAAACATAGTCATCAATTACTCCGATAAAATATCTGATCTAAAAATAAAATATTTTTGGGAAATACATAAAATGAAGTTTTTTTTTTTTTTAATTATTTACCACTTACCTTATATACTCGTATTTAAATTATACATAATATAGTAAATTCTTGATTAGTACGCTTACCCTTGAGTATGTTTGTAAATTATATTGTATACACCTAATATTTTAAACAATTCCTAGTGAGAGTAGATATTGAAAATAAAAAGCGTAAGAAATGTAAAATGTACTTATTTTAAATTTGTTTTTGAAGAATTTTGGGATTTTCGAGATTGCCCTTGTTTGACAATAAATGTATAATATACCACGGTGAATACTAAAAGTGTAATGGTTTCAGTATTTTTTCATTATTATTCTTTCAGTTGCGATCGGGTCTTCACTTAATTTGGATATTTCAAGAGAAAGATCATGAGCAGTGTCCATGTCTTGGTCAGATTTTAATGAAATCTTACAAAATATTTTATGCAGAAAATCGTCTCGAGTAAATCTGTTTGAAAACGCCTTGTTATTTAAAAGAAAACGACATTCACCTTTTAATATTTAATTTTGAAATCCAGCGGTACAGACTATTCGTTACGTAATACTCGCCGTAAACTTGAAATTAAACTTGTATCCCTTACAACACCTACCCATCGCCGTTGCTCATTTCAATTTTTGTCTTTCGATGCACGACTCGAGAAATTCGAATACAATTATCATACCTAATCGTGTAGCATTTTTTTCCCCGTTACTCAACCACTGTTAATGTACAATGATGTGCAAATCTCGACACTGCAGCAGTTCTCGGGTCTTTTGTCGTAACACATAATACATCCGTTTAGCCGTACGACGTCTTGATAATATGTATAGCGAGAGTACAATGGATATCGACTGTTCTATACACGGGTACCTTTCGGAAATATAATGTATAAGACATACGTGCTTGTGTACAATAAGTGGTTCATTAAGAGATCGCGTTCAACTTATGAGACAACTGAGTATACATAATGGGTATTGCGAATTTAAGTTCCATCGCCCCACGTCTTTACCATATGTGTAGTACGTATTCGTTATGTTTCTAGTCGAATGGTATTATACGAATAATTTTAATCTTTTATGTCGACACTTGCAGTGTCAACGGTCGGGTTCGATAAAACCGTTTTAATGATATCCAGAAACATAATCCTTCAATAGTGTACATAGCGTTTAAATGTTTCCCTGTAAACGCGAAAAAAAACATGACAGCATTGATTGCTATTATTGCTATTATTGCGATACGATACAGTTTTGTAGGTGTCCAACTTTTTACCGGTGTCGACGCATACATAGCAATAAAACAATAAGACTAGTGTGGTCACGAAGAATATGGTCAACAAGCTTTCATTAATTAACAGCCAGACGTTAAACATCCTAATTGTCAAAACATGGCGTCAGCGTTGATTTCGAGAAAACCGTCAAGTGTTGTGTCACCTCGGGCTCAACGTTCCACACGTGCAGGTCACCCCGTCACGATTGCCCAATCAGAGTGTTTATCCGTTTACTACATCACGCTATTCCTACCGAGAATATCGACGACGATCCTCCACGGTTTGTACTCCTCTGTCACAAAATGGCAACTGTGTCAATCTTGAACCAAACGAATTCCATCATAGAGGTGTTTACCAACCATCCTCTCATCTGAAGTCCGAAAAAGTTGTCGAAAAACATCGCTACGCCCGTTTTCCGACGCAATGCAAACGGTGTCAGCGAAACGGTCGCACGCGATACTACGACTGCAGTATACTCGACCGCCGAAACGTGTCAAATGTAGCAACGGACAACACGCCGAGTACTGCGTTAAGCCTTCGGGACTACCTGTGAGACACGATTTGAGTGCATCAGGTAAACACACTGCGAATTACATAGGCTATCTGTGCTTAAAAAAAAATGTTAATAAAACTTTCCCCACAAGTAAGCACCGCACTTGCTACATCAAGAGTTCAACAAATTTCTTGCTATCCACAACTAGAGCCCTCGTCCGTAAATACCCGACTCAATAAAAAATGTGGTGCAAATTCGTATGCAGAGGAAATCCACAGGCAACTTATATTTTTAACTTATTTCTTTTATTTTATTTCAGTTTGTATCACAATTAAACTTTTTCAATAGGCCATTAACTTCCTTCATATCAACACTCTTGAGCACATTTCATTCCAAAAATACCATATTTCCTTAAGTACGTGTACACGTTCATAAACTTTGTCACATCGTTGTAAGACCGTTATAGAATTTAAATTATCTTTTTAAGCTATATTTTTATTTTAATTTTTACTATAATAACACTCACTATAATAATTATCTGACAATGTTATAGCCATAATAAGGTATTTTCATGTAAACTTATTAATTTTTTTTTTTAATTGTTGAGCCGTAATGCTTTTAAAGCAAGGATCATTAAATTAAAAATAAAAAAAGAAAGATGCTAAGTTATTAGTAAAGACGTGCACGTCATTGTTATTTGACAAGACATGTTAAATATTTATTTTTAGATATTTATACGGGAATACGAGTAAAAATTAATTAATTGTCACACTCTAATGTCGTATTGATAAAAGAAGTATGAAAATAAAATGTAACAATAATTAAATAGTACCTAATGTAGTAGAACGGTATCATATTAAATTATGATGGCGTTAAATCTCTAGCGAAACTCAATGCACAACTGACATTAAGGCCGGAAGATTGTTTTGACATTAAATTATGCCGTATAATAATATGAAGGACGTTTAATATTTTACGATAATACGGTTAAACGCGTACATGAAATGTGAAATATAATATGTTTTTGTTTTGGCCAAAGTAATTATACTATTCATTAGATGCCCTATAAAATCTGTTACTTTTCCGAGAAAATAATGTTGGGAACCCTCTGGTGAATAAATTAAACGAAAAACTTTTACATTCATGTCAAGCCCATTTGCTAAACAACACTTTTACGCCAAGTTAGTGTCGGCTCAGAATATAAAAAAAAAAAAAAACAAATTAAAAAAATAATGATTACCATTACAATTTATTTATCATAAAGGTCAAAAAATGTTTATAGTAGTCCTTTATTATTTTGATGATTCTGTTTAGCATTCACTGGTCGAAAATCCAGTTGGCCTCAATCATTATGAATAAGATTTTTATCTCTGCGTTCGAATACGTGTACAATGTACGTAATACCATTATGTTATGTGAATAAAATTGTTTACCAATAATGAACCGGCAGATGTTTGGAATTATTATAGAATTTATTAGGGTAGTTCCTTTATTGTCCGGCAGTCTTATCTTTCTTGTACGACTCTGTTATCTGCAAATGTATCTAATTCCTTACGAGAAGTTGTACGAACCTATTGTATACGTGAAGGTCGCACGGGAAAGAAATATTTACGACAATAGGTAATAACGAGATAATTATAAAAATAATGATGAAAATCCATTTTTTTTTTAGCCTGTTAGTTATTTTATAGATTGGCATATGCCACATTTTAAATAATACAATACATGTCGATCGAACCCAAAATTTCATGACGATTCAAATAACTATGTTAACTGGTATAAGTACTTAGAAATGATCACATTCATATTAAAATGTACACACACATACACAAACGCGAGGAGTGGTTCAAAAATAGTCTTACAGTAACTAATCGTAAAGTGTATATTACATAACAAGTAAAAAAATAATAATACTTATTGATTTTATTTGAATAAATTGGTTTTAAATTTACATTTTACAGGATGTATTGTTCTAGCGAATTTAGTTCGATATAGAGTCAAGTTTAATTTAGGTCTCGTTTGCTGTCAGAGACACAAGCGATTTTGTTAAAATCAGAATTGAACATTTTTTTGTTTTTTACGCAATAATTTAAAATTATTTTTTGATGAATATTTTATTACATTTTGTTACATCCTTGAGAAAATTTGCCCTATGATTGTTTGTAATAAATTTAAATGTTATTTAAAATATTTGTTCTGTAATTTATTTATAAATATAAAACATTTTGTACGTACATTTTTATGTACATTTTGTAACATTCAGTAAATGTTTGAAATGTAGTAATGTATTGACAGTATTTTTTTCTTTCCTAAGATGTTTTGTCTACAAATTAATCCATATGCTACTCTTCAAATATATTAAAGTATTACGTTTTAAACTTAAACTTTTGTATTTTAATGGTTGTCATCACAACGTTGGGAAGTTGGGATCTATTCGTTTATACTAATATATTATTGCACGGCGTATTGATTATGCAATTTGGGTACATAAATGTGTAGGAGTAGAATATAAAAAAAAATTGTTTCATACCAATTCAGTAGTGACAAATAAACACGCCTGTATTTTCTAATGTTATTATAATGTTAATAACATTTTGTTATTTTGAGTTAGGATGATATTAAATTCGTATTTTGGGAATTTTGTTAATTGTATGAATATAAACGAATAAATATCATAATTGGTGGAATGATTTAATTAACTACTATAATTTTCCAGTGTATTGCTTTACTAATTACAATGCATCTACAGTAAAATCAACAGCTTTGTTATGACATTGTATGCATTTTAGTAGCTTATATTTAAAAAATTAAATGCACTAAACAATAAACTGTAAACGGCTAATAATACGTATATTCTGGACGTATGGTCCAAAATACGGTGTATACAAATTTAGTAATCTATTTTTGAGAACAAATTTTTAAATAACCAACGGGTGAGACTCGAAATTTAAATTTATTAAACTTGGCCAAAAGATCCAATCTCAATTAGATCTAATTAAATTTTAAAAACAATGATTGATGGAGTGTTGGTTATAGAAAAATCGAAAATATACTTAGTTCGTTTCCACAAATTCCCCTTATTTGTAATTAGAGTGGAAAACAAATGTCTTAAGGTACATATCATTATTATTTCATTTTGACATGTATTTAACTTGTACAGCATTCATATTAATCCTTTACACGGTCAGCCGATGTTATTACTTTCCGAAACTTATTACTTCGGCCGACAGTGTAACAGATTTCTATGAATGCACACAAGTCAAAACGGTGTAATAATGACATGTTTGCTTTGTTCTATTAAAACTTAAACATTTTTCCGAAACCTATGTTATTATATAGAAGTATAGTTTCTTCAATTTCTTCGTCCGAACGTTTATATATATATTATAGTACTTGTAAGTTATTATCATCCGAGTGAATCTAGCACATTACATGGATCAATGCAGTAACACGGAGTTCCGTCATGTAATTTCGACTCTAAGGCTGTAATGCACCTTATTCCCGGGGTGACTTAGGCCACGGACCACGGAAGACTTGATGGACTCAGACTACGAGCCGACACCGCAAGTCGGTGTGGAAAGCTTTCCATAAACATGTACCGACCCGTATCGGTAAGGCGTCGCGGTACAGCGGTAGTAAACTTATGTTATACCATTGTCGCGGTCACATTTTTGGAAAAATAAACCGTAGCACGAACTTGATCGCTCACGCTTATATTGTTTTCGCCTCATTTCTGTATCGCGGTAAATTTCGGATCGGTAGAGGATTCGTCGTGATAGCAATATTGTATTCCACGACGCAATCCGTATAAAGCCGGAAGAATAGATTATTGTACATTTATATTGTATAATTTGTAAGCTCCGTAAACGGTAAATTATTTTTTAACCCGGCCATTACGAAAACCAGGCCCTGCCCGTTGTATCACCTGCGATCACTTGTGCACTTCGGTCTCGTGGCTAATTCCTTAGCTCACACTTTATTACGAAGGTGTACTCAATGTAATGAAACAACTATTAAAAATAACACCCTCGGCGGCTTTCGAAACAATATAAGTTAGAAACGGAAAACCAAATGAAACACAATAACTCCCAATCGTGTAAAGCAAACGACGTTTTTGTACAGGCTCCGTAATACGCGCGTTGTCCGTAAAGATACTTGAGAGTCTAATTACATTTTATTAGAGCTTACGTATAGGTGTGTATATGCGTCCAACGTTAATACGTTCTGCGACGTTTCTTCGCGAGGCCCCAAATCAGATTCTATTATACGACAGAGTCAGATAATTGTGCAATACAAAAAGTCACAAAGTCCACCTAATGTATTGCGAAATAGTTGCATGCGCCCGATTAATATGGTACGGCGAAATTCAGAATTCCTGATAATACTTCTAGAATATTTATTACAACGTTTTAAACGCGGTTACCATTTTAAAACTGTATTTCAGTAAATCGTACGCTTTTTGTACTTAAAATATTGTCCGTGGAAAAACTTTAATACAACGAAAGTTTGAAATTAGCCTTAATACCGGGCACTTACATAAAAGACGTAATAAATTAATTTTTATTGAATACAGCGGTTTTCTATAAGTGTTTTTTGGGGTTGTAAAAAAAACCTCGGGACATCCCTAAAGACGAATAGTTAATAAAGTGAAATTAAATTAAAATTACACGATGTTCTACAAAATGTCGAAGAGAAAAATTGTCTCTTATACCATTTTGGTCGTAACTATTCGTTATTAAAAATTTAAAAACTGCTGTGGTATCAATAGTCGATTATTTCATAGACAATTTCATGAAAAAATCATTACAGATTTCGATAATTAATAATTTGTTAGTTAAATCTTCCAAAATAATTATTAAATTACTATAACGTAGTTGATATAATGATCTATTATATTAACTATAATGGCTCTCAATGTATTGCAAAACTGTTTTGAAGATCAATGATAAAAAAAGTTTTAAAATATATAGTACAAACTATATACATATTACTGTTTTTTTTTACAATTTTTACGCGTTTTTATACGCGCTAAGCTGAAAACAGTGCAACGCGAGTAATTCTTAGATTAAATAACGAATTGCTTTGAAAAAAAAAAAATATATTTTACAAACCAAGAATAATCAAATAAAAAGTCGTTTAAAAAAAATACATATTTATTGAATATTAGCTTAAAAAACTTCTTTGAAAAAATTGTTAAACTATATTAAACTATTTCATCCTATTTTATGTATTGGCTTTGTAATTTGTTTACCGTTTATTCTCTTTCGTGGAGTGAATGCAAGCTTCAAGTCCTATATTGATACATATACATATATGATGAGAAATTGGAGATTGGGAGATACAATTCCAAGTATAATTCAAATATAATATAAATGGAAATATAACGGTAATAACGATCAAGGACAATGCAGTACACAAGATCCCGCAGTGTCTTACATACGTTTTACCGGTTTTTTTTTTATACTTTTCTAGTTGGAATATTCATAGAGCAATAAATTACAATAACTCGATACAGTAAGATTTTACAGTAGTAATATATTATTAAACGACAAACCATATCGATTGGCGACGAAGTTTCTGGAACGAATGTCGAACGAAAATCTGCTCAAACCATCCGATTATTTTATTATTATTATTGAAACGAGGAACACTTATTGTACAGAATTAAAAACGAATGGAATTCGCGTACATATTTATGGCGTCCCAAAAGCTACTGCTAGTCAGACCATCTGTTTTTCGCGAAATTCCGTAGTAGTAACTTGTATAAAATCAACACGTAGTTGTTATTGTTAGTTGCCGTAAATTCGAAAACATCCGTAGGTGTAGCTATTATTATTTTTGCATGTAGTGCAACTTCGGTCCGCAATAATATGTTCGGTTTTCACGGAATCGCCCCGAAGCCACTGCAGTATAATAATACACATTATACACTTTTGCTTTACTGACAAATGCAGTCACTAGTTATGTAAAAATAACAAATATTGTAATCGGCTGTGGTACTGTGCATGGGATTATTCCGCTTATCGTTTTACAAAGGTCGAGTACGGAAAAAGCGTCTCATTAAGTGGCACGAAATTCAATATTAAAATTGCACAACTGATGAACATAGTAAACAACAATCGTTAATTTCCCAGAGCGAAACGCAAGGAATTAACATTCCCTACGATTGAAAGCATTATGAACACTGCAGTCACTGCGTTAACCGTATTAGGATCAAAACGTTTGCGGCTTTTATTGCATTTTCTTCCCGTGACAACTCGACTTTGTTGTTATCATCGATTTACCGAAACGACGTGATGCATGATAATTGATGGTGCTGGGTTTTATAACTTTTACCAGTTACCGCTACGACGTAGAATAATGTGAACGAACGCAGTTATCGTGTAAAAATGATCGAACACGATTTATGAATCACACAATTTCTATGGTTTTTAGATTTTCGACATAAATTTCCATCCGTTTCGGTCGAAAGGTATGCATAAAATGTTGATTTACTCGTTATAAACAATAAACACACAATAGTTAATTTTTCCGAAAATCGTATAACACCAGTCACTGCCATTGCCAGTATAGCTGAGCAGAACGTAGCCACTCCGGTAATTTCGAACGTGAAGATTTCCCAAGACATTGTTAAACGTACTTATTACACGTGCTGCTCGAGTAAAAAAACCGTTTGCTTGACGTTTATTGCACGTGGCTTTCGAACACATCGCTGCAGCATAGGTAATGACGGTTCGCGTTGATATGTATTTTTACGGGGCCAATCGGTAGAAACGTGTTGTATGCTAAAGTACGTCCTTTAGCCGTATGGTGAAACGTGTTGAAATCAAATTCGTATTTCGCTAGGAATATATTATTTTTAGTACACACGCGGCGATGTGCACGAAACGACGTTAAACTGTATCGCTTACGGACGGAAGGAGACGTTCGAATAGGGACTGGCTGTCGTCAAAAGTGGACGATTGATATAGCGAAAAAAAATATATAATAATAAAAATAAGAAAAAATAAAATTCATTTTATTGATAGGTATAATATTACTATTATTATTATTATTCACGGATATACCTCTGCGTGACACCGCGTAGACCGTTCGATCGTCGTCACTTTAACGAGTTTGTGATAAATGGCGCTTTCATAATATAAAGCTGTCGCTGCCGTTAACTAGAGAGAGAGAGAGAAAAAGGCCCCATATTGCGTGCATATAACCTCGACCTCGTATTTTACACACGTTGCAGGTGGTTTTTTCTCCTATCTCTAAAGCCAAACGCTGCGTGAACCGAACCTTGCTCCACGCGTACTGAAAAAACGCGTCATGCGCCGCGCAGATATCATCGTTATCATATCGATTAAAAATTATTATATATCAGTGAAACGGTCTTAGAAGAATGGGATAGGACGATTGTCTTATCATCACGTCCGGTTGGAGAGGACATTTTAGTAAATCATTTGTTCACTATTTTGTAGCGTGATATGTCGACATTGCTTTTTTTTTGAGTACTAGCTTACATAGTTTACTTATTCAATATTATAAATTGTTTTTGAGTATAACAATTACGAAGTTTTTCTATGTTGAATAGAAATTTTTTTCTTTATTTCTATAATGTTTTTTACCTCAAAATAGGGCTAAGACCATCTATTGTATAATCGCAATACAATTTGATTTCTTCAGAGCTTATCTTCTAATTTCTGAGACCACAATCAGAGATCACATATCACATATTTGCGATTCTGAATAGTTGGTCCACAATTGTGTTAAGAGTGAAAATCTCAAGCACACTAAGACGAGATTATAAACGAAAAAAAAAAACTTTCAGTTGTGTCATAATGAAGTTTGGAAATCAATGCACTAACTAATTTAACCCTTTCAGTTCCGAACATAATATACAGAAAAATAAATTATGCATGTGTTCTTCACTTAAAACATACTCGAATCAAGAGAAATTTCGAATTCCGATATATTTAGTCAACCCAAACTTAAGTTACAGTGACTTTCCAATATAAGATTAAAGACATTAACTTATTTTGATATCTTCTATCTTGTATTTTTAAACATTTATGAACTGTATGTATTGTATCTAGTATCTAGATACTTTGCTTTAAAATATCTGTCCTTGTCACCACATTATTATACGCAAAAAGAAGATATCTTAAGAGCGGAATCAAATAAATCTCTTTACATCGCATTTTTCAAGAACATTTATGTTCACATTATTATAAAAAAAAACTGTGCGTAAAATCGAAGGAAATCAAAAAAAAAAAAATATTTATATAATAAGTTTTTACTCCACAAGAATATACAAAAAAGTAAGCCCCGGAACAATTTAAATTATATCCGGTCCATGGCGTGATACTAATTGGTAACCACTGATCTATATGTTACATGGCTTTTAATATCATAAACGCGGTCACATAAACAGTGTGATTACATTCACGTGACCTACACACTTTTATTTTTACAGCCAATTCCTGTGTTTTGCGCACAATTCTTTTGAGGGGAAAAAAATGTATTTCTCACTGATTTTTTAACGTTATTTAATTGTTATTAATTTTTTTATTACAACGAAAAAAAGCGTATTAACTGTTATTCCGGTGCGGAGCAAATATTTAAGTGCTTAAGGCTTATGTTCAGATGAGCGAAGTAATTCCTAGCACTTAACTTCACTCATTTAAATACTTACTTATTAACAACCAACTACAGGATTTTCACGCATCAATATTTTCCATTTCATAATTTGTGATTAAAAATGTGACGTGTTTTCGTTAAAAAACAGAAACAAGTATTATTTTTATTTTATTTTGAAGAATGAATGCATACAATAATATGGTGCTACGATGATGTAATAACTTCCATTATTGAATTCTTGGCAGAGTAAAACGTAAAAGAATTGTTAGCGTGAAGTAAAGCGAACAACGTTTATATTGTTCCAGACTGTGTTAAAAATTAAAATATCATTCGCATCCAACGATAATATAGCACTGTCCAGATAAGCAATAAAACGTTTTGCACCCAACGAAAAGTTTTTTTATTTTTCGATAATTCACACAGCTCGTAAAAAACATTTTTTTCTTTTATTCATAGTTAGTTATTCGGTTTAATTATAGTAAAATTGTTTCTAGAAATGTTTTATTTGCTTCATATGCTATGGAAAAATGTTTATAAAAATGTGTTCTGTTGTAGATAGAAATATTTTAAGTTTCGTATCGTACTTTAAATACTCATTGTTATTTAGTATTACATTGAACATCTGATCTTCGTATCAGACATGATAAATAAATTACGTAATATTTACAAAACGCTCTATTTATGAGTTCAATATATAAATAAATAATTTATTAACATACAGCAACAGTAAATGTAAAAAAGAAAAAAAATGGTTTCATGTAAATTGATAAAGTTTTAATAAAAATAAAAAAAAACACATTTCATGTACACAACACTGTAGTTTCTTGAAAAGAAAATATATTACTCATAATTTGTAACTCACATAGTGACACACCCGCATACATTATTACTTATTAGTGTTATTAAAAAAAACTACGCTTCTCCGTCACATTATTTCAGCTTAGCATGTTCAACCGGACAGCGACAAAAACGTACTAATTGTCTCGGTTAAGTCCCATTGTTTTCAAAACGTAATATTTTTGCTGTTACCTGTCACCATTTAACCGGTTAATAAGTGCATTTGTATGTTTATAATAACAGTATGTAGGTACGTAAGAGTTTTTTTTTTTTTTTCATAAAAATACAAATTAAATAAATATAAATGAGTGCTTATTTTCGTAAGTAATGCGACACAACAGAAGTGTGTACCGGCCCGGTGAAAATGTTCGTGAAAAAGTGTGTACAAATAATTGCATTATACTTTTACACGGAGAAATGTTAAAATGATTCCGTTCGGAATAAATGTTGAGGTTTTCAGTAGGATTTATGTGAGTCCGGGCTATAATTAAAAAAATGTCTTTTCTTATTAATTAATTTACTTCTGTACCGGTTTCACAAATATAATCATATCTCTCTCTCTCTCTATCTCTCTCTCTCTCTCTCTCTCTCTCTCTCTCTCTCACTGTCTGCGTCCCACCGTCAAAGTTAGAAAATAAAACGACCCTGTAACGATGACGTATTAATAAAATTGCACTGAATAATATGGCCGAAAGTCCGAAAATAATTTCGATAAATAAATTATCGCTGCACCCGTGTCAGCGTAAATGTATGACGCGCGCAAACGGATTTTAGAATATTATCTTATTACGATGACGACATGGGCTTACCTATCTCAGCGGAGTTTATGTAAACCGCTACGCCGCGCCGTTCCGAGAAAGAATATATTTAACGAACACCGAAGAAAAAAATCGTTTAAATTACATCGGATTATATTTATTAAAATTATTTTTCCTCTGTGCAGTTCAATTTATATAAATATCTATGCATAAAACATAAACGCCGGGTATGGGATTACATTAAAAGCAAAATAAATAAAATTGTGTTATAAATATTTGGTCTTCCTACTTTAAAATATAAGAGCAGACCCAAGCCGGAGCTCAACACGTTTTACGTTGTTGAAAATTCTATACGGGGAAACAATGTCGGAGCAGTTGTGGTTTACCTAAGGTAAAATTTGTATTTACGTTATGTAAATACCTTGTTTGTTTTAGTTAATTTTACAAGTACAACTATTTGATTTTATATTTATTTTTAATTTTTTAAGTAGAAAAACTAAACTTATATTTAGCTTTGAATGATTTTCCAGAATTGTATGCATCTTTTATGTATATATTAATATAATATGTTTCATATTTGTATGTATCCTACATTCACCTAGACAAATTTGATTTAGATAAAATGTTACAATATCCTACATACTTGAAATAAAGCGCACTTGGTATTTCACAAGCTTATAAATAATAATAAGAGTTTATGAGAATTCCGTAGTCAGGAAAACTACTTAAAATAAAAAATCATCACAAATGTAAAAGAATAAGAATTATTTAAAAGTATATATATATTACAGGTTTGTTATATTATTATAACAATAACTTATTCCAACATAATATGAAATATTAAAACCAGTTGAATTCATAGTTAATTCTATTTTTTTCCTATTATGACTTCATATATAAATATTTGGGTCGTGACTTGAAAAACCCATAATGATTAAAAGAATAATTATTTTAAGGATAATTTGTATAATTATTTAGCAATTAACTGTTACATACAATCTGAAATCTATAACTTTATACATACAATTCAAACATCACTCACTCACTGATCGCAACATCTTAAAAACAACAAATTGTATGAACTTGAAATTTGATACAGTAGTTCCCCTAATACTTTAGAATTCTTGATACGCAAAAAGAATAGATTTTTCCAAAATCACATAATTAAAGGTTGAAACAGTTTTTTGCTGAATTTGCACTAACTTTTTCAATTTTTGGTTACCTAACTAAAAACTAAATATTTTATTTAATTTAATATGCTGACTTATTTCTTTCCTTGCTAATATGTTATATAAAATATATGTATTTACTCCAAGTTATTTATCTTTTCCGATTTCGTTGCTTTATTTTATTGTTATTTACATAAGGATAATTTATAACAATTCATTATCTTCATATAATTTCTTTTGTTTAATTTAAATACACGTGATCGTTTATTTTTTTATTTTCGGCAGCTGTGTGATAGGAATTTTATATTTAAATAACTATACCGACTAACAATAGGTAAACGGGTTCTCTATAGTCTATACAAACAAACAAAGTATTTATCGGCTAATAGAATCTTGCAGGATTTAGCGAGACGATAATATTATTCTTAAAGATGGTATGAAATGTATTTTTTCCCATAAACGTAACCCTTAATTTTGTTTTAGGGTATTAATAATTATTTCCATAATACTGTAATAGTACCGTATATATAGTATGTATAAATGTATTATAGCTTAAACTACAGTCTGTTTTCCTTTGCGCTCAGCTTCGCGAATTTATAATTTCAGTAGTTTTCGTTTATCTACGTACAACGATGTCTGTACATAATATTTTAAAGGCAAACAAAATCAATGAACAAACATGACATTCCCGCGGTTGTCCGTTGGTTGGATATCTACGAAAAAAAATCATGTACTGAGTATTTTCCTTGTTTTTATTATTCTTTTCTTTTTTTCTCTTTTTTTTTGTTTTTTTTTGCCTCAAATCTTCCAATTTTGTCTCCCGTCTATAATCCGTTTGATAGTGTATAAAATAGTGTAGACACGCAACGATTTATTGGGTTTATTTTTACAACCCTCGAAGCCTCGGCGATTGAAAACAATAAATTATTGCATTGGCCGCCTACTGATTACTATAAAGTTCTTATAAAAATGGATGGAATTCTTTCAGTTAGTTATAAGAACGTATATATAAGTTTAATATACTGAACGACAATACATTCAAAACTTATAAGTATTTATCAGCGATAATGTTGTTTTCAAGTTGTATGAAACGTTAATGGTTAATCATGATTGTTATCGCGATCTAATGATTTACAATACCTAATGAATGTGTTGATAATAACGAAACTATTAACCGTGCACCGCCTCCACAAGTATCTGACCAATGAAATCGAAAACTTCGAAATCGTTCTTTCGATCGATGGGATATTTCGAGTTTTCAAGTGGAATTCACCGGTCGGGTTCGTCTCGATCTTTCAGGAGTTGTTTTACCGTGTTCAATTAATAATATTGTGTTGCGCGCGTATTATGCTGTTCCACGCGCAATTACATCGTATATCTATCTCGCACAAACCGCAAAAAGCCATTTAACTAGCCGGTCGGATGATATAATAATTGATGATGATGCAAGTCAGGAATTCCCAACACTCGGGCCCGGCAGACCTCTAGTTCGAGAGATTATCGGCAGGAGGGGAGCCTGTTAGGTTTTCCCATTCCGTTTTAATCTTCTCATTCACACGTACATTATGCTCAGGTCTCTCTCGTACACACGCGCATTCTTCTACCGTGCCGCGCCGTGTGCAATTCGAGTTAGAGATTGAAAACGTGATTCTTATGCCGTTTTACGTTAAACGAGATCACGTTGGCCGTGGAATGATCGATTTAGCGCGTACTCGTACGTGCAGTATTCTACGAAATCGATTTACCTTCCAATAAATGGGTCTCCGGTATTCTCTATCAACGGGCGATATTTATTATAAGTGTTCAACGCAATATGGGCTATTGCCGTGTACGTTTCAGAGCGAAATGAGAAATGCGATGTTCCAACAACGGTTTTTTCGTTGTCTACTCATAAATTTGGTTTCAGCTGGTAAACATGCACGAAAAGTTTTATCGAAACAATATTTCAGGTAGGAATCTTAAGACGGATGCAATTTTTTTTCTTGATTCCCGCAGAAGCGTCCATTTAAATTAAGACAATAAATTAAAACAACTTGAAAAAAATGTGAAAACTCGTCCTACTCATTATCTATTTTGGTGGAACAATGAGTAATTTTGTGGATTTTTGTGGACGCAAATATTCGATTGTAATAAATCGGTATTGTTGGTTTGGTTAGTTATTTCATCAAGGAACGGCAATATATACTATTTTAATGAATAATACTAATAGTGGCTAAAGCGTTCGACCATTTTTATTAGATTTCTAATATTTTATTTATAGGTAGGTATGATTAAGAAAAAAACTAATATTGAGGAGTCACCGAATGAAACACAGCCGATTATTATCAAAATCAAATTGTAAGTAATTATTTTCTCCACGAACATTAAATAAAAACCATCAAGATGAAAAAAAAAAACACTCCATGTTAAGTTATAAATATAGCAACAGAAAAATATGAAAACCCATAGAGGGTGAGATGGGATATATATATACAGTACCTATTAAAATACGCCCACAGCGCAGAAAGTTTATAGGGCGCCAGTGTTTCTCAACTTTGGTACAGCAGTATGGAGCGACACCTAAAACATGTAATTTTCTTGGCGATTAGTGACACGGTATACGTATAAAAAATAAACATAGATGACCAATAATTTAATTCACATCTGTTGAACTCGATACACGGACGTAGTGGATTGCAGGCGCAAAGCGTTGGCAATATATATTGTTTCAAAACCTTTTCTCAAAATCGTATTAATATATTAATTTTCCTTTCGGTGCCATATTCAATCGAGTCGACAGCGATTTGTTTTTGCCATTCGGCCGGGCTACCGCAGTCCATTTGGACTTGTGTCGAGGCACAGGAGTAGGTATAACCATGGACTGGCCGTATTTCTACTCCCAAGGGGTAGTCAAACACTAGAACCAAGTTTCAAACAAGCATAAAGACTTATAAAGTTATAAATAGATTGATCATAGATAAACTAGACATTCAAGAAATTGTTATAGCAGTGTGATTGATGATCTATATAACGAGATGCCGAATCAATAAGCAGTTGATAAATGTATTTAAATTTTTATTTTTTTATAGTCACTTCTAACCAATGAAAGTTTACTTACAGCTGTCGTTTGAAGAGTACCTAGATCGGTTTATAATCGATCCACCATAATTATATCAATAGTTTTAACTTATAACTGTTATCGAATCGTTTTAAATTATTTGAAAAAAAAAAATACGTGAGTGAAGAACAAGAATTTTTCGTGAGTTTTATATGGAGGAGAGTGGATATATCGCCTTCCCACCCTTCGGTACAAACGAGTTAATTGTGAGTTAATTGACGGACGTATCATCGGCTTCAACTGCTGTGCGATTCACATATAAATCGTACACGAATCACAGCAGCGAGTGCTCCACGGCAACAGGTGCAGCGAACGCCACCGTCAAGGGGGTCCTGCCGTGACGCCAAGACAGCGATACGCGCCCTCCGAACACCGTCAGTCGTGGGTACCTCTAGTGATTTGCCATAAGTAGATATACGTATTTAGCGGTATTTATCTGGGGTGTTTATATTGCCTTGAGTTATTTTATCCACCCAACGTTTGGGTGAATATTTTTACAATAATTTTGAAAAAGTTTCTAACTAACTTTTGATGGACTGAATAATATATTATATTCGTAGTGATGTTCTTTGAAGTTGTTTTAGTACAAAGATTTTGAATAATATTTGTTATTTTGACTGAAAAAAGAGATTTTCCTATTAAAAATGTATTTAGTGTTATTTGTTAGGTTATTAATCAGTCAAATTATACCTGGATCGACTAACCGAGTAACCGACCTCATTCGCTCAGAAGCGTTGTGTTCTAGAGCAACGATAGAATGGTTTCAAGTTAAAATGACCTATCCCGGTATCTCACCCGACCTAGGAGTATTTTAATATTTCCATACAATGTAAATTTGATATTTTTGCATAATTGACTTGAAGTAAGACTACAAAGTACATATTTTATAATAAAATATCAAATTCCATAAAATACTAAACTTAGATGTTTTTTCGACTATATCGGTATAACAATCAACACGATTTGAATTTATAAAGATATTATTTACGTAATTTTATACGTATATATATAAATGACGTACACATACATTATATACGTAAATAATAAGTAGAATAATATTATGTAGTGGAAATTATATATACATATATAGAAAATTCTTAAAGAAAATATTTTAATAATTATATTATTATAAATTTAAATTAATTAAATTAATTTGTTCTTTTGGTATAATTATTAAATAAAATAAGTATTATTTTACAAACGGTACTCAAATAATAAACTATTCCACTGATTAAATTGAATTACTTGAGAGTCAATTCTGTTTAAAACTTAATTCTAAACTAAAATACGAATAAATTATAGGAAGTTTTTTTTTTAAATAGACAAAATCGTAAATTAATCAATAGATGATTGTTTAAAAATATATTAAGTCAATGAATGCGCACAATTGTATCTTGTCTTTATGTTCAAAATATAAAATGATAATAATGTAAGATTCAATGTTTGGAATGTTGTTTTATTCGTTTGTAACATAAATGCTGTAGTTCATCGATTTTCAATGTGTAAATCTGGCTTAATTAGTGTTTCGCACTGTGGAGAAATTTAGAATTCTTATATTTTTAACTATCGAAAATTATATGATAAAATATTCTAAACAAAAAATAAAATAATGTTAAAAAAAGTGAAAACAAATCGTACCCTACATTTTATTTGTTGAGTCTTAAAATAAACTTTTTAAAATGTAAATTATCTTGAATTTCATTTTAATGCTTTAGAAATTAATACGGAAAGCTTTTTTTTATGATTTTAAGTTTTGGGAACTATTGCCATTAGCTCTAGGGTAGTAATGGTTGGTTTTCGGAACGTTAATTTTTTTTTATTTTTGAAACACGTATGTGTATATTATATGGTACATGGTTTCGTCTCTAAAACATGGGTGGTCACCCATCCGGAAGCTAGTGACGCCGGAGGCGCTTAATCGCAGCACTGATCAGCGGCTAACCATTGCGTCAAACCAACGGCATGTTTTGTGCATTCAAATTGAAGAAAAGTAAATGTTGTCATAAGCTGTGAAATCCAATTGCATGTTTTTTTTTTATTTATTAATTTATTATGGACAATCTATACACAATTATTTGTACAATGAGTCAATGAGATGGACACATATTTTGGTTCTTAACATGAATATCATGATTGAGTAAGTCACCCATTGGTAATACCTCACTATATTGCATGTAATGATAAGATTTATGTAAACATTGGTTATAAAAACAAATTTTCTTTCGGTATGGTATGCATTAAACGATTTATTAAAAACGTAAATTGTTGTTGACACTAGTGTATCGTAATTGCCTATTGAGAACGCCGTCTTACGTTATTAATGAAGTGATTCTTATTATTCGCATTATTATAGTTTGGATAACAATCTCTCTTTTAAATAATTCTCTCTCAATTAACAATCAAGTGTTCGTAATATATACAGGATAATTTGTTTATTGTTTATCAGATCGAGTTAATATAGTCGAGTATGTTCTGTCAAAGGAAAATAATACATGTTTACAATTAAATTAAAAAAAAAAAAAATCGGATAAGATTCGGAAAACAAATTTTTAAAGTTCACTGTTTTACTTATCAAACATAATGAAGCCTAGTGGGAGTGAGCATCCATTAATATTGTGCAGGACAATATTAGTGTACACAAATGTAAGTTTTATAGAGGAATATTTTGTGCACTTTTGAAATATGTTTTTCTGTATGGTACATATAATTTAGGAACAAAATTTTGCATCCCAAAATAACGTTTCTCACAATTAACGAATGTTACATTAGTTTTATAAAATGTATACATCAGATGCAAATTATTTCAAAGTTGCAATAGCTTTGTAAAGAATTTTTATTTGTGAAATTTCTATTATAATCATTGAATTATAAAGATGGTAATTTTCTCTTGTACAGACAATGTTCATAAATATTAAAGTTAAAAACGATTTTTGTAATCATCAAAAGTAGTATAACTCACTTTTTTATGTTTTCAAAGTAATACGATTCCTATGTAACAAGCATTAATATTTTGTTGGTCAACTTACGTTTTGTAATACCGGTCAGCTCTTGTTTTTATCACGCGTAGCCCGGTACCAAGTTTATTAATCCATGAGAAACTTTCGATGGATTTACATTTAAGGTTTTGTAACAAACTAAATTAAAAAAATTATGGAATTATGGAATAATTATAAATAAGTATTAATTATTAAACGTTAAGTGAGTTATAAACGGGTTAATAAGTCGCTAATAATAATTAAAATTTGAGTAATAAAAGTTCTAATCCGAAAACTATTCTTTGTATAAAGCTTAATTTTATCACAATCAAGTAGTTTTAACAGAAATACAGTTTAAATTTTAAATAAACAATGATTTTGCAAACAAATATTTGTTTAAGCTAATGTTTATTTTAAGTTATAACTTAATAGTAGTTACAATAATGATACAATTGATCTAACAACAATTTTTAATAACAACATTAGCAAATCGATTTAGACAAACACTTATTAAAAAAACAGAAATTATTTTATTTTATTTTATAACAGTCTAATAGTATCGTAATAGTTTTCAATGTACCTATTTGCTGTTCTTACAATTTAAAAAAATAAACAATTTGATATCTTGTATACAAACAAAATACTTCAGATAAATAAACATGCTCATAAAACATAACGTCCTACCAATATTTATTATATTTTGATAAATATATAATATTTATTTCAGAACTGCACAACACTTTTATAGTACGTATATATAATATTGATGTATCTTTCACTAATTTAATAAATTATTGTTTATCCAAACGTATTTTAAATTAGAAATTTACTTTCCTGTGATAATATTTTGAAAGTTGATATGGATAAATATATATTTTCTGATATTCACCATATTTCATGATTTTGACACCGAACGGTAAAACGTAACAAACGGAAAAATACTTTATTTCATTATACTTTACCAACATTTTAACGATTTTGTCGGTATTGCAGAATTGAGACAGTCACAGATGACGCAATATACCTTGTTCCGGTTAAAAATAGAAGAACATTAAACTTTTTCTTTGACACTCTTGCAAATTATTCTCTTTCATTTCTCATCTCTTTGGAATGATGATAGGAGTAAAAAGTTTCATACAAATGAAAAAAAAAAAAATAGGAACAAATGGAAAAGATTCCTGGTAATATACCAAAACTACGTGTTTGATGTTGGTCAATTTTTTCAAACGTAAAATTTCAGTAGACTATTAAGGGCTGGATGGTCATTTTTCTCTGAATGTTGCATGAGAAAATGACTTTGAAATAATTCCTAAATCTTAAATCAAAAGAATTGCAGCGTTTTTAGATGGTAAAAATTTAATAACTCAAGATTGTTGTTCATTCAAATCACAATACATATGATACAATATTTATAAAAAATATAAGTTTAATATTATTTTGCGATTAAAACCTTTAGTTTACGAAGGATAAATTATAGATTTACAAAAATTATCAAATAAAAAATACGAAATCTGTGCAGCAATATTACAATGGGTAGGTAAATATTTATTATTAAAAATTAAAATAAAAAGTCTAATATGTATCAGTTAGTAAGTATCAGCGATTGTAAAATTAATTTATAATTTTGAATACAAATTTATACTTAGATCTTAGAACCTTAATGCAATAAGCAAGACTTACATAAAACTATTCTAAAGTAAAGAATTATATTTATATAACACTCACCGTTGCTCTCTCTTTCTCTCTTTCTCTCTCTCGCACACACTAACATGCACAGTAAATTTATATTGGTTCATTTAAATGAGAAACATAAAAATGAAGGGGATTACAAAAGAAACTTAATGTAATCCTCTCAACTCTAAATGAAATTAATCCTGTATTATAAATCAAACAAAATATACACACCCACATACACACACACACACAAACACAAAATATTGTTTTATACAAATGTCCGTTTAAAATACATATTGTATTAAAATATTTTTCACCAAAAAATAATGTACATAAAACAATCTTTGAACTGAATATTATGAAATACAAACTATATGGGTATTCAAATTAAACCTCTTTCTGGTACGGCATTCAAGTGAGTAATCATTGATTAAATAAATCCATCACTAACAATGATTCATTATATTTAAGTAATTTTATGTTTTCCTTGAGCAAACATGGTGGCTAAGTTAAATCTGAATCGTATAAAATAAAGAATTTATTTTAGGGCGCATCTTCGAATATTTTATTTTCACTCCTCAATACCTGAATACCAAAATTCCCGGATAATTATGAATTCACCACAACAAATCGAATTTAAACGTATAACATTCCGTAACATCGATCGATGTCCATGCCGTGATCGATTAAACGGGACAGAGCGACCGTCCAGCACTATGTGTATACAACCCCGTTTTAGCGCTTAGCTACAGTGTCATCGCACACAGTACGGGGGATGCTGATATCGTCGGGATACTCCTTTGACTAATGTGAAAAATAGGTACTTTAGAGTACATTTACATCCTGGCAATGTTACGTTACGTATCGTTCGCTACGTTCGCTTAGTATGCGCTGCGGCATATGTACTCTTATACCATTTCATTTTTCAACGGTACATATATTGCGCACGTGAATATCATAAATGAGGGTATGACGACTAATAATATATTGTATTTACGACACGGGAGCCGGTGGATTATTTTCTAAGGGTTTCGACGGGCGTTCGGAGGGGCATTTCACCTTGAGCGACGCGTATCGCGAGCGGAAGCGCGTGTTCGAAAAGCGGAGGAGAGGATTAAAAAACGTAAAACTAGCAACGCGACAGTGATATCGTAATAATAATTATGCAATCGAACGTTGTCCGTGGGGGTGCGAAGTGCACATGGTATGTGCAGTAAGAACCCACTTATGACGTGTGTCCGTTGTTCTCGGGATTATCGCTACCTCCCCCCACCCCTCCGACCCATCCCTCTGTCGCAAGTCGTCGAAAAGAGATATGACGCGTATTTATTACGCCCACCCTGTACACGAGATGCTATATTAGTGAAAACGGTGGCCGGAATGCTCGGCCGCGTTGTGACGAATTGCAGTTCGACACACAAAATGCAGTTGGGGGTTTTCACATGCACAACGGGCACGCTCGGGCGTTAGGTTTTTAAACGCCACCCCGCGAACGGCGACGGGATATTGGTTGAGCCTAAATTATTGCGAAACACGAGCACGTGTCGACGGCACGGGAAACCATCGCGAAACGAGAGAATGTGCGAGCGAGAGGATATATTTTTTTTCAATTATTTTGTTTTCCGCCAAGCGCAGGTATCTTTAACGCGACGCAATTGCCGTTTGTTTAATACCGCCATTCCAACGGACCGAATGGGCGCGCGCGCGCGCGCGAATGATGTACGACGTGCGTCCGTTCGAAATATATTTCGACCGTGTGTCTGGTATAGAGTATTGCAGTCGAGACAAATATGCATAATTATGCGCTTAGCGCAACAGTGCGTGATCGTTCGTCGGCAACAATTTACGTTATCGGTAAGAGTTTGGTTAAAAACGTGCTGTTCAAATGTTTTACGGGATAATCGAGTGCTCGGCCGTTCTGTCCCGCCGACAAAGGGGCAATTTTTTAAAAGCCTAACCTTTCCGGCAAAATAAATCCTGGTTACGTCGCACTGTGTTAAGTACTTGTGTATAGCGTCAAATTATGCTGAAACTGTTCACTGCAGCTACCTAGATTACATCTATTACGTTTATTTTATATAAAAAAAAAAAAAAAAAACAATTACCGATCTCGACCGCACTTGATCGTCCTTACCTCCTATATATTGTCAAGTCGTTTAAAATATTATATAAGATTTATGAGGCGAATAACCAAAAATCAAAAACAAATTGATGCGATGTGATTAGATTACCATATGAATGAATGTCCATTTTTTTATATTTGATCATGTCGTGATAGAAATTTAGTTATAATCGCGAGAATAGATTTAGCGTCTGTAATGCGCGTTTTGACGTTATTTTACTGTATCTATTTTTAATCATTTGATAGTTTTTCAAAAATGTTCAAGCCTGTACGATTGCCACCGTGCAATAATACGGTGCTTATAGTATTTTGCTGTACCCGATTCGATTTGTCCGTGTTCAACGACATACAAGCCGTTTTATAATATTGAATGTTTAGCGTTCCGACGAACTTTGTAAAAATGAATGTATACATTTCGGGAAACTCGTTGATATTTTTTCAAGTCACTCCACCGCGAGTGCAAATAATTGCATAATATTTTCCTCGACGCATTTTAATGCTACTGTACATACATTGTGATATCGTTAAAACCGTCACTCACTTGTATTGGGAACCAGCAGAAAGCGAATATGGCGACTACGACCACAACCATCCGGGTCACGCGCTTCTTGCCCCGCCGACTCTCGGCCGACGGTGGTTGCCCACCCGGGTTCACGCCTTTCCACAGTCTCATCAACATCAACACGTACAGGATGCATATGATAGCCAGTGGTATCGCGTACGACGTGAGAAAGAAAAATATCTGAAACATAATGCGACAAACGTTACATATATAATATTATATTATTATTGTTAATGCTATTTTACTCCGAGTGCGAGCACAAGTAAGTATTGATGTAGATAGAACATGTAAAAATTATGTACACTGTGCGTTTTTAGGAGATGGGGGACCAGAGAAACAGAAATTTCGTTCGTACCTCATCGTAGTTCAATAACACGCAATAATAGCATATTGTATTCCGATTTTATTTTCAAGCAACTTTTTTTTTTTTCATTTTCGTAAGAATAATGTACATATTACGGATCCGAAGACAAAAAACATTATGCACGCTCGGTCGACGCGAAAAGCTATTTTCGACGATTCGAATACAATAGTATATATCGTTCGAGTCGTATCGTTTTTGCAATGAAATATAAATCGTCGAATCGGTTATGTGCATAGCATTATAATATATAAACGTATTTATAAAAGTAACCGAACAAAATGCAACGATTCGTTGGCCGTTTCACTGAGGATGTAAAATGCGAAATACAATTAACGCGTTTGGGTTAACGAATCGGTTGATTATCGGTGGTAAATCGTGGTTGTTGTCTTGCCTTTAGATCGAAGTTTCACCCTAAACTTCATATTATTACGTACAGCCGTTTTCAGAGTTGCGTAACGCGGATCTGCAGGCTTCGGTGCACTGCTAATATACGCTGTGAATATTAATACTACACTATTCGTTCGATCCGATTTTAACATGCACGCGCTTACGGAGCCTTACAACGTAATATCGGTTAAACGATCAGCGACCGCGGAACCGGAAAGGAACATCCGGTCGACGCGTTGTACTCGTCAACGAACGGTGGTGTTCTGCACAAACACTACACTACATTTGCGAATATTGTAATAGTTTTTTATATTTTTTATTTCTCTAGAGTCCACGTCCGGCGTGTTATCGATTGCCCGTTATAGGTCTGATTGTCTTGAGAGGTTGGGACTTAATTTTCTTATGCGAATAATACATGTCACTCGATCTCCGAACAGATCTCGTACGACTTAAATCCGATGTTTTTTTTAACATCATATAAAGTTTTTTCACTATCGACTGTGGCTAGTGGCTCTCGGAATATCGTCCGAAACTGTGTTTTTTCAATTGGAATCATTCATTGTTGATCCACCGAGTTCGCTAATTATTATTTATCTGAAGTGGCGCTATTTCAATATGTTGGAAGAGCAATGCCTCTCCACTTTTCTGATTTTATCCCCCCCTCTCCCCATAAATTTCAAAAGTGATTTTAAAAATGTTTTTGACACAAGTATTAATTGATCTTTGTTCTATGAATCAACACCATAACGAAGTAACATCGGAGGAAAATATTTACCACGATACATTTTTGACATACATATGTAACATTATTATGATCCAACAAGGAATCAACCGAGTTTTAAATTTGTTTTACATTTTTGTACTTGGTACTTGTCGTAGCCATATCTTTATCTCCCCTCCCTTAATACTTTAGCCCTAGTCGCGATATTGATTCTATGACTTCGCTTCCTTGATTTGAATTGTCGTCGTTTCTCATACGAGCTTTATGTTGAGTTTGCGGTTTCGATGATTCGAATCAACTGCACGTCACTCGCATCCATCAAGACTAATACATAATTATAATAAACCCGAAGAAGAGTTTTTGGTTTTTCAATGAAACGGAAAAATATTGTTTTCCAATCGTTATTTGTTTTCAAAATGCACGACTGCACAAATTCGAATACGAATACGAAGTTTGTACGTAAAACTACCTTTTTAATAGTGTATTATTCAGTATGATAAGCACACATCAGCTGCCTGCGCAGTACGAACTTCAAAATATTATGTTGTAAAGCGGAACACGGTGTGAACTAGGGTTGGTCGAGTATCTAACTATTACGCTTCGCTCGTTCTGCAAATTAATCGCGACTAATTATTAGCTAGAGTATTTGATAATGCGTAATAAAATGTTAAACCGTCTGCAATAAGCCACTACAGTTTATAACTCGTTGATTTTGAAGAAAAAAGTTTTCATTTCAAAAGAATATATAAAACTAATATATTAGATCATACTTATTCTCCGTAATATATTTAACGTAAATACAACAAAAACGTATATGGATACCAAGAATAAGTTATTTCGGTCCGGTAACGATATTTGTTTATAAATTATAATTTCCATTGGGCTTTAAGCTTATAGGGAATCGCTTTATTCAAACTATTCAAAACCAACTAATTTAAACTTTTATAAGTAATTGTTGTAAACATGTGATTTTTGAACCAATTAGGTTTCTTTCAGTTGTATTAATATCTCATTAAGTAATTTTATGTTGAGCATATAAATGTGAAATATTTCCTTGTTTATCTTGAGGAAACGATGGCACACTGAAAACCTTGGCTATGCACGGTCGTACATTGAAGTAGTGACAATATGCAAATGCATAAAGTTTAACCCTTTTAAAGATTTCAAAAACCCTTTATAGTATTTCGATAAAACGCACACGGTGTGTGTTTATATTCTTGTCTCAACAATTTTGACATTTCATCCATGGTACCTAATGTTTATAGACACCGGCATTATAATTTGTTTTTTCTCCTTGTTTTCATTGTAATGAAACGCCATGCATGTTTTAATGATCGTAATAGATTAATAAGAAAATTATGATTTTTCATCAATTGGTCATAGTTGGAGTTATTGCACGGGTACTTTGATCATAGTTATAACTTTTAGATAAATCAACTGTTATTAAAATATCATACTTAAAACCCGAGCTTACAGAGAAATTATTAAAAACATATACAAAACTCATGTAAAAAAAATAAACATTCTGAAAATGTCTGTGGATAAAAGTGTCTTGAAATATTCATCTGTCATATAAGTGATTTATGACTTTTAAGTATTTTTTATAAGCTTTATTTTTACCCTTTTTTACTCTAAAAGCAAAAAATATATTATAATTTTGTCCCTATTTCGTATTCATTGTGTTAGAGTCTAACAGTTAGACAATTAAAGTTACTCGTAGTAATCTGTCTTCTTTAAAAGTAAATAGTAAAATAATTTGAAAATAATTTATAATTATAATATTTTAATAAGTAATTCTACGTTTTTGTAAAGGAATAGAATTAATATTATCTGATTTTCATTGAATTGTAATTGAAATATATCAATATATGTATATGTTATATAGGTACATAACATGATACCATTCTGGCATAATATTAAAAAATTTTAATTTTGAGAGATTGATAAAGACGTTTCATTTAATATATTTGAATAAATTATTATAAATAATGTGTTCCAAAATCCAAATGCGTTAGTATAATATATTTATACATAACGTCTTGTAATCAAAGAATTATAATATATTTACTAATTTTTTTTTTTTATAAATATTTTTATTATTGTTCGTACGAACACGTAATGAAAAATATAGTGTTAAACTATAATTAAAAAAATATGTGTTACGACCTTATATGATAAAACAAAATTATTTGTTTGAATATGCCATTAAAAATATTTTTTGACTTTCAAGTACACGCATTACTCGATACTCGACAATTTCATGATTCCATAAATATGTTAACATTTTGTTTGTTTTTACGTCAGTGTAGCACATACGTAAACATCGACAGGTTATTTCAATACTAATTAAATATTGTTCATAAATTTGGTATGTTCTTTCAACATGATCCACGAAGAGTATAGTACTCAAAAATAGAACATATACACGGTCATACGGATAAATTTAAGTATTTGAACCGCCGCTTTGTTATTGAGCATACGATTAAAAATATGAAAACAACTCACGAATTTTGTAAAGACTGTGATTGTTTGGGGTATCACAAGGAATATTGTCCGAGGTAAAATTACAGGACCGGAAGGAGACTTTTGTAGGAAGCGTTTTTATTTTTTGCACCAGTTAATATGACTGTTACGGATTTCACTTTCAATGTTGGGACCACTGTCAATGATCGAACTGAAGGCGAACGAACGAATACGGTGTATACAATAAAGATGCAACGTTTCAATTTGTTTTTATTAACATATTTCATTCCTGTGTTTTATTTATTACATTTTCTTTGCTCACCTTTCAATCAATATAACATTATAAGCTTTATTTTGAAGGCAATAATAAATTGTTTTCCTCAACAACAACAAAAAATTGAATGCACGGCTAAACTCATTAATATATTACAGTGTGCACTTGTATATTGCGTTCAAGTTCTCGTATTATATTATAAATTTATAACACCTTATCTTGATGGTAAGTTTCGAGTTTGCGACGTCTCGACCAAGACTTGAAATGTAAACGCAATGTTAATTGTACTATTTTCTAATTTCATACATGTTAGATATTCTTAAAATATTAACTCTCGACGAGAGTATATTTACGGTCGTTTTAAAAGTCAAATTAAAAAAACTAAACGAACTTTGTTTTAACCGGATATAGTCTAACAACCTTCTTTTGGGTGTGACAAGCATGAATTTAACGAAAACACAACTGCTCCGTAAGCTTTGGTGCCCAAACTGTACGGTGTATTTTATAGAAAAAAAAAAAATAAAAAAAATACGCATCCCTCGTCTTTTAGTTTTTTGTCGATAATGAAAACACTAGGTTGTATGAAACTCCGCTACTTCACTCAGTAAAAAAAGAAAGAATTTTCTCTAGACCTTTTGACGGAAAAATAAAGATACACTTTACGCCCACTTTTTTTTATCTTTTTGTAGGTATTCGTCGGTAGTAAATAATTTGTAGACACCAACGTTCAACACCGTGACTGTTCGCTGAGTAAGGTGGATATTTACGGTATAGAAAAAATTGTTCCAAAAATAGAGTTTTCTGGTGTCCCTTTATGCGACGATAACTGATGCGCCGAGCAATGCGATAAAATAAATAAAAAAATTATTTTAACCGTACGATTTATGTTTTCTAAAGTTTTTTTTTCGTACTTACAGGGAAAAATAATTTACATTTTAATGTCGGTGATAAACAAATACTATCGAAATTATGACTCACAAGTTTAAATATAGTTGAAAACATAAATTTTAAAAATAAACCAAATAGATTATGAAAATCGAGTTTGCAAATGTTTTATTTTTAAAGTTTTTAAAAACTTCTGATAAATTTTAAAAAGCTCCCGTTTTAGTTTACACGGTAGTTAAATCATTAGTCCCAGACAAAATATTGTGATTGTGTACAATCTATATTTATGTATTATGTAGGAAACAAAGCTTACCCAATATTCGACACATAATTTAAGCACTCTGTTGTTTTCTACATTTGATACTAAATTATCGCTACACGAAATGCCTGATGCCACGAGTAAATATTTTATCTCGTCCACCCACCGTTACCACGGATTGGATAAAATATTATTTTATGTTAATAAATGAACCACTACGTATTTGAGTTATGATGTATATACCAATCAATCGCATAAAACTATATAGGTATGCACAAGTAAAATAAAACATTAATAAATTATTAAAATAACTACTCATAAGAGCATAATTAAAATGTACGATTTCTTTGATCTCCTTTATACGCTTTACTTTATAGTATATCTACTATGTATGTTGTATAACTTTAGAATGGCATCAGTCTTCTTAAGTATTAGTTTTGAGTTGATAAGAGGAAATATTCTGGAAGTGTTTTTTGATCTCGAATGTTGGCTATGGCCCATGGTAGGTAAAGACTTGTCGGTAGCCATTTTATTTCAGTCATTTAAATAAGTACGTTTTGATAACTTTAAGTTATAAGGTATTTGTTTTTCGCGAGTATCTGATAAATATCCTCGATAATTCTTCTGAAGTAATTATCGAGACAAAAATGTTTAGGAATACGGGTAAAATTGAATTTTGGTTACAACAATTTTTTTTTTCATCAGCGAATTAAATTCCTCCAAAGCCTATACGCACTTACACTCAATCATATACCATAGGTAGCTAAACAAAATTTGATCGAGCTCCTTAAAATATATATCATGTTTTCGTGTTATGTAATACATGTATAATTATTATCGTTCAGTACAATATCAATTTTATATTGATTAATTTTTTTTTTGGGTTAAAATAAATCTAAGCATGTAGTTATGGACTATGGCTATAAAAAATGAAATCATCAGAGTTAAAAAGATCCATTTAAAAAACTTTTTCCCCTTTGAACAACTCATTATTTTTATCGTAATAGGAGGTCTATCCAAGTATTATTCGTATTTCCTGAATTATTGGTTACTTTTTTGTATTGTACTTAATAAATGGTTTACGGTACACGCAGAAAACATTTTTTCTTTTTTTTTTCATCTACATCATATATGATATATTATCATACATTACATCTGTAAGTTGTTCGAATTTCAAAGAAGACTATTATTAATGCGATTATTCACTGGTCCACGAGTCGTTTGTGTATGCAAGTATCTTTGTGCACGCACTCAAAAAAGCAAAGAGAATTAGGAGAGAATAAAGTAGCTTTTACTTTTGTATGACATTTTGTCCATTGTATTAACAAAAATCCAATTTCAGGGTTATATATTTCGATAAATTCCACTTAACTACATTGAAGATATAACTACTCGTATAATATATGTAGGTACTAGGTACAATTAATACATTTAAATAATATAAATATTTTAACATTTTATATTGAAATATTCGTTTATTTTAATAAACATGATATTTAATAGACGACTGTCTAATCTAAATAATAGAGTAAAAATATTCCGACTGACAGAATTATAATAGTACTTATGACATAATTAAAAGTTCTTTTTTCTTAGCTCCTATACATTTAATCGTTGTTTATTGTATGATTTAGTTGCCTGAATGCACACATTATTTCTAAAACATTTCAGAATAACAAACGTTTGTTTAAACAAAATATAGGTACATTTTGAAGTGAATTAAATATTTACGAACTGAATATGTGATGGTTATTTTTGCAGTTTTTTTTTTGAAAACAAAAGAATTCCTTACATCGGTATTGAAAAACACGTAATAAAAAGTAAAAATACTTACACAAATTTATAAAAAAAACTAAGACGTTCTTTATCAATTTATTTTAATTTATAATATATTATTATTTAATGGCCATCATTATAAACTTGAACCATATATAAAAACGAAAAGTTTAACCCAGTGGTATTATTGTATTTTGTTTTAACCATTCTTACAGATTCAAGTATCTAGATTTTTAAAATTCATTACATAAAAAAACGAATAGTTGTAATAATTTTCTTTTTTGTTGTACGTGAAATATAAAATAATATAAAATATGCATTAAAATACAATTTGAATTTCAAAAAACATAAAAACAGTATGTATCATGGAGACCAGTGTGCCATCATCCAATGCCATTAAAGTGGGTGTCTTATTGTTCAGGTGTTAAAATCAAATTTGTAAGCAATGAAATGTCACTTCAAGAATACTGTTGTGGAGAAAAGGTTTTCATAGTAGAACAGAATTAAATCATAATTTATCAAACACAGTCCATCAGATGTTCAATTACAAAGTATTGCAAAAAATGTACGGACGAGGTATTTTGAACTAAGCTCAGCTTATATAAAATCTTTTGATAAAACTACTACAATTTTTACTAGGTTCGCTACAGCTAGACTATATTTTGCAGTCTAAGCAGTCTTACAGTTATATCTAAATCAGTATTTGTACACGTACATAATATTTGAAGACAACAGATGTTCGTCACGGGGAAAGTTGCTCGGTGTAGAACATCATAGTTTTAAAATCAATTGTTATTCTGAAATCAGGTCTACTCGGTATGGAAAAATGAAATGATTCTATGGAAGAGTAAATCGATGTGAGGCAAAGCCGATATGATGCAAAATTAAAACTGCTCGATGTTTCGGTTCTCGCACGACGGACACTGGACAGTTTAACATCGTAATATCGGTTTTCGAAACCGCTTTACCGAGTGAAAAATCTCACGAGTCATGGAAACGCTCCCGGGCGATAGCTGAGAACGTGGCCGAGGGGTGGTACTACGGCAGTGTTCCTGTCAAATTATCATGTTAATTCCCGGAGGATTATTTGGAAGCGGCAAACGTTTGAATGAATGACAGACGAAATGGCGGAACCGTTTCGGCATTATCTGCAACACACTGTCCGTCACATTCGCGCAAACTATGTATAAAACCGTTGTTGTTCATAAAATGTGTTCGGGATTTAATTACAAATTATATTATACCTATGCGTTTAAAACAAAACGTTATGCTTGTACAATATTTTGGTATACGGTCTACAACGAGCGCGAAATAAGTACCTACTCGTGAATCTGTATGTGTCCTGCGTATCAACCGTTTGGCGAACACGGATAGTAGATGTGGCTTACATGGTTATGGACAGTCCTGGCTAGAACACGTTTAACGCATCGTCAAAACGTAATAACGTCAAAATGTAATAAGGTTGAACACATAATATGCCACTGCCGTAAATTCGCCGTCATCAGAACTAACCTCAACATATCAGGCAACCTGGAAGAAGTCCTTAGTCCACAGTCAATCAATATAAAACAAATAATTAACTATTTAAAATTAACGAGATTATACCACCAAATATAACCTAGATATATTTCAAACATACCATTCATTATTATGTATCCATTTATATATGTATCTTTGTATCTATCTATTTTTATTGTAATTCTCTTATCCTATTACTGTGTATATATTATTATTAATGTCGCTTATTTTTGTTAACTAATAATAATGTCTTAATGTTTTAATGCCAATAACCTTTGTTGTTGCGGCTAAATAAATAAAAAAAAAAAAAAACATAATAACATCACAAATGCGTCAACTCAACTGTACCGTTTTTTTTTTTTTTTACAGTAAAATGCGTTGCCCGCGTTCAGCACGGCCGTATGCAAACTATGTTTTATCTGATAACTAATGTGGTAACCACTGTTGCCGAATCTTGATAATTGACGGTTAGTGGAATCGCTGAACGCGTTCAGGATATAGCGATAGTCGGTGTTATGGTGCGCCCGAAAACGATATCGGTGAACGGTTTACTTGAGGTTACTCCGGCAAGACACGCCTAATGTGCTTACGGGATTGGCTGAGTATTGCCTGATAATGGCTTGTGAACCGTGCTCATAACAATGTCGGCGGCTTATTCAAATACATTTCTATATTATTTGGTTTAACTCGAAAAAAAAAAAAAGAAATAGTATTCAAGTGTAACAACCTATAAAGACCCACAAACGTAGAACTACTATATAAACAATAGCTTTTGGCATCATTTAACTACTTACAAATAATTCAACGACTTTTAAGTGCCGTAACAGTCGATAACAAAAAATCATTTTTATCAACTATAGAAAACCCTACGGGGTACTGTCTAATCTTCGAGTACGCAGTTATAGACTATGTTATTATAATGTATACATTCAATACCGTCTTCCTAGTTAAATGTTACAAAAATATTTAAAAACAAGAGGAGCTGAACTTTTCCCCGGGCAAATAGAAGACGATCGTGATTAGGGCTTGCTCAATATTTCCAGTGCTTGCGTACACCATTAACGTGAATATAATCGAAGTTGTTCGATACATTATGTGTTTACGTTGACTGAAATTGTAAAATATACAGACTTTTATTCGGTAGGAAGAACTACTGTATAAATACATTTTTATCAGCAGTTACAATGTTACGGTGTGTTGAACCGTTATTATATTATTTTCTGATCGCAAAACTCAAAACTTATACATGTTCACGGTCGGCCGCACCTGTGAAATGTTGTTAGAGATATCTGCATACATTATACTTATGTACTCTTATAAAACTTACTTAATTACTTAACATTTATTTCGTTGAAACTAGTTGATTTTTTTTATTTGCATTATTTTTGGCATTGTTTTATATTATATGTAACTCGTAGTGTTGCTGATTTTTGGAAGCATTTTTGAAACAATCAAGATGTATGAAAATTACATCATTTAAATTTCAACCAAATAAAATGTTATATTGATAAATACATTTATTCGAGAATTTCTATAACGACCAAAATAAATGTGAACCCATGTACATAATATAACATCATTGTTAAACGAATGCAATCCTTGTTTCGCTCAGTATCTACAAATGTAAATATCAAAAACAAATAAGAACATTTCTTTTTTAAAAGGTAAAACGAATAGTTTAAACGATGGAAATAAATGTAATACATTTTTTTGTTTTTTTAATATTCAACACTTTTACTCCTCTTTGGTCCTATACCGATCCGGGTCATTTCAGCAATACAATATCAAAATAAAATACGATTGTTCGCAAATGCTGAATAATATTCGAATAAAACATTTTAACGTAACGCCGTACTTCGATTTTCAAATTATAAATCACGTAACAATATGATAAAAATAATACGCCGCACGAGTATAAATGTAATTTCATAGTACAGTAGACTTTCGATATTCTTCAGGCCAACCGGGTGATAAAGTATCGACGTATTCGAGATCAAAGATCCTTTAAATTGGAAAACTTTTTAAAAGAAATATTATTTCATTCGAGATATTAACATTTGAATTCGTTCACTTTTATTGCACGCGATAAGCGTATATTATACGTTTATTATCCAACACAGTCTAGTACGGAGGAAACATAATATCGGTTATCGGTATATAGGATAACAACATCGTAACGCAATGACTGTACAGCTAACCTAATCTTAACTATAAACTGCTATAAGTTATTATCGTAGTACCATTTAAAACAATATTCACGTGTACCGTGGTTTTAGAAATTAGCACACTGTATGGGTGTTGATCAATGCGAACTCACTGATACTTCGTAAATATTAAAACACAAAAATATTTAAAATTTCTCATGAAGTTTTTTTTTTCAGGAGTCTTATAGCGAAATAATTCGAAAATAAATTGATGAATTCATAAAGTCGAAATTGTTTGTTTTCAATTCCTTGCGAAGGAATAAAAAGCGAAAAATAATTTACACCGACTTGAAGATAATGTCGAAACTTTGGATAACATCCAAACCATTTAACGCGATGAACCCGACTATTCAGACTTTTCAGTCAATCCATCTTCGTCTGTTTTCGTGGTCTTTTGATTCGCCGCGCTAACAATATAACCCTTAAAGATGTGCTAAAATCTGATATAAATCCGACTGTCCAAAACACTCCGCGCCGACGTAATTGAATCTAACAATCAATTCTCAATAAATATTGCATTGTCTCATCACCCGCTTTAAAGTCTTTAAAATATGTGTATTCGTCAAATTACTAAAACAATTAACGTTCTCAATACTATATATTATCGCGTTCCTCTTGGTCCAACCGAAATAAAATTGTGACATTTGCTCAAAAATAGTAATACAGCGAACATATTAGCAACAGCGTTTGTCACCAAAACATATTATACGTATTTTAACATGCGTTTTTCTGGTGTTCCATGTACTGTCAAATTATGTCAAACAAAAGCTTTGTAATAAAGTTGAGTTTAAATGAAAAACGTTGTAAACGTTGATACCCGCGGCGTAGGCTTTCATATTTTTGCAACCGATTTTCAGACTATTTAATGAACTTTTTGTAACAATATATAATAATATTGTTGATGATAAAAGTTTTACCGAAATAACACAAAAAAAAATTATTTAATTCGCGTCACCGGTAAAATTGTTTTTTTTTGGTTATTTTTGAACTCCAATGAGACGACGAAAACAAAATGTAAAATAACATGTACTTTGACGAACATGAGTTTTCTTGTTTTATTTACCAAATAAAAAGTTTTCTTTGTAAAACATTAAAACATTTATTTTTCTTAGAAATATAATAAAAGTTGAATATAAACATTTCGCAAGTGATTTGTGTTTGTTTTAACACAATAAAAAAAATGACCTCATTCTCGAAAAAAATTTATAAATTCTTCTAATTCGCCATTTTCTAATATTTTAGTATTGATTATACGTTGAGTGATATTTCTTGGTAATGTTGGTACACAGAAATCCGATTTTGAACTTTTCATTCGATTACGGGCATTGATAAATGTATAAATGTAATCCTATTCACCTTTTTACTCGGAAAACACTACTTCATGGTCACAAAATATAGGGTATCATCTATTTAAAAAAATAACTAATACTTATAACAATAAGTGCAGTAACTTTGATTTAAAATGATTACACAAATCTGATAGCATTATAAATTATGCAATACGAAACCACAAAAACAAATATACATAAATCATAGTCTTCTGAAACCAGCAATCCAAGTATTGTATTTTTTAAAAACGAGCTCACAATATTTTTTATTTTTTTCGATCAACATCTTTCAATTTAACTGATAATAATACGCGTAAAACAATAATTAAACGTCAGACCTTTGTGTAGTCGAAATGTTTTAAATGTACACTCGGAAGTTACCATGTCATATACGTGTAGATTTTTTTCTATGCCAAACAATTATGAACAATAACCGTATAGGTTTAAATTACATCTACATTAGAAACTTTTTTTCTCCTTTGAAACATCATCCGATGCGTGGCGTCTATATGCGGTAGTGCGTTCCGGGTAAAAAGGTGAATGCGATTTATTTACGTCCGTAATTGGATGAAAAGTTCAAATAGAATTTCTGCAATTAAATCTATTTTGTAAGGGCCGAAACTGAACGGTACGACGTAAATCAACTTTACGTACGTACAGCGTATAAATATACCGTAATAATATATTAATATAATCTATATGCGTGTAATATTCTCGTATATACTATGTACTGTATAGTGGTTGACATACAAATGAATAATTTTATGCTTAAAAAGTTTAAAATATACTTCTTCTTCTGAAAAAAAAAACTCGTAACTCGATAACGACGTGAGCTGACGAAATCAATAATTGTCCAATATTGCTTACTGGAACTATATGACATTATTCTGGCAACTTTTCCCTTTTTCCTTTTCGATTTTGATTAATGATGTGACCGATGTGTGGCTTCATTCGCACTCGATTTAGATAGCAGCTATAGTGACTATTTTTTTTTTATTTCTTTTTTTATATTTGTGTCAGAATGACGTATTTCCAGACATGATCTATTCCATTTATCATCTTTTAGTGCGTCTGATGTTTCATTAATGTGCAGTAAAAAAAAAAAAAAAATGAAAGAAAAATTGATATTTTCACCCCTGTTTCAGATATGAATGCGCTAGGTTTAATATCTAAAATCCGTATTTGATGTTAAAGAAACAAACATACCATTATAATACGATCAACTATAACTGTTTTCAAAAAACCCTTTTCACATTTCAAAGATAATCTCATCATATATATATGATAAATGCATTATAAATAAATATACTGAACGAAATGAAGGGAAATTTATTTTTATTATAACCTTACTTTAACACGGTTTATACAATGAACATTTTATATTTCTTTTGTCATATGCGCTTGCGTTTTGTAATTATATACACTTCGACATTATCGTTAATTACTTTTTAATCATTTATCGTATTGCCGTAGGGATTGAAATATTTAATTAACTATTGTCCGCATTCAATTAACTATACTTTATTTCAAATGTCGAGTTTTTTTTTTTTTAATGAATACCATGAAATCGAAAAAAAACCTAGCAATTATATAAATACATCACGTCACATAAAAAGTTGGTATACATTATTTGTTCGTGAACCATTACTAGTGTGTTTATTTAGTAGTTAAAAAAAAACAAACAAACAACACGGGCATTCCTAATATTACTATATTATGTACATGATTGACTATGTTTGCCGAATGGAATACGATACGAATGTTTTCGATTAAAATTTGTTTTTAGCTAAATGATTACGTCAATCGGTGATCATACTTCTATAGGCATAGCCCTCGGCGTAGTCTGACCTTTTTTCAAGGTATGCCGAGTGCATGAGGATTATTTACGACAATAAGCCTGAGTGGAGGCTTCGTCAGTGATAAATAATAGTGAGTCGGTATCTATTTCAATTTTACTTCAAGACCTACTCAAGTCTGATCGAAAACACTATTAAAATTAATACTACATTTTTCCTTAAAAATAATAGTAAGAGCCAAAATGTCTTATAGGCTAACATATAAATTATATGACTAAACGTAATTTGTAAATTATATTTTGTATCCATGGGTATATTTAACGGTAAAAGAAAAATAATAGATACAAATACCTAAATAATCTTATATAGGTAATCATTAATTTACAATGGAATTAATATTTTTTCATATTAGAAGTAGTGATTGAAATAAATAAATACCTTTTTAACTATTTGATTGCAGTTAAATTGTAAAAATATCATTTTACACAAATATTTAGAAATATAAAATAAAACTCTTATGAAAGAGGACTATCACCTTTTATGGAGAAATGCAATTATGATTTACATAATATAATAATACATATTACGTATCATGTAGATTGTATAATATGGATCACTGGTGGGCTTGTCAATTGTATTGTTATCAATAAAGAACAGAAAAAGCAGGGGTGTCAGAATACACCAGTCCATCACTAAATTAGATTTCTGCTTTCAGGGTATGCAAAAGCACGCCTTGCCGCTCCTTTGCTACGCCACCTATGCATACTTCTTTGGAATATAACACAATGTATAGGTGTAGAACTTTAATAGTAAATGTATAATGTACTATCAAGGACGTTTTGAGTACCTATATGTAATTAGTACTTATGTGTATTACGCACACTTTGGTAGAAATATATTATACAGAGCCTATTTATTTGAATTTCGAGTCGGTAGCTGTAATCAAAGGAATTGATTATCAAAAGAAAATTGAAAGCGAGGAGTGCCTTGAATCATTTCTGATTGAAGTGTTATGATGAAGTTATTTTTAATTCAAATAATATATTCATTTTTATTCCCCTAGTGTAGAAGGTTTTTTAATATTTTTTAATCAGTTAAAATGTTTAATTTTATAATCAAGATAAAACAAATGAGAAAATATCTAACTACTCATATAAGACCAGTTTATATTGAATTTAAATATTTTTCTACATAATCATTAATGTATCCAAGTTCAATGAAAACTTCAACATGATTTTATTGTAGTCTTGAGCTGATATTCAATTTTATCACAATGTAACATACTTGTATAAGAACTTTTTTAAAAATGATATGTTGTAAAGTTCATGAGCAATGTTGAATATTGATTTTTATTAAATTTTCGCTCATTTAGAAATTATTTTACTCATATATAATTTATGTGTTCATATTTTCAAACGGCTCTTAAAGAAATATAAACTCTTACGCTTTTCGAACAAAATATGTAAAAATGATTTTGTACTTTTGTAGTTGAATGAGTAAACCTAAAAAATGTTTTTAAACACACGCGCGTTACTGGAATGTACCGAGTAGTGAACTGGGATGAAGTGTGTTTCTTCAAATCCAATTAATTCTAAAATAAAGAGAAAATTACAACTGATGGATAGCATCAAAAACATCCTTCTATGATGCTGCGGATATCAGACCCACATAACAATACAATCGTTTACGGGAACTTATCCATACGAAGTACGCGGTTTGCCACCAGGCCAATTATCATCTTTTAGCTGTTCAATGACATAATACAGTATACGTAGACAGTTATTTTCAGTGAGTGTTAACTGCATACGGTTATAAATTAAGCATCTCGGTTAATTATTTCATTCTATAAACGTATGAGTCACCTGACATGCTCAGTTGCCTTTAGACATTTAATTATAACATTACGCAGTTATACTACGTAAGATTAATAGCTGTATATAGTTCTCCGAAAACGGCAAGTACAAAGAAAAACATTTAAATGCTTTTTGCGTAAGTGATATGAAGTTGTCATCATAGTAAGTATAAGAGTTGCGATGTGATCTACTAGGAGTAAATAAATTCTCGGTTGCCCCGCGTGCATAAGTTAAAACCAACATTATTCTTGCGTCAACCTCAGTATAATTATACAGAGATCGAGAGTACGCGCGCGCGAAAAAAAAAGAGTAAACAAAATATTTCACAAAACCCTTACATTTTACTTTTAACTTCGAACTCCGAGTAGTTATTCTTACAATGGTTTTATGTAAACTTGTGTATACGACTACAGATTTGGCCGACGATTTATTCCATGATAATAGTCTAGAACCGAGCGGGAAAAAACGAAGAAATCTTTTACGTACGCATTATTACGATGGTGTGTGCACCGCGAATAAATGTTGTACCTGCAATAATTCAACAGTAAATGTGTTCAGCAGCTCGTGCGTTACTTCAGTCGGATTATAAAGTGTTCACTTATAGAAATTGAATATCGAACAAGGAATAATAACAACGCATTGATTCGTCAGTCGGAAGTCTTGTGTAGAACATTGTGCTAAGATATTATAGTACGTTTTCTGACACGATTGCAGCGTCATGCATGGCCACGTTTTTGGTGGTATTGGCGTAAGCTACGAGATTGAGGAAAACCCGCTAAGGACCCGTCAGTAAAATTTCATCATAATAAAATATGCCGGCCGGCCGAGACATCAATAGTAAAACCATTGTACACGCCACGCGGACTACAATTAATGTTTTAGGAGAAATATAATGTGCGAGGATTGTGACCGGTGTACAATTGAAAGGAGGTCGTATTATATGCTTTGAGTCTATACGTTGAACACCACTTGCGCTGTTCAAATCTAACTTTGTTCCTGTTCATCTGTCCTTCGCGCAGGATTAATTCGAATACAGGTACGAATTGGAATTTAATATTTTTATCGAAATATCGTGTACACGATTTATTATGTTCCAACTGATTACATCACACGCGTCGTACACAAGTGTTTCTCGTTATAGTTCTTGAGATTCCTCTGTATATTTGAGCAACTTTATTTTTTCATAAGCCCAATATATCAAAGACGTCATGATTTCGTGTTGTGCACAGGTGTCAGAAAACGGTTTTAATCACGGACATCCGCAAGTTCTTAAACTTAAAATTGGATTACAAATAATATTTTGTGCAACAGCAACGGAATAGTTCATAAAAGAAAATGGTCAGTGAACTGAGAAAATTAATATTGTTTTCAACGAGAGATTGATCGGGCATAATATTCATAATTATTGCACTGAATATTCTCTTACAACTCATCACGACAATCGTACCTCAATATATTAAGACATATTTAAAACACGATTTCAAGCATTTGGAATTTTTGAATATGTATGCAGTGCTTGATTTTAAAAAGTTAAACTAGTTTTACCGTCACTGTGATGAAGATTATATCATAAGATATTAAATGATCGAATAACCAACTCACAGGGTTTCCGAAATCAAATGCTTGAAATAATTGAAAAACACTCGAGATTTCAAAAGTGTATGGAATATAAATAAAAATTAAACCATTTTAAGACTAACCCACGTATATCTCGTGATATGCATTTTAACTTAAAACACTGATAAACACATAAATACTTAAAATTCAATGTCAGCCTGAGTAAGACATCATGAGGGTTTGAAGGGTGAAACTCGTATTAAGACAAAATTACTGGGTATAAACAATGTCTTCAATGTATTCAAATTTATTCATCGCTATGAAAACAAAGAAATAAGAGCGTTTACACATCTGTATTCAAATTGTTTTTTTATCAAAATCAACGGTGTGTAGAAGCTGCCCTTCGTGTATCTCTAACACGATATTAGTTTTTTCTCGCACTATTCTCGCGATTGATCGCCACTTAACACGAATATGGGTTTAATGTACGCCGATGAAAAAAAAAACTCACCCAGCCACAAAACTCTTTTTGCCTATATTATATTACGTACGCAAACAATAATATTTGTAAATCTCGTTGGAAGAAACACTGGGTATAAATAAAAATCATCTAAATCGACGTGTATAAGTTGTATTATAAATATATATGTACACGTTGTTGTTCTTCAACAGTCCCGCGGATGCGAATAATACAACGGAAGAGGTGTACGGTATGTGTATAAATTGTAAGACACAGGGAATATTAGACGCATACTTCAAGGTGAATTAGTTAAGCGAGCATTGTAGTCTAACCGTACGCTACCCGTACGAATCGATCACGACCAATCAACAAATATAGTTCGTGTTCGGGAAACGTGGAGAAAGTACCGCGAATACTACCATGTCCTGGGATTTGGGATAGTTAATTGTATCAAAAGTGTGCGTTTCCATCACATATTGTTGATTTCAAAAGTATCTAGAGTGAATAAAGTACTACCTACTTATAGTATTTATTTATCGAACCGCGTGTGTAGATGTTAGTGATTTCTGACAGTAGGTTGGTGCATGAGCCTTTGAGAAATGCACGCGTCTACGAACAATTAGAAAACAAACGCTTCGAAGAGATCTATCGATCACGGAGGATGGGGGGAACCCCTCATATGGATCCAAGTGTCGTATACGAATAGATCACTTAACGTATAAAGACGTATCACACGAGAAAAGTAGGTAAAGGTAAAACTCGTTATAACGTAAATATTATATAATAGCGCAGATTGCATCGATCGAACACCACAAAACCACCCCTTCATTCTTTGATGTTCACTCTTTTGCCGTACAACTAATTTGAACATTTTGCAGGATTGTCGTATACCATATTTGTAAAATGATATTATTTTACCTAGGTACTAATGAGTACTAGCCAAAGGGATGGTTGCGGATAACGATTATTAAAAACTAATATGTAATTGTTGTTTACTTAACCTAGTTTTATACAGATGTTTTTCGATCTTGATGGTTAAAGTATAAAGAAATATTATACATTAAAACATTTCAAACTATTGACTACAGCAGTCCCTAATTTTATCCAGCATGTTCCTAACAATCATAAGCGTGTGATCATTGCGGAACACCACAGTTGTAAACCATACACAATGCGGTTTAGTCGGTGTGGTATATATTGTATAAAAAACGGATGAAAATCCTAGGTCGGGTGAGACGCCTACAAATGACGTCCCATAATCGTGGTAGCCAGAGCGCTCCTTCTGGTCGAAATCGTGTACACAGACACAAAGAAACACACACACATCATAAAATGGCCGATGAATTCCTCATTGTTTCATTCGGAATCTAAACACACACATACACGTCATGTGTTTTTGTGTTTATCGTGTGCACTTAAAACGAGTATAAACGGACCTATTACTTTAGCTCGTAAGACACGCCTCATAATCTCGGTCAGTTATCGAATATAATTGTGTTTATACAATTTGTAGCGCTATTATAAGCTTTGAAAGATATGGGCGAAAAAGAAAACTTAAGCACCTATATGGAACCAGTAGTAAATAGAAGCTTAGTTGAGTGACAGGGGATATGGTAAAGGTGAATTTCGGGTTATGTAATTTACAAGTTATACTTTTAAAACACATTGGACTGTTAGAGTAACATAAAATAGGCTAAACGTTAACTTAAGATTTTTGTTTGATCTTAAATTTTGTATATAAATGTACATGAACATAGCCGTATACATCTTTTTTTACCGGGTATGCCACCGCGTTCAACCGGTTTTCCCGTATATATGAGCAATGCAATAGAGGCTCTACGTATTATCATAATAAGTGTTAATTTACAAATGTGTTAGCCTCGTAAAATACTATAGTGAGAGTGCTATAATTGATAATACTATTTGCGTGTGCTCCCTTCGTCCTCGGGAGATACAGGTGTTAAAATTAATTTATTTATTTCTGTTCCCTTTAGAATTTGTGTAAATAATATTAATATATTGTTCAGTTAATTTAGTTCTGTTTTCAATGCCCATGGAGATAATTGAATTGTACAATCGTAAATATTCTTCATATTTTATTGGGAGAGAAGTCAAAAGACTACTAAGGCGTTTATACTTTATATTATTATTAAAAAAAAAAAAAAAATACAGAAATACTTTTGATCATAATTACAAATTAATTTACCAAAATAATATGATTATAACGTTCAGATGGAAATCAAAAATGAAGGATATATGATAAAATCAGACTTGAAATTACATTAATAAAAAAAGTTCTATAAAAACTAATTGAATAAAAGTAGCGTTAAAAACGGTAAATTAATTTTTTCAACAAAAATTATTAAGTTTTATATTGTTTACAATGTTTACAAACTTTATATTACTTATAAAATAAATATGTATAAACAACTTAGAGGGAAACATGAATTTTCTAAAAATTAGGGAAAAAAATGACTGTTACAAACTAATCATCTGTTATGAAATTATTTTATAACATACTCATTTATTCATAGTTCATGAGAGTTAAGAGAAATTCCGAAAATAATAAAAATAAGCAATTAAAATTATTGACAACTTCTAGTGACAAGTATTTGAAATATTGTACAACATAAATAAATATAACTTAATTGTATAGTCTATATTATATGACAATACATTTTACATAATAAAATGATACATTAGTTGTATAATATATGTAATATGCAGGGCTCGGAAGTTGTGGCACTAAAAATGGTAATTTTAGCTCCTTAATAAGCACTAAAAAACTCCAAAATATGCGCTATAAATAGCACGAAAAATCAAAAAATATGCATTTAACTTGAAAAAATTATAATTATAAATTTATTACAAAAAATATATATATAATTATTATTCTGTTTTATAAAACGTTTATGTTCATTGACGGTTCAGGGACTGGCTGGACTGGTTGAATTAAAACTGTTAACAAACATATTAAATAATTTAATTATGTGTGCTTATAATTAAATTAATTCATATATTTACCCTAGGAATTACACTGGATTATTGAATGTTTTCGTAAATTTTCGAATTTGAAAGACCTGCGGTTATTTGATAGTATAGTCTTGTAAGTAGAAAATGACCGCTCAACGTCAACGGACGTTATTGGTGCGTACTTATAAAATACCAAGTCATTACAGTTTAGATCTTCAGGTAGCCCGTATAGATTTTCAGATGTTTCTCCACCCGTTAAAATATTAGATATTTTTATTAATGCCGACAAACCATGATTTTTTTCAAGAACTTGGTGTAATTTTTTGTTCACAACTTTCCCATTCTGATGCCTCAAAGTTTCAAAGCTTCTTTTTATATAAAACTATAAAGGATAAAGTAATATACTATACAGACATATCTGTAATCGTATTGATAATCTATTGCAATGATACAATAAGGGAATAACACTGACGTCACGAACTATTAATACATCGGACCTTCGATGAATTGTAGAACAGTAAAAACATGAAATATTATTCGCTTTATTTCCAATAATTTGAATATTTTTAAAAATATAACCAAATAAAATCATTATTTTCAATCTAAATGTGGTTATTTTCCAAATTATCTGATAATATACCCAAAAATAGCACTAAAAACCTTAAAATGGCAAAATAGCAATAAAAATCATAAATATGCAAAAAATGGCAAAATAAAATTTCGCGTATGACATCAGATAAGTGTGAAACATATTAATTGTATCTTACTTTGGGTGTTCTAGGACAAACCAAAAAAAATATGCATTTGCCACAACTTCCGAGCCCTGGTAATATGTATATATTATTATATACATGTTACGATTCAAACTGTGTTTCAGTATATTTTGTTTCAATTTTCAACAGTTAATCAATTTCAACAGTTGCTCAATTTCTAGAACAAAAGTAATTCACGAAGGCTTTTAAGTCAGAAAATATGAAAAATAAAAATTACCAAATTTATCAGAATCATACGAGTATACTACACGTATCGGAATGTAAAATACTAAAGTAATTATGCAAACCCTTTTGGTACATAGTTATATCAGGATAACGGATATAGTTGAAGTTAAATTTTAACTGCCAAATGCAGTGCATAAAGTAACAAATAGAAAAACGAAACTCTGACGCCGAGAATAGGTGTGAACCATTTAGATTGAAATTTAACTAGTTGACCATAATCGATTACCTTCAATCCGAGCGAAACAAAATTGTATATTAATCGTCGAGGTGTCCAGTTTATCGTAAAGGGAAAAAAACCGTGTTCGCAGCTCATTCTTTCCGATCGGTTACACCAACGCAATATTTATTGATACATTGCCCCTATAGTTTTAATAACAATTTCAAATTTGTCCTTTGTACACGTTTTGTGTTCTCAGAAAAATTATTTATTGCAAAATGCAATGAATCAACTTGGTTTTAATTTTTGTGTCGACCAAACTATTTCTCAATAAAGTATTGTATAATGATATTTAGCGATGAGTCTCCACTAAAAACAGTATTATTTTGACAACAACCATAAAACAGTGAAACTTTATTACGACTAATTAAATACTAAGTAGGCAGTGGCAGTGCAGTTTCTGTATTAATGTTCCCATTACGTTTAATTACATTTAAGGATGGACTATCCAGAACCGATGACCTCAATCGATTTTTTTACGCTTTTAAATACCCAACATTTAATCCCGATTACAAATCTCTTCAAGTAAATAACGATTAACAATGAAAAGTCGTATCATTATGCATCAGCTTATTTAAATGTCAATCTAAACTGTAAAATGAAAAATAGTTTCATTTACTGTAATTCGTATGTACAAGAAGATTAATAATTTAATTAATATATTCACGTTATTGCAAATCGTAAACACGTGCTAGTCAAATAAATCCCGTATTACGTTTTTGTATATATTCGTACAAATCTATGTTTATAATATATTATAAATATATTCAAGTGTATATTAAACTTATAGTATGCTTTATGATTTTAAAATGTATTCCTAATAGGAAGACAAAAAACACTGTACGAATTAACTTACATAGAATAACACGCTAATTTTTCCTTGAGAAGTAACATGAAGTCACCGCCAATGATCATATCATTTCTGACCACACGAGCGCTCAAAAAATGTCATACGGCGACTTACAGATTTAACAACTGTAATTAATGGTTTTACAGGTACCGGCTTTGACATTTTCTATTAGTTTTACAAGTAATCACTACTACGGGATGGGCCGAGACCGAAGAAAACTTTAAAGTTAAAAGAGTATGTGTTACAACTGTTATTACTTTTTATTTAATATATAGAAACCAGATCATTCTTTTTTTTATTTTATATTGATGTTACTCCAACACGTGCATATGTTTTAAAAGTCAACTAAGATTTATAATGTCCACGTACAATATGTATTAAAAACGTTTTGGCGTGTAAGACGTGTGTAATTAACAATTATATTAGTTGCACACTTTTAATGATTAATATTTTTGAGGGTAATGATTCAACAAATTATACAGATAACTCGTCGTAGAAAATACGAAAAACAATACTTAAAATGATTAGTATTTTACATTGTATGATGCGTTTTAATCATCGACTGGAGAATGACATTTAATTATTTTATTTAGTTTGTTTGTATTACACAATATTCAGTGCTAGTACGTACACCCTGTACAATGAGGTACGTGTATTGAATATTAAATTCAAATAAAGAAGAGCATAATCGATCGTGATTAAAACGAATTACACTGTACTTATATCAATATTACATACATGTACGATTTGGTCTTATCCGCTAAAATAATTCTTCTGCCAGCAACGTATTTGTTTTCAGTACACGCGGTATGGTTACGGATTAGTAGAGATAATTTGCATAGCGATTTCGTCGAGCCAGTCACGATTTGATTAAACATTTAGAGATTAATTGGAATCAATCGCGGATTCTGCAACAATTTTTCCGGATGAAACGATTGTGCAATTGCAGGACTGGAGTATTAGTTTCAGGTATTTTTTATATAAATAGTATTCAAAATGTAATAATTACGCAGGGATCCGGGGCGTGCATAGGCACGATACTAGGGCGGCAATATACAGGAGGCGTACAGTTTTGGCCAATAAATAATAAGTCACCCTGTACCAAGAAAGAAAAAATGATTTTGACGACAAAAAGTTTCAACGCCGTACTGTTCCGTGAAGTCATCGGAAATTGTTTTTGAATTTTTATGGCAAGACAAAAAAGAACAGTATGGTTCTCTAAATAACGATCAAATTGCATTCGCTGTGATCGTGTATATCACGTACGTTTGAATGTTACCACGAATTCGTGTTTAAACTCGTCGATTCTAAGACAAACAAAACAATGGTCCACGGCGTTCAATGAATCTAAATACGAACTCGACAGGGATCGTTTGAACGCCGATACTTTGATACGGTTTCAATTCCGAGAAGTAATATAATACAAAATCGCTTGGAAAACAAATTAATAATACAACAAGGATAGCGAGTAAAACCGCCAACGATTAAAACATCGTTTACAGCTCGGGCCTAAGACTGGATAGAAGGGGGGCTACTGGATTCCTTTCAAACTCGACAAAAATTTACATAAAAACAATAATCTCAACGGTTACTACGCGTTGAGTTGCGTTCAGAAAAGTTTTCATGGTGCCATAATAATCTTGGCGTTTAAAATCAAAGTCAAAGTCGATAAACGAAAATAGTATAGCACTGTCTAACGAGTGAAGTGAGAAGAGTGAGCAACACAAGTCGCTCGCAGAATGTATGTATGCACAATAATGTATAATACGCATAATTTTTTTTAAATATAATTTACCAGAATAAAATAGGAAAGTATTGTTTCAAATGCAATAAAAACTACAGTTTGTTGATCACTTTGTTCACCGCTGACAGATTATAATTTATTTCATATCACATGTCTTAATTAGATATTATATTTGTCTTCCATAGTATAATGTGATCTAAATAAAATAAAATAACATGATTTCTCTTATCATAGCATTTTTTATGTCCTGCTTAAGTGTTTGTAATTTTCATTTTTGTCATCGTTTAAAACTGAAATGTTCTCAACTATATAACCATTCTTCTCTCATGAATTTTGCACATATGCCTATTAGGTTTACAATTGCATCTAAAAATATTTTTTGGTGGACTGAATTTTGTAAATTTACAGAATTTCAGAAATAATGTATTCTTTGCCTAGTCGTATGTAATGGAAAATGTTCCAAAAGAAAGTTGTAGAACAATATCGTTCATAATATACAAACATAAGCATATTAATCGTGGAGTTTTATCGATTCCTAAAACGAAAAATATTTTTTTTCAACACATTGCTCTATTTTTGTTCGCATCAGTCCTGAAACTACGTTACGAATGATTATTATATATTTTATGATACTAATTTTTCAGAAATGTATGTATTTTTTTTTTATATTTTTTCCGGATTTGTTTGATTAAATAACGATTAGAACAGAGTTATGTACTTAAATATATTAAACATGCGTGATACGTATTTTATAATATTTTCGTTTTATTTTTACGATTTTTTTTTTTATTTGCGTTTCGGTTACAAGAGTAATTAGCATGACGTACGGGCAACTGTTGTTTTTGTCAGTAAGGGTAAACTTATGTTGGATCAGTGTATGGCGGGGGTGCGAAGTTCTAGTAAAGCGAATTAACTATCGCGGTGCGGCAGTCGAACGAGCGCAACCAATATGCGAGGCATAACTTCGACCCCGAATAAATAATAATAATTCGCATGGAATGTTATTTTATACGTTTGTGTTTACTGCAAAGCGGTAGGTACGCAATACGCATGTAAGCGGTGATAAAAGACACACACACACAAATAATACTATAGTTTTTAAGTCAGTTCGAGTGAAATAACATTGTTTTATCGCATAAACTAAAGTAAAGAGCAGAGTGTTTTGTACTCGTACTATAGGAATCGATGAAAACCCGAAAAACCGACATATTCGAGTAGTGTCACTATTCTTTCGGCGGCGCGAAACGCGTGCATCGATACGTACAGATAGAAATATATTTATGTATTGTTTTTTGTCAGTTATTGAACAGCGAGCGTACAGTCAAGTGCCATATAGTATTTGAAACTCTACGTACCTCCTGCCGGATAATGTACCGTCAGGTTAGGGTACGTTTAAATTCAAATATTCGACGAAAAAAAGTATGTACCGCGGGGGCTCGTGGAAAAACTTTTGTAACCATTATAACAAACCGTTTACACGTCATAATGCAATGTAAGAACCGTATTTCTTCATCGTGCGTGCCAAGCTGCCGCCGAAACGTGTGAAACGCACGCGAGAGCGGTTTTTCCGTAGTATGGACGAGCGGAGACAAAAAATGTCACGCCGACATGCGTGCACATAAATTCTAAACAGTATACACGGAATATCCGGGTCGGGGACCTTTCGTATTCGTTTGCTTTTGCGTTACGCATTGTTCGCTCGTTCGTAAAATTCCTATAAAATTAACAATAACATCGACATACTATAAACAGACTTTATACTTTAGCAATTCAACGTATTTTACCGCGGTGTACCCTCATATTTCAGACCTCTAATTTTAATTTACATAACCATTCAGCGCACACATCGTTATTAATATTGGAGCAGGCGAATTTCAATCACTTTGGTACTATGCTAAAAAAAGGAAAGAAATATAAATAAAAAAAAACTGGATACTTATGGTAAGCATATTATGTCTACACTGTTTGTTTGTCGACACGTTATAACATTCATAATTCATAGTTTTAAGTGAAACGAGAAATGTAAGTTGGTGGTCTTACCATTATATTATATGTTTTTTTTTTTTTGTCTGCTTACTCGATTTCGACAAGAAAAAGTACTCCGATCAACTTGATCACAAGAGGTAATTGATAGGAAACGGTATCAGGTTCATATTTCAAAGAAGGTCATTTATTTCGTTTCACAACAGTGTTCCGAATATTTAAGAAAAACAGTGAAAAAGTTCCACGGCCATAACCACTTAGAGCAGAATATTCGCGAGACTAAGAAAACTAGAAAAGTATTGCTTGTTTTTTTAAAACGACGTCAAGTACAAACATAATGTGACTCTTTGAATCGATCAAATATAATATTATTGTCATAGATGTTCACGATATAACGCGTTTAGGCAACAATATTTTAAAACACACGCGTGATTAGACGACTGTTGTCCTTACTTACTTACGTACATATATACCTTATATATACTTATATATACTTTTTTATTTCTAAGACGTTGTCGAGACATAAAATAATTTTCCTTTACCTTGGGATTACCTTGGTGTAAAGATTTATTATACAGTGACATAATATCTGAAGTAATATATAATACCAGAAAACACTTTCTCTAATTGTCTGAGTGAACAAAAGCGATATACTTACTTTCGTATGAGTAAACGTTTTAAACATATAAATTTAAAGCATATAAATTCGAAATTAATAACACTCAAAAACAACTAACAATATTATAATGGTTTATTTTTCGATAAAAAATACTGTACCAGTTTATATTGATTTTAAAATAGAATAACTTTTTACTGATAAAACTATAAAAGTGACCACAAATAACTAGTTTAACATGTAAAATAGAGCACTAAAATTGCGAACACACTTCTTAGCTACTCATTCACTCTAAGTAACACACCAATATATTAAGATTATATAAGATCAACTCACACACAAAATTCTGAGGAATAATTTATTCCTAAAGTAAGTTCTCTTCTGCACAAAAAAAAAAAAATCAAAGAACTTTATAATCGAAAATAAGGTATAAGTAACATGTTCCATGGATATTCCTGAATAACTACTACCTATAATGAAAACAAATATTATTGGATATGGTTTTGGAACGTAAGTATATTTCAATTTTTAGATCTCGCATACTTTTTTTCTTATATGTTAACCTCAGTCCACTACTAATATGTTTTAAGCACTATAATTTAATATTTACATAATAGTATCATATTACAAGTTACATAAAGTACCTATGTGATCAATAATCTCTCGATAAAAAAACAATTTCTACTCGAAAACACAATTTCCTAAAAATTTTATTCGTAACAATACGAGTACATTTTTAATAAAATAAAAGTAGAAATATGCTTCCACGTTGGTTTAGATGTTATAAACTATATTGGTTGTATTAAAATAAAATAATTTTAAATCCACTTACGTTGTTTACATATTAAAAAAAAAAAAATACTCAACTTATTATTTTTACCTAAAACAGAACTATAAACATCATAATGAAGTTTCATGTTGAACAATAATTTAACCTCTTACTTCACTATATAATATAGACTCTTCGGTTTTTAAGATAACGGTGGATTGGTATGGAACTTTTATGCCGATGTACAAGCCATATTCACGCTAAGATGGTATATAATTCATGACTGCTACAGAAGTGGTTACAAGAAAAGTGAGAGTGGTTATAGTAAATAACTAAAAAATGCTCATATTTTGTATGCTATTTTACAAGTTTCAATTTTTTAATCAAAATAAAACGAAAACTCGTATGTATATGTTGATGTATAGAATAATAATAAATTATTTAAGAATTCATTATGACTTTGATATCAGGGATAAGCGTATGAACGGAACAAGAACACTGGGCATGGTATTATGACAGGCTCAACATGTTTTCTTGAACATTTCACTCGGTCCTAGAATAAAAACCGAAGAAGCAGGAATGACGGACAAAAAAAAAATGTAATTTTAAACCTATATATTGATTTGGCATGTTGATTGAACCAATTTTCAAACTTAGATAATATAGCAAAAGATATTTCGCGTTTAGAATGTGTTAAAAAAAACTGCAATCCAACTATATCAATCTCTGCATTCAACAATACGACCACGTTAACGTATTGGGCTTCTTTCATACACAGACATGTTCAACCGCACTGTGTTATCATATGTGTTCATGAATACATTTTACGAAAAAATAAAAAGCTAATGAATCATTTAAAAATAGCTTATGTTATCATCGTATTGAATCGTGTTATTTATTGAAAACAATATCATGTAATATTTTCCGATGGTAGGTTATTTCACGAACACACACAATATTATTCCTTTGCATTTTTTTTTTCAAATTATTTATACAGTTTATGGAAGTTTTCCCCATAAACAATGGTGTTTTGTAACAAAAATAAATTTAAATTGAAAACCCAACCTAATATTTCAATATTGAACCAATCCAATCTGGTTTATATTAGATTCCGAGTAGATCGATAAATGTTACAGGTCTTATCCACTGTAACATATCATTTTCCAGTACATTTCTGGGGGTTAAGTGCTTCAAAAAGGTTATGCACAATCCCTAATCGTTAGAAAACGAATTTCGTTTGTACACCGGAAACACCACGCACAGAACTCTGTAGCTTTTCAGAAGAATAAAAGTTATAATAATAAAACGATGGAAAACTATTTTTTTCAAAATTGGTTTCGATACTATGGGCAATATCGTTTGAGTTCGTTCAATTAGAATTCACCATATGATATTCTAATTTCGGTTATGATTTATATTAATGTATTGGAGTTTCATTTCAATTAATATTATGGTATTGTATAAGCGCGTGAAATAAAACAAAAAGAAATAAGTAGTTTTTCTGCATAATACTCGTAACTTAATAATAATAATAATGAATAACGAAAAGTGGGTTTTGATTTTACAATTATGTGAGTAGTTTTTAATAAATGTGTAGCTTATCAGAAGGTACGGAAATTGTAGGTAAATTATTAAAGACGAAAAGTAAATGGGAATTTCAGGCAATTTTTTATAATTTCTTCAGAAGTTTAAAAATGATTCGAAGAAAAACCATGGAGAGAAGTTATAAATGTACAACAATATTAATTGTGTACTCGTATAACAAAACCAATTTTTATTTTTTTAATCAACCCGATGATTAACATAGAAATGTTTATATTGAATAATTGAATTGTAAGCTCAATATTATATGATTGTAAAGATCTTCAAGTATAACAAAAGAATTTCAAAAATTAGTTATTTACCAGTTCTTTTATATTTTTAATGTATACCTACTTTTTTACATACCTGTTATAATACTTAACACTACAGTTCTAATAAAAATTTAAAAAACCAAAAATCAAATATAAAAAGCTACATGTATAGATGTTATTTTTACTAAATAATAATAATTTGTTTATATTTTATGTTTGAAAAATAAGGGTGTCACATAAGTATAATGATGTTTGTGTATTAGATTATATTACAGTATTTTGGTCTTTCTTTTTTACATCAATGACAAGCTATTGTTAAGCAATACTATTACCAAACAATATGTATAGTAGAGACATGACAAAACAGGTTCAAAGGATTTCCATCTTAGCTGCGAACAATATCAATCAATCCATGGTATGACGGCGCTCCGTATAGGCAATTTGAGTCCATCGGTGTTAATTTACATCACAAACACCGCCCTGGCGGCACTTACCATTTTTTTTGTTAGTTTAGTATTTTGTTCGCTTGCTATAGGCGTACCGCAATACGTTATTACGGAAACCGGCTATAAGAGAAAATTTATTGTTTTGACACGAATAATTTTGCATTGAGTCATGAACGGTCGCCGACAATCTCGTATGTACGAAGATAAATTTCATCCAAACGGGTCTCTAATTGTAATAGTGTCAGAGGTACGAATAATGGACATTGTGCTCTTATTTGAACGCGAGGACCGAACACGGATCAATTGCGGAATAAATATGTTGTACGTTCGAATACGCTTTGATTTAACCGTAGAACACCACTCTACGTTCTGAACAGACATCGTTAGCTAATCGTTTATAGGGTCAGTCGCAGGATTTTCGTTTATTGGCATAACGCGGTCTATTATTACATCGGCAACTAGGTCGCAGTCACTATACAGTGTTTGATGAGACGTGAGAAGATCAAAAATATTCGCGTTCGAAAGATTGTAGAGCGTTTGATTTTTTAATGGACGCACATGGATATTATAATAAAATTGTACTTGATTTTAATTAGGTGATATTTTTTTTTTTTCAAATCAAAACGTATTGATGTGACAAATAATTTTAAAATTAACTTTAAAGACTAAACAATAAAAAAATATCGGAGATGTGGTATATCATTTTAAAAATAGAATAGCGCTACAATTATAATTAAAAATTCAAATATTTAGTCTTCAATATATATGAAAAAAAAAATTTAAGTCCATTGGTGGTTTTGAATAATCGAAAATAATAATGTCACTTATGGCTTCACTAGCTTAAGCTCATCACAGTTGGTGAAACCGATTTGTAAAGTTTTTACAATATAATTTTGAAGGTAAATATGCAAGTAGAGTATATAAATAAAAATAAAGTAATCTGGGAAATACAATATGAAATATCTTAAAAATATTATCGATGCAATAAATGAAATCCGAGGTACCAAGATATTCCGTTTCGGTTTTTTTCTTTCGACTTAAATCATATTTCTATATTATGTTTAGACATATAATTGCAATGGCCAAGGTATTTTTAGAAGACAATTTGCATTAGTTTTTTTATACCCGTGCAAAAATATCAGAATGCTCGTTTGATGCAATTTAACTATTTCAATCGTTTATATTTTGACTAGTTTATAGTAAATAAGTAATAAATATGAATATAAATAAAATTAGTTTAAATATTTTTAATCTTTCTCGAAAACAATAGTACATTAAAAACAAAACTGTTTTTGGAGGTTTTGAAATTGTCATCCAACCGTTCTTTCGCCGCCAAACAGAGATTTGCATTTGAGGACATGACATCACTAACGTTAATAACCATTGACCATATTTATACTTAGAGATAATATAATATACATAAACACGAACTTTACTCTAAATTGTATAATATCCGATGAAAAAATAAAAAAATTAAAATCTCATTACCCTCAGAAGCAATAATAAAGATTTCTTGAAAACGTTTGGAAAATAAATACGAATACCTGCCCGTGATGTTGAAAAGTGATTTTTGCGATTGCTAATAAGTATTTATAAAATGAAAATGATTTTATAATTATGACGCAGTGATTGCCCGACAAATGTATACCACATAATATTACGACGAAAACATACAATAGTATTTCTATAACAACTAAATTATATTTATTTTAAATTTATTTAGGTCAGTTAAGGTAATTTTAACAGTCTTTTCGTGGTAAAATCTAAAATACAAAAACTCGAATTTAAAATTTAAATACTTTGAGTATATTATTTTTACCTGAAAATGTTTTTTTTTCTTTTTTTTTAATTTCAAGGACTAAGTTTCTATAGAATTAGTTATGGTTTTCATAATTTAATTTTGAAATGATTTTCTGTTGTTTTATGACTTAAGAAAATTAATTAATGCTACCCGGAATAATTTAATGAAATAATCAATAATCGAATAACAAGATATACTAAATAATTTCATCGACCATACAATAAACTCCGTATAACCTTGGCGAAACATAAATCGTCGAATAAAATCACTAGAATTACAGCCAGAAAGTTGTAATTATTTATTTATTTTATTTTTGTATATTCGTGGTTATAACGATGGAACAATGTAAGGCTTTCAATGGTTTTCAACCAGTCGGAATTTTTAGCTTCATTTTTACTTGTGTGCACTTGTCCAAAAAAAAAAGTCTTAAATAATCATAAAGTATATAAATTGCGTTTGTTGAGCCTCGCAATATTGTAATTATAATTTATAGCTTATATGAGAACGAATATTATCATTGTGTAGGACGGGTATAATCATCGGATTAACGAACAAATTATGCTTTATAGAGTTCGCTCTCGAGTACCCAACTGTGGTCAACAAAATAAGATTGAGATTTTTTGGAAACAGTGTGTTTTTAATTAATCACATTTTGCTATTTATACGATTTTTTCAAGCTATAAAACTATAAGACCCGGATATTACCAAAAAGTGTTTCCTAAAATAGTGGAAAACAAACCATTCTAAAGCCAACGGCTCCCTCGAGTTCCACTCAGAACCTTCTATACAGTGTTACCTCACAAAAAAACTTAATGGAATATAAAAGGAAGTAATGTTATGACCCACAACCCATGAAACCCTTTAAAATAAAAACTTCCTGGTGCGTCTATGGATGGTTTACCAAACTTGTGATCGATTGCCTTAATTCACAATACTAAATAATAACATTATATTATCGATTGTGAATTAATTTCAAGAACTTATACATTAATATGATGTAGGTTGTATATTTTTAAAGAGAAATAGTGAATTATCAAACTGTTGTTCCCAACGCTTATTGATTTGTTTTATTTATATTATTGCCTTGTATCATTTTAAAAAAAAATTTAATATAATTGTTTAATAAATACATTGTCCTATTTTATAAACACGGGAAATATAAATATCACTGCATGTATTCGGTGTATTTTGTGAAAATCAAATAAATGTTGTATAATAAATAACAATATCGTAATTAAAAAAGAATCCCACTCGATCTATATAATTATTATTACGTTGCCGTATGTCTACGTATGTGAAAATAAATTTCCAAGAAACAAGCAAATGGTGTGCCCTGCAGCTGATACTGGACGGACATATGTATTAATGTTTTACGGCAACAAACCGTACCAGTAGACCATGATGAGTAATAGTTTTCAATAGTTCTAAGAAATATAATAATATATCAACTGGAATTGTTTACTGCTTGTGATGGTCACACGATTTATCTACATTGAGACTTTTAATTTTTAAAAACGACTGAATATCAAATACCAAACAATTCATAATCGTGCACGTTATACTTAGGAGTAGAACTGTTATTCAATGAAATGTATCATACGGTATATTTAATGGGTTACAATGATTCATATTATAAAAATTAGTGTGCATTGTACAATTTAAGCAAGGTCATAAGTATTTATAGATGGATGGATTTAAATAGTGACTATAAATGATAAATTGAAAACAGATATGGTATTTTTTTAACTACGAAAATGTTTACATGTTTTCATGAAGTAATTAAAAAATATCATCGTTAATTATTTATGTTCTCCTATCAATGATCAATGTTCATGAAAGTTGTATTATTAACCATGCTATCGAATTGAAAACTGATAAATGAAAACCGATTCATCATGACATGTTAATTGCGTACAAAATTATTGATTATTATTGATGATTGTTATTAACTTATTTAACGGTTTTACAATTTATAATGCGCCACTCATAATATTATAAGTTGTGGTAATATTATCATTAAAAAAATTATGAGCGTTCATTCAGTGTTGTTTACTAACAGAGGATCATTACATTTAACACTTTTTTTCTTAATTTCCAAGAAAATGGAACCAAAATGATTCTGAACCAAACTTTTTCGTTTCTTTTTCATTTAGTCTCTTGCACGGCCGGCTATACTATTGTTTTTGCTCTTGACACTTCTCAGAATAAAAAAGTTATTTTGCGTAAAATAAACACGCAAAAAAAAAAACGGTTCCATCACAACGTTATTTCGATGTTGTGCGAAAACAAATAATATAGTGATATCATATACAGAAAGATCTTAAAGATGTCAATGAATTCCATAACTGACGAAATCTGATATCGGATATGGCGGCTTGCGTTGCTACTACTACGAGATTCCTATTCGCGTAATATTACTGAACCACTGTCCCACAACACCGAGGCTCCTATCCCAAGATCAAACTCCTTCAAAACTCAACTCATTATAAAGTTTGCTCGATACTTAACAAAAAATAAGTTTTCAGACCGTACGAGATGAATATCAGTGTGAAAACGATTTCGTCGATCTCACACGTAATATGGAAAGTCGATAGTGCCATTTGTGTAGATCGATAAAAAGGTCATGTTCTTTTTTTTTTGATCCCACTAAGTGTTTTGACAATAAACTCGATGAATGTCAAGAAATTTTATATGATATTTAGAAGTAATAGAAGTATAGTAATAACCATAAAGTTGTCGTAATCGCTAACGCTTGTTTTCTACATCATTTTCAAATCACATTTGTCTATATATTTGTATTTTTTTTTTCACGCGAAAACAAAAAATAATGTTTACTGAACATAGTGATATCCCTTAAAAGGTCATGTTTGCGGGAATGAAAAAGTGATCAAACGATAATTTTGTCACGTCGATAAAATGATAGAAAATCGCAATTGCGCAACGGAGCTAATATAAATGATAACTACATATTATTAAGAAATTGGGTTGTAATTGTTTAGAATTATAAACCGAATCTCACCCGATGTCTTTCAGTGAGAATCGTTTTTTCGAGAGCAATTGGATTCGAGTATAAAGACCCACTCCTGCGAATACCCGACCGAGGGGTTAAGTCCGTTTTTATTATTCTATTGTTTACCTCATACAGGTGTTCAACTTTAAACTTGCAAAAGCTGTCAACTTTTACTCCACGAACAATATTATTTCAATGTACCCCAACTCGTAACGTTCATACCGTTTTAATGATACTCGACAACATAAGACACGGGGGGGGGGGAAACTCTGCATAACGGAAAGGGTTGTAGCATGGATGGCCAAACTTTTTCAAGTAGGGATCGACCGAGAAAACATTTTTCTCAAGACGGTCGTCGACTCGAGCCGGCCAGAGTTTCGACGATGAACAACGATAACAATGATTTGCAAGTCTGAACCACCGGAGACGACCGGCGTACACACTGCAAATACGAATTCTAATAAAACGCTAAAGACCGTCCGGCCACCCCCGGGCGTACAAGACGGCGGGTGCGACGGGTGCACGACGGACCGCAATCGGTCTTGTCGCGAGAACTAACCCGCACACCCGCGAACGATTACGGCGGTCTACCATCGTAGCGCTTAGCCAATGGTTCCCAACCTTTTTTATTCCATGCCCCCTTTGTAGATTTTCAAAACTCTCGCGCCCCCCTTTCTAAACCATGAAATTTAAATCACTTTTTTGTGTAGTTTACAAAGAAATTATAAAATATCCGAGATGAATACAATTTTATTGATGATAAAAATTATAAAATATAAATCATAGTAAAATAGTAAGTAATATAATGAAATTTACGATTTATTAATGTGTAGGCTGGCAACACTTTTCTTTAGACATTGTTTGGCTCAATGTTTGTTTATCAATACTTTATCGATTATATTAATGCAGTGGTTCCCTAACTGTGCTCCGCAATGGTTTCTCAAAGGCTCCGTTCGTTACACCACAAAAATTTAATAATTTTGTAAATTTCAATAATAGATAAAATAAATTCAATAATAATACAATTTTATTTTGACCCCCGTATGTATACAGTCCGTGTTAATTATGTTTGATACACGCCCAGCACAGGCAAGTGCAAACTAACGTTAAATTTTTCTTGGGGCTCCACGAGAAAAATTCTCCTTGAAAATAGGCCCCGAGGCTGAAAAAGTTTGCGAACCGCTGTATTAATGTCTCTTTATCAACACTCACTAACCAGTCGTTATTAATTTTTCATATTTTCCCTACATTTCGAAATAAAAACTGTAAACCTCCCCGGAAATGTTCACGCGCCCCCCCCCCCCAGGTTGGTAAACGCTGCGCTAAGCGAACGCGAACCGCGGTGTACCTGGTACGCGGGCTTGTTGTAACCGTCCGGCCGGATCTTCGGGTCCCTGTCCAGGAATATGCACGCCGTGTGCTCGGCGCTGGAGAACGTGTACGTGACCTCGCCGTGGCGGGCGAGCACGGGCAGCGCGAGCAGCACGATCAGCACCCACGTGACGATGATGGCGGACGACGCGTTGCGCTCGGTGCGCACGTAGATGGACGCGATCGGGTGGACGACGGCCAGGAACCGGTCGAGCGACATCAGCACCAGCGTGTAGACGCTCGCGTACGCGGTCACCACGATCAGGTACTGGACCATCTTGCACCAGACGTCGCCGAACGGCCAGTACGGCAGCATGTAGTCGACCGCGGTGAACGGCACGCAGAACACGATGAACAGCAGGTCGGCGAGCGCCAGGTTGATGATCAACAGGTTGGTGGTGCTGCGCATCTGCTGGTTGGCCATCACCACGATCACCACCAGCAGGTTGCCCAGCAGCCCGACCACCACGATGATGCCGAACAGTATGGGCACGGCCAGCGACACGATGCGCTCCACCTGCACATTAACGACATCGTATAGAACACGCAGCACGCGCGCGGCGGCCGGTCACTTATAAGTACAATGAATAGGTGTTCGCGGCGTGCAAAAAAAAATGTTTATTTTTCAAATTTTTTCCACCCCGAGACCCGGGTGATTAACAACCCGTACGTTTCGGCGGGAGGAGGGTGAAAGAGGTGTCCTCTAACGCGGTAACCAGCTTTTTGAATGGTTTGGTGATAAAAATAAATAAACAAATAAAACGTTAGACATCATTTTTTTTCAAATTGCTATGCAAGTTTTTTCTTTTACGTTTGATACTCTGGTATAATTTGGTATAATACAGACTTATCACTGATACGGATACGGAGAACTAGGGCTCGGATGTCGTTGGGGTTGATTATTGTTCGGATCGCTCTCGATTTACAACAGACCACAAGCTATACGAATCCGAATTGTTTAAAAATTTAGAATTAAATTGTTAGAGAAAACATGCATATTTATTGATTTTCATACGCACAATATGCATAAGATTTTAAATTTTCTAAAAAAATATTGATTTTATATTTCTTTTAACCAATGTATATTGAAATAGTTTTAAACACGAAACTCAATATTACTCAACTCAAGCACACCCATTGTCGTCATCGATTGACATTGAATATTCTAATGTTCAATCAATACATTTATCTTTACGTGTTTCGCATATTTTTTACAACAAATTTCGCTTTGATAAATTATGATCTTTTACCCTCCGGAAAACACAGACGATTTCTACGTGTCTCTCGTCCGTAGTGTTTACGTTTTTAACTTTTGAGCAGCACATCGGACCGAAACGTAAAAAAATGTAACATGAAATTATATCGTTGTCCAGTTTCAGGTTACATTCCTAAAGTGCATCCCCCCGACCACCCCCGCAATCGTAATCCGGCCTGTGGGTGGACGAAAGTGTAAAATAAAGCATGATAATAATGGTATATTATATGTATTTAATATTTTTACTCGGCTTGTAACATTAAACGTAAAACACCGGCGTCGAAACGTTTCGATTTGATACATTTCTGCCAGGGAAACTTTTTACACGAGGTATGTACAAGATAGACGATTGAGTTCTGTTAACGTAAACCTACCGCTACACTCTAGTATTGCAAACTAACTAGTGATCGGAGAATGATGTGGTTTCACCGGTGTGGAGCCGACCGGCCTGCGAAAGATCGACCACTCCGCTACGCCATACACCCCCTTTTTATATCGGTTACTAGGGGTTTTGTTTCCCCAGACGACTCATTAATAATCATCGCCATCATTAATAATAATTGAGTTGGTCACGCTGATAACTTATAACAATGTACCCGTGCACACGATGATCAAATCAACGCGAAATACACATTCATTTTCAAATGCTGTCGCACTCGTATATAGTTCATACTTATTTAATTTTAGATGTTGTATAGTTATATATTTACAATTTTTTTTTTTTTTTCGGTGCATCCCGAATTGTTATTATAATAATTAAATATGTTAAAATTTTGGAATAGATGCATTTTTTTCGGTTTGGGTGAAAAATATAGAAATTATATTAACTAGTATAATTTATCAAGGCTTAACAATGACATGTACACATATAATTTAAGTTATAACACAACTAGTTTTTTACTAATCATGTACATATTTTATATTTATATCAATAATGTTGAAAAACTAATTCAACAAAAATGATTTCGTTAAAGAAAAACATTATAAAAAAGCTTTTTCTTTCGGAATGTATTTTAAGAGAAATCGAAACATTCGATAATCTCTTTACCGTCTTTGTGGGGAATAAAATAATTTTTATTGTACACTGAAATTAATGACAGTCTTCTATTGTACGTAGATTTAAAATAGCTTGCATATTAAATTAAATTTAAAAAATTTAAATGTTTTGTTTTCGATTAAAGTAATGATAAAATGTGATCAGATTCTTCAGATTTTAGACGACTCAGATTTGGATTTTAACGATTCTGATGATATTGCCGATTCGTCGAATGTTCCGCAAACAAACACAATGCAGCATTTCGAAGAACATGAAAGTGATACTGATTCTGACCAGTGGTGTGTTTTTTTGCGCGTATAGGCTATATTATTCTGGCACCCCTCCCCAACTAAAAGTACTAAAGAATCTTCAATATTTGGTATGAACTTTCCCTAAACATTTTTTAATGCATATTTTTATCAAAAAATGAATATTAAATCTACAAAATAAAAAAATTTTAAATTATTTATGTCAAGCCCAATATTTAACTTTACCTATCTGTACAATACTTGTACAATCCCATAATCGAAAAATAAATAGTAAAAAATAAACACAGAGTCGTAGTAAAATAAAATTATCAACAGCACAATCATTCAAAAAATCCTTAAAATGTTATAAGACAAAACTTCTGTTTACTGTTACAAATATTTGTGTAAATACTTTTTTTTATTAAAGTCCCTAATTTAAAATATTATAGCAGTATTTTTCTTCTGAATTTTGATTCAAATATGGCTTTTATGATGTCTTCATAATCCATTTATGTTGTTATTTGATTTTCAATACACAATTTTTCTAAAGCATTAAATTTTTTGGATCATTGTCGATCTTTGATAATTATCATTATTTATGTTAAATTTTTAAAAATACACATTGACCTATTTCACAAGAACCCGATAAACGACACGTTATAAGTATCAATTATCCAAAAATATTTATTTATAAAATGTATCAAAATAATTTTACTAAACACCTAACTATTCGTCCTAAAAAAAAAAAATGCTTTCCTCAAAAGAAGCCGCCCTAGGCTATAGCTTCATAGTCTGCCACTATAAACGCCACTGATTCTGAGTTAGTAATGATTAGTTACCAGATAATATTGAAGTTTACCAGCAGACTATGTTTAGTAATGCAGAGGCATTATTTTTATTAATGATTATAATTATTATAAATACTAGTATATTATTATTTTTAAATATTTAAATTTCAATAAAGAGTATTTTTAACGCTACACTTTGTATCACAATAAAAATAATTAGTTTATTATTCACGGACACTAGTATTATAGTCGTAAACACTAAACAAGGCTCTATAAAGGTATCCCGCTGAACCATTAGTATACAGACCATACACAGGATACATCAAACCGTGCTATTAAATAATTAATACCACAAAACTCCCTTTGGTAATTTACTATGACTTAGAACAAGGGTGGCTAACTAGTAGCTCACGAACTTTAACCGCACCGTTGCCTTTATTAGCTTTTCCATTTTTATTACGTAGGGAAAATTATAAAAAAGACATATAAATATTTATATGTTTTATGCATCTGAACTTATTTCAGAAAAATATACTTCAATAAATACGTCTATTCGTGACATTTAACATGAAAAAAAAAACATAATTAGCCATAATGATACTTTTTTACTGTACAATATTAAACTATTTTGCGCGGATTTAAGATAGAAAATTACAACAGCTTTTACTGTATAGGTACATATTTCGAATGTTTTTTTACAATTTTTCTCGAAGACTACTTGCATATGAAGTACAAAATTTAATTTTAGATTAAATATTTAAAAGCTAATAAAACGTACAATTATTATGTTATTATGAATGCAAATTATTCTGAGTAGTCATAGATACAGAATACCTAATCACCATAAGATTGTACTGGACAAAATAAAATATGTTATAACTAAAGTAATCAATTTTTAATATAAAATGTATAACCTATAAGATACATTTTTTTAGAACTTAGGACACAAGCTAATGAATAACATACTGGTGTAGAATAATTTAAAAGTTGATTTAGTTTAATGAAAATAAGAAACAAAATAATATCAGTTATAAACAGGCAACTGAAAAAATGTGTCTCAGTGGTCATAAAAAAAGCTTCGATTATTAAACGAAATTTCCTATAAAGAATTACATTATTATAATTATTGGTTTTAAAATACATTTAATGACAAAATATTTATCATTCTAAGTTGGAGAAAATATTTTACGATTGATTTAAAAAAATCGCATTTAAATGTGTAATTTCCAAAATATTTCGAAGTCGTCTTAAAATGGTATCCAATTCACTTTGAGTTAACTACCCTAGTATTGGATACCATATAGTATCGACACAATATACGAGTTAAATGCAGTTTTGTTGACAACATTAAGTTTCGAAAGTTGTCACTAACAAATGAGTTAACGCGCTCACACTGTCGGAGGGTGGATTACGTTAAGGTAATTGGCAATTAGGAGGTACCTATGTTAAAATAATACATTACATTGGTAGTTATCACGTATTATTTTATTTAATATATACTACAACGAACAGATAATCACACGGGGGAGATATAGTATGTATAATGTATATATATATCATATTATGTATAATCGTCCAACTCTTTAAATGATTTTACGTCATGCATTGAAGTTTAAAGCTGCTTTGAAGTTTCACGAGAGAAACTTGCACAAAACAACCACATACATCATGTACATATTTAAATATTAATATTAAATATGTAGTTATATCAGTAAATTATAAAGAAGAAAAATGCGTATCTTCAACGTTACCAAACTGTAACCTTACAAATACTAAATTACAACGAAAGATTAATTTGGACTGGAGAAATAAACTTGAATTTGAAATGATAAAATGTAAACTTGATTAAAATTTTAACGTTCGTCGGGACGAGTGAAGTATGCAAAATGTACACAATGTGTGTATTGTAAAACAAGAATTTCATGCTGATATAAGTTAAAACATATAAATGTTGTGTTAATTCAGCAGTTTTAAAAATATCAAATTGGCGTTTAGTGTTTGCTCAAACAAAACTACTATTCTAATTTCCTAATTTGTCGCGTCTTTACAAATGCGGTTGCTGTATAGTAAATATAAAAAAAAATAACGGGTGAGACTCCACGGTCGGGTGAGATGAGACCAGGGACGGGTGAATGATATTGCTAGGTATTAGTCTTTTAAACTTGAAACCAATGCGTACCATTTCTCTCGAAAATACGATCCCGAATGAAAGAGGTCGTATGGATCCGATAACATTTCTAAAAATAGTTAATTTATTAGCAGAACAAGAATATTTCTGAATTGGGTAGGTTGAATTTATATTTGTCTTAACGTTTTGATAGTAAAAAATAGTTCGAAAATTATGAAATGTCTATAAAATGCTAATATAAGTACTTAGTGAATGGTTTGAGTCCAAGATTTATACTTATAGAATAGCAACCAAATAACTTATATCGTACAATCGAAATTCGATTAAATACCCGGATTTCGTTAATATTTCGTTTTCTTATGCTTATAAAGATTATTCCGATTTTTTCGTAAAAATGTATTTTTTTGGCTACAAAGAAAATCTGAAAACAAATCTAGTAATCATGGATAATAAACATACAATTTTCAAATATCAATAAATATCAATAACCATTTCTAATGGAATAGCGCGTGACGAAATACAAGACTGTTCCTGGTGCGAAACCCGATACTTATAAATTTTTTGCAAAATCATAAAAAATAATCCCCCTGCCCCCTTATCAAAGTATCCAATCGACACATTTTCGTATCGAAAATATCCCGTAACAATCATTCTGGTCGTAATCGTATGCACAGACAAACGAAAAACACATCGTGGTGAGACCAATAAGAGGCAATAGGTATCGTTTCGCTCAGAATCTAAAATCACAAGTTTACCATAAAAACGGTTTTGTTTCCTAGTGATCGACTAGTAATAATGTGAATATCTCGTTTATCATATTTCTGCTGCCGCGCAAAAATGTCGAAACGTGATCGAGAACGGTTTGGCGAACGAAATATTTATATGCGAGTACGGAACGCATTGCGCACGCGCATACTAATTCGTTCGGAGCGCGCACCAGGGCTACGGAATTGTAATGTACACGGACGCCTTGCGGAAATGTCATTTGGATAACTGCCTCCCATTAACAGCGTCGGCGCGTATCACAAGTGCTAATTTAAAACCGGCTAGAGCCGGACATTTTATGCCGAGAGGGAGGAAACGACGTAGGGTCGAACAACGCGTTGGCGATAATGACCTGATCATAATATATTGTGCTGGTATAATTACAATGGCGATTTAAGTGGCGTTTACGACGTTCGGCTTTTTAACGCTCGACCCCGCCGAAAAGGCTTACGCACACACTCGTTTATACGTTACGACAATGTAATGTTCATGTGTGCGGCGGAAACGTCTTGCGCGTAACGATTTAAGCGTTATTCGAACCGCACACTGTGACGACAATAACATGGGATGCAGGTGCAATTACAACGACGAACAGATCAAAAGGTCGAGTGGTTTTATTCGAAGAGCGTACGCCCAAAAATGGCATTTTCAAATGAAATACAATATTACGTTTTAGCGCATTCAGCGAATATTTTTAATATGTATTTTGTTTTTTTTTTTTCATTTTCATGTCGCTATTGTTCAAAAAATAAACAATAATTCCATAAAACGTGAACGGACTTAAATTCGCAATTTTTCGTATAACAAATTGTATCGTTTCAAAACAAATGACGGTTGATAAGACCTAGAATATACGTAGCCGGTACGAATATACATTTCGCAGTCCGACGATTAACGACTTGAAATTTTCAATGAGCTCGACAAATATTTGTGTCTCACGAAACACTCCGTTGCGCGTGAGCGCAGATTGTGTCCATAGAAACTCATAGCAATAATAACATCATCATTTTTGTTGATTTTCAGCAATTGGTAAACGAACTGTTTGATCATACACCGGCAAAACGACGAAATAGTACAAAAAAAAACTTCCGCTTATAATAAATTATATTTTTTCCGATACGAGTTCTCAGTGAGCAGAAAATAAATACCGAAGAAATAAAGCTTAACTTAAATGAAACTTAAAAGAAAAACATCAACTTTGTAAAACTTTTGTGTGCGCATGAATTCTAATCAATAATAATTAATAATAATTATGAAAAAATCGAAAATTGTTTGATGATTCACGCCGAAACAATATACATTTTGCATAGTTTTTTATTTTTATTATATAGCTCTGTATATTGTAATTATTTTTGGAAAAACAATAGTTCATTTAAACTTCAAAGTTAGGCCATGATTTAAATTATTTTGAAGGTGTGTTCTCACGAGTTACAACGCGCTGTGCAAATAAACTTTTAAAAATCCATACACCTATACATTATTCATCTACTATCAGTTTCAATATTACATTGTTAATTGCCAAACGCGAACAAATATTGAATATTAAAGTTGAAACTTAGAAGTTGTTAATGATGAGTTTTAAGAAAATGCAATTGGTTGGTTATCAATATGTATAGTAGTTTTTCTAATAATCAAAAAAAATCAGACACATAATGACGCATTTTTTCAAGCATGCATTTTATACATACATATATATATATATATATTCAATATACATATACATATACTTATATATATATATATATATATATATATATATGTTAGTTGTTATTATGTTAGTTTTTCAATTTACTGGACATTAATTGAAAAACTAACCAAAATTTTGGTCTTATTCTATGATTATTATATTTCACATTTAATATCACCATATTAATTAAAAAATAGGGCATAACCTAACTTTTATAGTGAAAAATGAGGATATATATTTTATTATTTTATTGTAGTTTTTGTTCCCATTTCTATAGGCTAGTGTCTATAATTTTTTACTTCAATGCTAGCACAATATTGCAAACTTTAATTATAGCTATATAAAATAAGATATTTAATTTAAATTACTGTCCGCTGGCTTCCTAATTTGAATAATAATTGTAAATAAATAATATAAATATTTTGTAAATTTTTTTTGTAAATAGTAATTGCATTGCCGTAATGTTTCTGACAATGGAAAAATAAAAAAAATAAAATTTAAATTACATATATTGCAATAAAGCAAACAGTTCTTCGCGAACGTTATTTGATCATAATAATTTGTGGTTTCTTTCCAACAATTCAGCGAAGATAAATCGTTCAACAGGAGTGTATTAAGTATCAGACTTAGGTCAAATTACTGTCTTCGGTATATACGTATTGTAAATCATCAATTATCATAGTTATATGTTACTTATTCAAATACAAAGTAATAAAATATAATATATAGGCTATCATTTTAAATGTTCCAATTGGCATCTATAATTGCTTATGTATTTATAACTAAAAGTATTCTGAATTATGTATTATGAGAAACATTTTTATAAAGTATTAGAATGCATATTCAGAACACTATTTTTCCTATATATATATGAGTATTTATTTCAATTAATTTTAAAAAGTATTTTATCCGAGTCTGTTAAGTATTTGAATTCTGAGTAAAACGAGTTTTACCATTGTGTATGTTTTTTTAGATTAGGTGTAAAACCAGATATTAATTTAACTCTCTATGATGTGTTTATTTCTTTTATTTGTATACACGATTTTTACCAGAGGGATTGCTTCGATCATCACAATCATTGAGAGTTTTTGACAGTAAATGTTGTCTTGTTGGTACTAATGGGGAGTCATTTTCTGAATAACTAAAATTAGGTTCTACTACTTTACCAACCATCTATAGAAAATATAATATGATCCACCAAACCTCATTCATTCCGAATCGCTTTTTGAGAGCAATGGCCAGTATCTTTTTTGTATACTATTTACATAGATATAATATTATGTAAACACTAGGTACAAAACATAATAAACAAGATTCACGTATGTTCATCAGTATAATATTACGTTTTACATTTAGTCGCATCAATTTAGTAAAATCGGGTTTTCCATAAGCGGAACATCTTATTTACGGAGTGCTTCTTCATACGAAGATATTATAGATATACATGAGACCAGATGTTCAGGTGTTAAACAATATATTGTACAATTGTATTTGTGAATTAATTATTTATTTTGAGTAATCTACCTAGCTTATTGATAATTCCAGTCTCTGATATAGTTATTTTTTTTATTTTGAAAGTATTCCGATTCGATTAATTTATTATGTAGATTAAGAAAAGTTGGTTTCTTAGATTTGTTACCGCGTTATTGGATACAGACAATATATCTTCACTAATTATCGTAAAATGTTATAAAAACCATTAAATATCCACATCAAATATGCAAATTATGTATAAGTACATAAGCTTTTATGTATTTCCATCCAATAAATATATTCTTATTTGTTTATTTTACGCCCAACCTCAAGAAAGTAGACAGTTTAAAATAAACTTTTTAACGTAACAACGGCTTATATTTTCGACAAGTTTACAGTAAATTTTTTTAAAATACTAAACCTGACCTGAATACAATTTTGTATATTGTAACAATAATAACGTGTCTATAATTACCTGAAACATTTTCTTATTTTATATTACAGTTTTATTTTCAATATTTAGTTAGTATCTATAAGACAATAAGGTCCATATAAAGTATATAAATTTACCATAAAATATTTATTTATTTTAGATCATAACATTCTGAGAATCCTCAAAATCGCCTCACATTCAACTCATAAGTTTAAAAAATTATAAACTAAAAAAAATATGTTTAAATTGTTTACCGTCTCGGTTAGGTTAGTATGGTTCATTTCAAAAATCAAGTAGTTGATATCCTTGTCCCTATTTTTTTTTTTTATGAAAAAAACATAATTTGAATATTTTCATTATCTCAGAAAGTTTCACAGTGTCCTTGGCGGGACACCCTGTATAGCTTAATCGGTAATAATTAAAATCAACATATTACACGAAATAAAATAGTTCCTAAATAACCAAAGACTAAAAAAAAGTACATTCTATAAATCCTGCCCAGAGCCTAAAACGGTTTCTTAGCGCACCTATAATTCATATAGTAATATATATAAATTCATTATATAACTCTATAATTTTTTTATATAACAATTGTTATTTTTACATTTTCAATGAACGACGTGATCTATAAAATACTCGCAAATATTAGCTCGACGATAAAAAAAAATGTCATCGTGTCAATAATGCTAAGAATAAAACAAAGATATTCCGATTCATCCGTCTGATAATCACCGAATCAAATATTTCTTTTTCGATTGAAACGCGATGATTATAATTTCCTCGAGAACATCAATTATGTTTCAATTTTCAGTCGATTGGACTCTTTCAAATATTGTATTTTCCTACACGTAGGTGCATGTTTTTTTATTCGTTACCAACTAATTAGCGAACACATTTGTACACAGGTTACACTTTCAAACGGATATTCTACGCGACGCCGGAATAATGGGAAATGAGAACATTGTGGCCAAAGTGGAAATCATTTCACTGTAGGTACACCGAGTAGTCTATACGAAAAAAATAAATAAATAAATAAAAACGCCAAACTATTAACAACTAAATACATGACGCGCATATGTGGTCACACAGCGCTCGCACCGCAGCAATAAAGATAATATGTCCAATCAAGGGAAATAAAACATACCACGTACAGGCGATTGAGTAAACGTTACCGTGACTTCGATAGGACACCGATATCTGTGATTCCGTACGGGCTGCGAGTCAGAAACATGTGGAAACACACGCGTCTGATCGAAGGAAAATAACGCTACAAAAATCAAAAAACCTACAGCTGTGAAAACGAGCTCTTTGCAGTGAAATAGATTATTAAAATACTCGGATGTCGACAGTTCAACAAAACCACACCGGGCAATTTTAATCGTAAATCACATGACCTTATGGCACTAAATCGCATAATAACTATTACACGATTATATTTCTTACGCAGATGAAACCAACTATGTTTATATGAGGATTTGATCACTAAATAGTTTATAAATTGTGTTGCACTACCAACAAAATTTAGCTCGAAATCAGTAAACCACATAATCGTAGTTAAAGTAAACTCCAATTATCGTCAAATCAGTTATATTATAATTTAACTCGTAAATCATAAAAAAATACACATGTAATCATGCATTGGTTTTTAGATTTTAAACAATTTCCAATTTTTACTTTATTGAAACTGTCAAATTTATTTACAATACAATGACTTACGTGGTTATTTATTATAAATTATTTTTAGATTCTGAGTGAAACGAAGAGTGTATTACTTTTATCGTGTTATTTTTGCTTTTTTTTTATTTGTTTACATGATTTTGAGCATTAAAATTTCTCCGATGTAGGTATACAAGCTAGGACGCTAGGTACTTTTCCGAAAGGAATTTTCATCTAATTGGTACTATGATAAGATCATTTTCAGAACTGTTCAACAGTTTTCCTACTAATTGAGAACCGAGATTCGTGAATCGAACATTTTGTATTTTCCGTCATATATATCAACTTGTTTATTTTTCATGGTTACAAAATTTTTATTTTCTTTATTTGGTTGTTATTCTATGAATATAAATCGTAGTGACTCGAAACATTCATATATCCATAAATCAATGTTGTATTGATATTAGAATTCAATAGATATTTCAATGTTTTCGAAAACTACTACTATATTGACCATCTTTAAAAATACAAGCTGATCCAAGCAACCTATTTCACTCACAAACGTTTTTTCGATATAAATGTTACATAAGTTTCAAGTTTAAAAGCCACCTCCCTATATTTCACCCGACCGTGGAGTCTTACCCGACCAAGAAGTTTTGTAAGATTTTTTTTTATTGATTTCGTAATGTCTCATTATTATATTATTTTTCACACTTGATACATGCAATTATATTTGAAAAATATAATTAATAAATATACCTATTACGTTTCTATGAATACAATAACATATTGCATGAATAACAAAAATTTAAAAATAAATAAAGTATTTAATTCTCATCCTAGTGCTTACTACGTAACGCTATTGTTTATAAAGAATTATATTTAAATGTAATCTTAGAAGATTAAGGTATAGACGCTTTGTATATAGATTAGCGGTTCTGGTAGTATATGCCACGGAACCCTAAGGCTTAACTGAAACATTAAATATGTAAAAATGCATTTTTATTATATTTTAATTTGAAAAAAAAATTTATTCCTATCATGTAATACTAGTATATTATCTATCGTTATGCAATGAAAGGTAAGTATATAGAAGAAAATTATATGTGTCATAGTATATGTCATTCTAAGAAATGGGACAAATGGATGCGGCCGTTTGGACCGAGCCACTTGGACGCGGCCGTTTAGACGCGGCCGTTTAGACGCGATGCCATTTAAACGCCAAAATATATAAGCAAAAACGTAAATCAATAAATAAAAAATGTAAAGTTTTAATAAAAGTAAATACAAAACAAGTATCATAGCAATATAAATATAAATTTTAATCATAGGTTTATTATACTATTGAAATATGTTGAGCTATTCCTTTCTAACAATATGTATATGACTTCTAGTTGTCTGCATCAACTATTTCCAGTTACTAAGTGGTTATAATATAAACCACTTACTATTTGTTCACTTTGAATGTATGAAATAAATTACCATAAACTCGCATTTCAACGTTGAGTATTCTATTGAAACATTCAATTTTTAAGCTACTGAGTTACTTGTATATTTATATTTTGTTCGCGTCCAAACGGGCATGTCCAATAGTCCTAAACCGGTCTTTATAATGTATTGCATAGACGTATAAAATATTGTAGATTTAAAGAAAAACCCTTTCTTAAACTATAATTATGGAATAGTTTGTTTTCAATAAAATTGATTTTTATGTGTAAAGATACTTATCACAATTTTAAAATATTATACGTGTAGTTTCATTTTTTTTTGTGCAATTGAATTTCAAATAATTTCATACCTGATCAATAATTTAAACGATTAGGTAGGTATCTACTATCTAGGTACTTAGTTTTATAGAATGAATAAATAAAACATCAAAATAACAAATAATTTAAAAAAAACTATTTACTATAAAATAATAAAATATGTATTTACCCGTTATAAAGCGTGTAATTTTAAATGAAAAAAAAAAATTAAAAAACAACACGTTTTAAATTATAAATATAAAGCATAAACCGAAATCATTTTAGGCCTTTTGTCGAATTAGCAATATATTCATCTTGAAATTGGATATTTTCTTTTACGTAGCACGTTCAGTATATACTTTATATTTACAAAATTGTTAGTACTATATCATATTATACAGTTTGAATGAATAATTGTATAGGAAAATTATTTTCGGAATAAAAACAGTCATTTTGATCGAACAAATATATTAATAAATTATTATACTAGGTATACAGGACGTGATTTACAGAAAATTCCGAATATTATGATACAATGTTACTTGTTATTTATAACGTCACATGAAGACGTTTTGTCAATTATTATCACTTATCAGTGTGTGAGTATGTGTATGTGTGTTGAACGTACAATGTGTTTTTGTGGTATGGGAGGATCGTAGAGGGAATTGTATTTTCGAAATATTATGATATTAGACTAAATCTAAATATACTGAACATGTCAGTGAATAATTATGTCTACGTCATGCAATATAACAAAGTTATAGAAATTATATTTTTGATAAATGTAGTAAAACACATTTGTGAGTCTATACACTTTTATTATTCACCGAACCCTTTCGAAAAATATATATTATATTGAATTATAGTACACAAATGAACATTTTAATCAATGCATAATTAGAATACAATAATGATATTCAAAACAACGCCATAACACAGGTAAGATAAAACTTAAAAAATTAAATTTTAAAAATGTTTAGCTTATGTGTAAGTGCATCATAGAACCAATAGCTTTCTTATTTTTAATTATTTCAACTGTTTGTTCTCATCACAATTATTAATTATACAAATTATAACATTTAATTTTTAGCTTCATTTTAAATAATTCTTAAAACTTGATTTTTACATCACTTTGCAATTATTAAACTTTAAGTTTAGAATAGCTTAACTAAAGGTAGTTAAGTGTCACCGAAATTCCCAGTATATAATGTATTTGTATGGTGTAAGAGTACCTACTTTGATTTATTATAGGTCAAGCCAGGACACTATTGAAGAGAGTACCCTTAATACATTGCATTGGTGTTCTTTGTTTGTCCCTGGAGTAGTTTTATCTTTATTTTCAAAGTACACTTGACAGTTGACAAAAAAGTATTGATATCAAATATTATCGTTACATTTTATTGTAAAATAAACATCCGTCCAGGAGCAACCTTAGTCGCCATCACGAGCACGTTAAACAACACACCAATTCTAAGTAACTCACTCAGTGATCGTCTGATCCTAATCACTAATAATATTAACTAAAAGTAAATAATTTGAATAAGAATATAATACTTAAAATCCACGCTTGTCGTAAAATAAGTAGTTTTTTATAGTTCTTATAGTTTTAGTTTGTTTTATAAAACTTAATTTGTTTGTATTTACCAATTAAAAGTATACTTTATTTTATCCTTTAGTAATTGATTATAATATAATAATGCGGTGAAATACTTTTGAACATCCATGTTTAAAGAATGAAATTTATAACTAATAATATTAAAAATTTATCAAACATAAGGGAAAAAACGAATAATAACCACTAATTGCTTACTATTTCTATTTATTAACTTCCAAGAAAACTTTTTTCATAAACTTTTCATCATATACGAGTAAATAGCTTTATAATCGTTATCAACATCGATTTAATCGAACTAATGTTCCTATTGACTGTTGAACTTTTCGCTTCATCTTCATAAACAAACTTTCATTCACTATCACTATTCACCGAGTACACCATGAATTTATTTTAGCTTTTTTTTACTGCACACTTCATGTTATATGATATCATTAACATCTTTTAAATGTTTCTTCTATGTCTTTCCGACCAACATCATAACGACTGAATCCTTGATTTTATTTGTATTTATATATTTTTATTATTCTCTTACATAAGTAAATAATTATATCGATAGGCACATCACTTGATGTTATATTGATTCTAACTTTTTTACTTTCATATTAATGTGAAAATGTTTTATATTATGCATATTGCATTGTGATTTAAAGTCTGATAAGTGTCAACTTTATTCGTAATTATGTTTAATATATTTATTTATTTTTGGTACTTATGGTTTGCAGTATCATAATGTCAATATTATGAATATTTAATAATATGATCACATATTGTGATCTCATTTTATTATAAATTAAAAGTTATAAAAAAATCAGAAAATTGTTGTCTATATACTTAATAGTTAATATTAACCACTAGCTAGATTAAGGCTAATATAATTTAGTGACTAATTATTTTGAGTCCAGGACTGGAGTCAAATATTTTTTAAGTTTAAATGAAGAAAAACTTAGAAAACAAGGTTCATTTTTTAGGCGAACAACACTACAACACTTTTTGCAATGATCAAAAATATTAAAGTATAGTTGCTAACAGCGTCTATAAGTATCAAATGTAAATTTTAGCAAAACTTGCAGCATTAAGACGAAAAACTGAAAATAAAACACCTGTTTTGTAGAAATTATTTTTTACGTTTAATGTAAAAAAAAATTAAAACCGATTTTTTTTATTCTTCTCAGAAAAATATAAAATTTTCACGAATAACGATAGGACTTACTATAATGATATTAAATAAAAATCAAATAAAGTCATATAATTTTCAAAATTTGTTATACGCCGGAAATCGAAAGTTAACATTTTTTTGGTAAGATTTTGAATATATATGCATACTCGAGCATAGAAATCATAACATGCAAAAAAAAAAAAACGAATCAAATACTTTTAAAATACAGTCTAGTTGCCTCAAACTGTACTTTTATTGGAATAATAACAATTATAGTGACAACAATCAATAAACATAAAAATACATGGAACGATATATTGCGATTCAAGTAATTGCAAGTCGGCTGCAATAAGAATCATTATAATTGTATACGAGATGCACGTATCACTTACGATGACCACATACAATATGTATATAACTAATGCGCAGAAAGTGGCCACACATTTTTGTTTTGAAACTCGTTTATGGTCGTCTAACGTATTTATACTTGGAAATGACACCTACGAAAAAAAATGTAAAACTCGAATATTAACTCCAAACCCAAAAATACAGAAACGGAATACGGATTATATTGCACGCACTATACCCAGTTACTAGGGCATAGAGGTGACGACCGGTGTACCGATTTGAGGTCAACATACCAGCGGTATGGGTACAGTGATTGTTTTCAGAGTTGTTTTCAAAAACGCACACCGGAAATGCTGAGAACACCGAACGAATCGATTGTATCGACATACGACGACGTAAAAACGATGTTCTCGGTATAATACGTTTAAGTGACGAGACGTATCATTATACCGTGTGTGTAGTAGGCTCGCGTGCGGGCGTGTTTGTTATGATCACGTTACGTGAACCGCGTATAATACACGTGTCGGTTTTTGCACCGAAGAAAAACCGTTTGAAGTTCGCCGTTTGCTCACGATTTCAATACGATACGAAAACAATAATAATAATAATATTATTTTATATCGAACGAGGGAGACGAGAAACGCGCGGTTGCAGCGGATACAAATGAATCGTGCGCGTGGAAAATTCCGTCGCCGCCGCCGGCGTCGTCATCGGCCTTGCGTGCGGGCGCGAGTCTTATATTACGTACACGGCCGTGCGATAATACCGTACGGCCGTGTCGGAAAAACAACGACGACGCGTCGGCATGATACACGCATAACCGTGGTATTGTAGTTATTTCATTTTAATCATATTGTCTTGCTACATTTTATTTTTTATACTATAAATATTTTAACAGTAATAATCATGATAATATAAAGATACATGCAATGTTATCAACGATGATACCTAAATACGAGTGAACGTCACGCCTAATTACGAAGACGGGTGAGACTTTTCGGTCCCCGGTCGGGTGAGATGTATACGTGGACGGGTGAATGATTTTGCTGTACTGGTCCTAATAACTTGAAACCATAATGTACCATTGCTCTTGAAAAAAACCATTCTGAAGGGAAAACATCGCGTGGATCAATTTATATCTCCAAAGGCGGTCGATACAGTGGTAGAATTAAATTTCATAATAATAGTTAGGTTGAACTTTTAATGTTCTATAATAGTTTTAAATGTTTCGAAAATATTCTAAAATGTCTATAAATTCTTTGTATATAATGCTATTACATGTATCGATGGTATGAGTATACTTCGAATCGCTACGATTAATGTTTATAGAATAACAACCAAATAACGAGAACCTTATGAAAAATCTTGTACCCATGAAATATTAACAAATTAATAGTGCGTTACAAAATATACTAGACGGTGCAGAGTTCAATTCTCGATTTGCAATAAAGTTTTTTTACAACGTTTTCTCTGTTTTTCTCAATAAATTGGAAAACTGTCGAGAAATTAAAAAAATTATCACCTAGACGAAATTTCCAATTAGAAAAGATGTACACATCGGACCAATTCTTTAAAACGGTAGTCCATAGGTCTATAATACACAAAAAAAAAATTAAAGAATATTCATTATTTGAATATTAGTTATCTGCGGCGTTATCTAAAATATGTCCAAATTTACATTCTATATAATAGTATACGTTATGTTATTGGTTGAGGAATCATACATAACTACGGTATTATTTGTTTTTAAAAGAAACATTATAAGGTGATGTTTGATAAAACACTTTAATTGCACTCCCTCCCCCCACATCTTCTCTTATAGAAATTCAAACTACGATGCTTGCGTAGTCTTATAGTAGGAACCACTAGGAACCCTACTATAATATAATCCACCCAAAATCATATGGTTGACGGTATTTTTAATTAAATTAATTCCGTACGGTTGTATTCTACGCTAAACAAGACATGTAAAAACACGTTATATCCATTAAGTACGTATTAATGTGCTACGCTAACTCGCTGTTATAAAAGAACGCATTTACGAACGAGAATTCATTGCATTTGCGTTCATATTTGTGAACATGTGAACGCCTCCATCGTTTCTTTTAACTAGTGAACGTAAACGTGAATTGTTTCTGAAGAATTTGAGTGAACTTCGACGGTGTTAGGCCAGTTACATTACCTACAGTGAAGTTGGTTTTACTATGTGTTTGTAATATTTGTATATGACATATACACACTATATTATGTTTGATGTAAGGTTTAATAAAAATAACTATAGCAAAAGGCACGATGAAAAAAAATTTTGTTTTGCATAATTACATGGATGATGGACATCCTTATCATAATGTATGAGTTTGTAATAATTGGTCATTGTATTGTGTGAGTTGTACAACGGTGTGATGAACACACTTATATTTTTGAAACCAAAAGCCTTCGTGTAAAGAAAATATAAGCTTAAACTTGAATGAGTTCAGGCTATGAATTAACGTTTCAAACATTATGTTAACTTCACAGAACATAATGTTTTTAGGAGTACTATCAACTTTCGACTGCATTTTTGCGTTACTATGTAAAAATAACAACAGACGATTGATTGAGTTTATCAAAAAAAATTGAATGTTATATGTTTATTTGAAATCTTAAATAACAGGTATTCTAGAAATTTTAAAAGTTTGAAGTATTTAAGTGACAAAATAAAATGTTTATGTATTTTGTTGGTCTTACTGTTGGATAGTGTAACGTGATTCCACGATAATATGTTTTTATTTCCAATCAGAAGACATTTTTTGCGATAATATAATATAAATATGTGTATGTATGTGTGTGTTTGTTATACAAAAGCTCCAAAAGTGTCACGTAACCCAATGAATCGAGAAGGAATCGGACAGATTTTGTTATAAAACAGACGGTAGATCGGGTACTTTCCAAATGTTTTTGAAATGTTCATCAAATTTTTAACACTTTATGATTTGGGCTTGTTTTTTGAACCCTACGGTCCCCATCGGGCAGGTATCCAGAGTTTTTATTGGGGAGGATACAAACCCCTCAGCGATCTATGTATACAGCACTTGTCTTCGCCAGTACTATATAGACATAACCGAGATAAAAAAAAATATGTCTCACGTAATTCCGCAGTGGAAAACAATTCCACAAAATTTGCTGAATCGTGTAGATTTTTATAACCATTGATAAACATACAAGGTTCTGTAAATTGCATGTGTACACGATTCCGCAATATTTTTGATGCAGGCGCGTTACCGTACCATCCGTAAAATGCTTGTTAACATGTTATACAGACGACAACATTTTTTACATCACATACGGATTTGAGTGAGGTTTGATTCATATATTATATATTATACTCATTTACTCATATTGTACCCGTCGTAGCGGCAGTCGTTTGTCATATAACTTTCCTGTCGATTTTTCGCTTCGGATTTTGCACTATGATTATGACTAACCGAGATAAGGTGCAGACCAAATTTTCAAAGGCTCAGAAGAAATGTGCGATACACAATATCTTCAATTCAAATCACTTCATTTTTTCCTATACCCGACTAATCGATATACTAAATTAAAATTTACAAGTGCTAAATTATTTACCTCGTTCAGAACTAATTATATTTGAATACGTGAACCGGTCATATTTTTTGAGTTATAAATGTTTGAAAGTATAACTACATAAAGTATGCCACTGACACTATATCATAATCAGTGTATGATAGGACTCGGGAACTAATGTTACGATGATAATTATCATATTATTTATTCGTCGCGCTTTATCGGAAATAACCAAAATAAAAGCAACATTGACGGATGCATTTAAAGTCATGCGGAATCGTGTATGTGCTCATTTATTAATGGTTAAAGAACTCTACACGATTCCACATATGTTGTATCTTTGGAATCCCCCTGGCGCCCGCATCGAGAATCATACGGCCATCGCTCGCAGCTGAACCTTTCCCTTTTTGGCCAGTACACTATTTTGGCCATCAATTTTATACTTTTAAAATATTTTGACGATTATTTTCTGTTGAACTACAAATTTAATAAACGTTTAAGAATTTAAAATGATACCGGATTACGGTTGATAACTGACAATACTGAACAGTCACAAGTTCAGATTACAGAGTTATGCGACACGAATACAGTATGGGAAATTTTTACGAAAGATTTAATGTCCTGATGATGGTAAATCTAACTCATATTGGCGACTATTTAACGGGCATTTATATTAGGAAAGAAAGCATATTCCCTCTGAATATTTGGCATCTTCTGTTTTATGCAGAACAAATGTATATTATTTAAATTGAAAACAAATGTGTGTCCTATAACATCAGTTTTCCATATTTTGGAGTTTAGAAAAATAGTATAAAAGTTGAATTTGGTGACCGACATATGGTGTACCGGCCGAAAAGGGTTGCGCGCCGGCGTTCGCCCGTACAGCTGGTAGGTACCTGCAGGATCTCGTCGTCGGTGTTGTTGTAGTCTTCGAGGAACTCGGTGCTGTTGGAGCACAGCGCCACGTTACTGGCCGCCTCGGCCGTCAGGTTGTGGCAAACCTCGTACCGGTAGCGCACGGCGGCCTCTTCGAACGCGGTGGACGCGCCGTCGGCCGTCGGGTCCATGGTCGCAGCGGCGGCTCGGGGAAGGGCCAGGGGTCGGACGGAGGGGGTCGGGGGGGCGGCGGGCAACGGGACGATCGCGAGTAGGTTCAACAAGTCATCGGGGTGACGCGGGTGCCGGCGGCGGTCGCTATATAGGTGTCCGCGCGGCGATGGTCGTCTCGCGGTCGCTTCTTCCGCGCGGACGTTCGCCGGTCTTCGGTCGGAGGCGTTAGCGGCGGCGGCGGCGGCGTTGACGGTCAGCGGCGGACGACGCTTACGAGCGGCGCGGCGTACGCGTTTGGCAATGCGCGGCGACAAACTGCCGTGGCTCGGCACGACGAACACGCACCGCGCGGTAATAAAACGCGACGGCGGCGGCGGCGGCGGCGACGAACACCTCGCGCACGCCCCGTCGGCGGAACACGCGTGCACCCCCCCCCCCCCACCCCACACACAGCATCAACCACGCCGAGAAAACGACCACTCGCGTCCCGTGCGCACCTCGTCGTACGTACAACGCCACGCGTCCACCCCCGCGCCCGCGCGCGTGACGGATGCTCGCCCCGCCACCCCACGGTTCGCGTTCTCGTCGCGCTCTCGGACACGTCGCCGCCGCGATGCGATGCGATCAAGGTTCCCGTCGACCGTCCAGCGTCATCGGGGTGACACGTTTTCGACTCGCACAGAACTCGTTGTACCATATTATCGTTATACCTCAGACCCGAGTATGACGATGCCCTAAAAGCCTTCGAAAGTGGCCGTAAGACGTGAAAAAAATCCCCCTTTCAACCATCTATACATTTTCCTCCATGTGTTATAAGTATAACGGAATTTATTTAAAATTTCAAAAAATATTAGCGAAGAAAGCCTACAAAATATATTGACTAGAAATCGGTATTTTAATTTCTTACAGTTTTTTTCAAACTCTTTTTTAAGTAGCTTTGTATAGTTTTAAACGTTCTGAAAAAAATTGCAATAGTTATCAACATCTGGGTGCTTATTATTGTAACAAAACCTATGTTAATATCAGTATACCGTTTAGATCTATTTAAATTGTTGAGTTCATAAACATAAATTAATCAATATCCAATGATCAACCTAAATGCAAAGTCATCGAGTTTTTAACTACAAAGGAAAGTAAGTATATATGACTCAACTAATTGTATACAGATCCACGTAAATAGGATGGAAAATGCACGAAAAAAAGATATCATACAAACAAGATACGCAATATAGACGTCGTGCCTGTGCATCGTCGACTTAATACAATTAATTAAGGAATTGTCTGCTCTTTTATTTGACTCATTCCGATATTAGCTAAGTAACACAATATCCTATCATTTCTTCACCTTTGTACAGTTAATAAAATTTTAAATTACATTTGTAATTATCCGATTCGGTAATTACTGATTATATTATATAATTGATTTTTTAAAAAAGATCAAGTCGTATTTGAACTTATAAACGATTTTTTAATAAATAAAATTACAGAAATAATATAATCACGGGGGCAGTACAATATACGAAATTTAGGATAGATTATTATATATAGTGATGGGGAATTCAAAAAAGTGGTTTATGTAAGGGTCATATATTTTATATATATATATATATATATAGGCGACTGTGTGTTGTATTTGTGTCACGCGGTGTGTTCTATGAGAAGTAAATGATTATTATTTATTTTTGGGAATGTAAAATTACGTGTGAAAGGTAAATAATACACACACTTATCGTATACCATGGTTACTGTTTCGTGCGTGACCAGATTAAACGTTAAAAGATAGTCATTTGTCTTCTGATGTACCTACGATAGACCTGGCAATGTGATATGAAACAATGAAAATAAATCTAAAAACGACTTTTTCGTTTCGTTTCTGCTTCTTAAATCTTATATAAAATGATTTAAAATATTAAAAATGTATAATCATTCCTAATATTATAAGTTTAATTGTTATATACTATACCTGTAATTAGATATATATAATAGTTAGTAATAATCATGAAAATAATTGAAAATGTTGGGAAATTGATATTATAGTAATTTCATGATGAATTCGAATTTATTTTCAAAATCACATTATTATTTATTGGGTAAATCAGCGATAATCAGAAAAAATGCATAATCTTCGCAAACAAATCAATGTTTCTTATATAATATTTTTAATTTCAATAGGTTTTGTTCATTCAATTAATCCATATGAATCTATGTATAAATACATGGTAAAGTTATTATAACTGTAATTAGATTCAACGTTTTAATTTATTTCACAATGCAGTTATTGTAATTTTAATTTCTAGAAGTGAACTTAAAAATCACTCTAGGCACGTGTAGCTTGATTTTTTTACAAATGATACAAATAAAAAGTATTTGATAGTATATATCATAAGCCTATTGACTTTCTACGGAACTATGTATATAGTAACTACTCTTTGCTTTGAAGATAAAATGAAAAAAATAAATAAAAATATTTGCTGGCGATCATACAATCGTATTTACCATACGCTTATTGGCAAATGGTAAAAAAATAAATAATAACTGTACATGGTTATTTTTATCGTTTTCTTATTTTCTGTAGGAATATATCTTATGCAAATCGTGGCAACATGATAATATAAACATTAATCAGTTGCCATATGACGCATATGGCGACCTCGTATAAACTGTTTGATTTAATTTGATGATACATTGTGGCATTGGGCCCAAAGATACAAGAGTCAGCAAAGATAGCATGCGTCAGTTATTAATCGTGGGAGTTCATTAAAGTAATTTTTCATTTCAATTAAATCAATAAAATCGTTAACCAACGCAATAAATCTCTTATCCGGATAAAACTAATGAAATCGGGATTTTGCCAAATCCGTTACAATTAGCAATCCAAATATAAGTATAAACAATTGGTAAATAACTGTAGAGAAAATAGTTTTTGCTGAAAGCTAAAAAAACACAATTAGTTGTGGTCGTAACAGGTACGCATAATGACTTTGGAACAGTTAACTAATCTGCAGCAGTCACCAACAAAATGATCGAACTCGTAACAAAAGAAATTATTACAGTAGCAAAATAATTTTTATTCTAAAACATTCCATACGATTGCATCAAATTTTCATAACAAATCTCCAGACAAACGTGCATATTGCCAATCGAATAAAACTCTTCATGGGAACGTTAGAGCGTTCGAATGTTGACCATGTTTCGCAACAGTTATACGAATATCGATATAAATATTTATTCTGTATGATTTTAACTCAAATGCTTAGCTGGCCTTAAAAAGTGACGTATCAAATACTGCAGGGTAAGCACGCTCCGCGTTGTACCCGAGCTAAACGCGCCTACGATCGAGAACACAACGTTTACTTAACAGACATATTATTATTATGCTTGCGGACAAACGTACTTTTCTCGCGCGACTTGATATAATACTCGCTTGGCTTCGGGAAGACGAAAAGCAAAGAATGAAAAGTTCCTAGAACGTCGAAGTGCAACCGATAAATCGGCTGTTGTGTACGGGCGTACGCGTATATGGGAACGCGTGCATTACACGCGAACACTATATTGATGACAAGCGTTGTACCCGGTGACACGTGAAAAATGTTTCTTACAGGGCCGCGGCTGAATAAAATTAACTGTGCCTACTACAACGGCCAATGTGATAAAATGTACGCGCACGTTTCGACGCAATGCATTTTATTCCGGTGTACTGGAAAGTTCGCCGAGGAGTATAACCGAAACAGTGTTTACTGTTACACTCAAAGTTTATGGTATAATATTAAACGGGATATTAATTTATAATAATTTCGTGCAATCCCGAGCGTGGCCAATGAAAATCTTGCATGATGAGTTACAATACGTCACGTTATCCGGCACTTGGCCGCCAGCAGTGATATCACGGCCGTCTAATTAATAAGACTCACACGTCGACCCGCTGCAGGCACGCCCGATCGCGCCAAATTACCGTGAAAGCCGGTCTCCTGCAGCGTTCGTTAGAAAGCATCGAAATATTCGCTTTCCTCGAAGAATCTCAATAATGTTTACGTTAAATCAATTACAACATTTCCGGCGAATACAATAATTGTATTTTGCGGTGTTGCAGATATACCACACAAATAACGGAAGGTAAAGGTGAAAATAACATAAAAGTGCTCGTCAGTTATTTATAAATTTATAATATAATATGTAACGTGTTTAATCACTACTCGTAAACGCATTAAAAATTGTTTTTCATTTTTTACTCGACAAAAAATCACCATTTTTAAAATTTTCGAAGTTTTAGAAATCCAGATGATTCCATAATACAACACGTAAAACTACATGAAAATCAAACGTGTGTAACTCACTAAGGATAGCATTTTTCGGTAGAACATAATACAAATGTATACGAAATATTATATTATTAATATTCCTCTGGGAGGAGGGTTATAAAATTCTTGTAATTGCTATTCTGTAATCATATATTTGCGATTTAATACTATTTAAACCTGAATTAATTATAAGTTTAAATTATCCGATATAAATTATAATTTATAACTAATGTTTCAAGACGAACAAAATAAACATAGCTATATTAGTTAAAAAATACAATATTCTTAGTCTTAATTTATCTCTGTGGTGATATTACTTAGGCCACAATATTTATTGTTAATTTTTTTTAAAAGTAAAAGCGGTAGCTCGAGTGGAAACATCCTTCGAGATATAACCATATAGTCCACACTATGAAGCATATTTTCTTACGTATATTAACTATATTATTCAAATAAGTAGTTTCCACAATTTTAGATGCGGAAAAATTTGATTCAAGGAAGTTGCCGGCTGTATCGATTGAAAATAAATTTTTTTCCCCGGAAAATACTATTTTTATAGTAAAGACTCAATTATTATCGTTAATATTTTTTAAAGTTGGTAATTGAACACGGATCGTACACATTAGGTGGTCGTTTTTCTATTTTTCTAATGGTTTTCGAGCAAATCACGAGGGAGAGAAAAAAAAACGGAGAAAAAAACGATTTCAAATACTATTGTACTCGTAATCAGGAGGCGGTTTTTATTAAAACGTAGAACACTATAATACTAATTGAGTGGCGCTCAAACGATGTTCCTAATTCAATAGGGATTGAATTGAAAATAAATAATATTTGAACTACTTACCCACAAGTGATGGACGCGAACAGCTCTTTGGTAATTCATCGCGGGGACGGCACGACTACTCCTCAGCGGGCTACGGTATAACATAATAGGTAAGGTACTAACGCTTTAAATCAGTTGAGATGTCGTAGTAAATTAATCGAGATTGAAATATGAATCGTGAAGTGACATAACGTTGTGTATAAATGATGAATGAAAAAATTATTCCAAAAAAAAAAACCAAACAATATAAGCGCGTTTATTTCGTAAAATCTTATATCTGTTTGATATTTTGTGTTAATTTAATCTCTTGCACTACTCGATATCGAAATCCCAACTGTTCGCCAAATATTTGTGATTTATTCGATAAGTAAAATGTGTTCAAACCGTTTTCCCTCCATTGATTCATTATACGATTGAACTGAAAGTTAAAAGATCGACCCGTGACTACATTATTAGGTTAAACTACCTACCTTTTCCTATCCGAATCACATACATCGCTTGCGTTTGTTTTAGCACATCAACATTTCTGATTTAACTGTTTATAAGGCAGAAGGTGATAGTAGTCCGATCACTTCAAAATTTTGTTTTTCATATGATGGAAGTGTTTGTATTCAATATAATCAAAAAAAAAAATGGTATTTCAGTTGAATAAATATGTAGTTACTATGCACAACTATGTTAGGTAGTTAGGAAGTAAAATAAAAACTAACCGTTGAAAGACTAGTCACTTCAAACATGGGTACTGTAAGTAAAATACGTTGACTTAACACGTTCGCGAGATGAAAATATCATGCGATATATCACTGGTAAAATATTTTACCTCTTAAACACAATATAACGCGAGAATTCAGAGGAATGATGACAATTGTGGCGTTCTAAATATAGGTTAACACTTTTAACGACATAAAACTTACCATGAACCATGTGGTAAAGTAAAATAATATAATCTATTCAGTAGAAAAATAACAAACAACTTGGTAAATATATATACCACTGACCTGTTATAAAGTATTAATGATGAAATTCCATTTTGTTACCTATATAAACAATACACAATATACTGCACTTTAAAATGTATCCCTTTTCCGTATTAGACACATTTCGATTTATAGAACATCTCTAACCCTTTTTCTTATATCTATTTTGAAATACTATAAAAAAAAAATCGTTCCACAAAGATTTCCACTTTATACTAAGTCTATTTTAACGATATTCTACTGAAACGCTACATCATTACTCTGCATCGACGTATAGAAAGCGATAAGAGTGCCCCCTAGAGGAATCACTGTCTACTTCATATTATATGTATTACAACAAAGATATTTTGAAAGATTCGTGCAAAAATATTACTTGGCAAGAGAAAGAAAGAAAAAAACATTCAATTATAAGAAAAGTTGTTGATATTAATTAAGAACTGATAGTAATATTCAATAAATCGTACGTAGAAAAATTTACTTTACTAAACATTTTATTTTACTATGTATTATGTTCATATATAGAACCTTAGCTTAGTTACTATGTTAACTATTATACTATAGTGTGTACATTATTTCTCATCGTTTTAATATTTCTTACGGTGTATGCCGTGTACAAGTCGTTTACGATCAATACAATTTACACAAACTATATTCATAACTATAGTTGTGCCCATTATTCCTATAGGTAGTTATAAATTATGGTAGTTTAAAATTATACTATATTATATAATATGGTCATTCTAATGAATTATTATAATATAGCGTGATAGAAAATGTCTCGTTTGTAACACACAATATAATTACTTATTACATTTATTTTTTTAGAGTTTTTAAGATCACTATAAGTACAACATAAGTCATCTCGAGGAGTCACCAGGTAGTATTAACGTGAGTTAAATTATATATTAAATTATAATTTTTAAACTCAAAACAAAATACTGATCACTTGTGCATGAATTCAAAAATCTATGCAGACAGATTGTCAAACTTTTTAAATAAAAACACTAAACAGGACCAAAAAAAAAAATCACTATGAATATTTTAATATCTTTTTTATTTGATGTAGATAAGTTATTTGGTGTTATTGATATAATTTTGAACATTCGACGCAGTGATATTTATAATTTAAAGACTATACATAGAAAAGCTAAGTTAAGCAATTAGTTTTAGCCTTCAAGGTACATCAGGGTGACCAGAATGAATGAGCTAATAACAGCAGAAACAGTTGTACTAAGAGTTCGAGCGAATGAAAATGGAACTGTTTTATAAACGATTTTGTCAATTCTTTTTACTAATCGAATAAAAAGGTCTTTGTCATGTGAGTGATTTTGAACATAAAAAGGCGTTCAAGCTATTTCAGAGGAAATTTACATGGAATGTTTGAGGGCTTAGATAATATCTAAAGTTTGATTCTATAAGCCCATGAATAAGCTTATTAAAAGATTATTCAAGAATGAGTCATTGTTCAAGTTAACATAATATACTTAGGTAAGAAGAAACTATAGTGGACGTAAACATGTATAGTAAATATACAGTATGTACACTGCGTACGTAGTATACATATTTTAGTTGTAATTAGTCTTGACGTGATTTGTGATTATTGAAAAACGTAAAAGAATATAAAATCAAAAACGTAGGATAAAAAATTCTAAAGTAAACCCTATGATGATTCCAAATTCGTTTTCATATTTTCAATCACATTACAAGATCAACCGGTACATATCAAGACAAATTACCATCTTTTGATATGTAATTTTATCTCTTATACAAAAGGCAAAACAACGGTTTCGTGGAATGCTGAGCTGCATCAAATAATTTAATAGTTGTGAAAGCATTCATAATATGGGTTTACAAAAAAACGTTAAAAGAGATACTCAATAAATAACATAAAATATTTATACAATAGTATCTAAAAAAGTTAACGATTAATAGAGTAAACAATGCACACGCCGAGCAAACAAGCTAAAATTAAATTAAAATGCAATTTAAAATTATGAATATTTATCTTTTTGAACATTTAAAATATAATTCTGTGTTAAATTACAAATTTATTTTGCGTTTAATTTTGAACTATAATACAAATATATTTAATTTGAATCAATCTTCATACACTTATACTCAATTAGGAAATATATGAAAAATTCATTTGCTTAAAATGCACTTTAACACAACCCTTTAACAGACGATTGTTTTAAAATTTAAATGTTCTGACTTATTAATTATTATATTTTTACAAGTTTCATACAACACATTAGTAACATTTTTCTCATAATTATTGTATTTTTATTATGATGGTTTTATTTTTATTGTTGGAAAAGGATTTATTCTGGAATGAGGTAGAAAAATATAATGGAAAAGATTAAATATTTTCATAATTTTATTCTTCGAAGTAACAGTGCTTTATGTTCTAAATATAACATGAAACGTAATGCTTTTACTTGTTACCATTGATTTTAAAGTGCACAAATGAGCGTTGGTATTTATTTATATCCAAAATACAAATATAAAGTGCTTTTAAAAAAGTAAAACATCAGTGAAACACGAATCAACATACAAATTAGGTAACTTCCATTAAAAACAGATTGAAAAAATTGTGTTGATAATATTATTAAACGAATGAACAAACTGATGTACTGTTTATTTAAAAGTACCAATTGAAAATGTTGTAATATTATGAAAGATATTCACTTAAACAGAAAGAAACTATATATACAAATATATTTAATTAGATTTAGGAGGAAAGTCAAGCAATTCACGAACGTATACTGAAACTAGTCAAACTTAGTTGTGGGTTATTGCTCGAGCAAAGGCATATATAAATGTTGTATTTGTGTTTCTATCTAAACACGCACATAATTATTGCGATAACCGTGCTATGCTAATACAAAACAAGTTACCTAAAGTAATTAACAGTAGTAGTCTTATTTCATAAAAAGATTAAAAATATTTACATACAGTGGAACGCACATTATTTTCAAATGCATCAATGGTTTATTCAATTATTCACATACATTATAATTATTAATTACTCGTGTACCATAAGTTTCAAATCCGTCCGTGTTTTGAACAAACGTTTCGCGGGTATTCGTTATGCGCAAGTATTATGTCAAATTAAATTCCATAACCGTGGAGATTTTTCGATTGCTCGTCACACGCCAACAAACCAAAAACTGATCATCTTGAAACGTATTCATAATATAAACAAAACAGTTTACAGGTACAACGAATGAGCGGGCTAAATACGTTGAAAAACGTACGTAATTTTCAACGCAAAGTTTCTAGTCCATTCAAACCACAAAACGGTTTTTTTTATTTTGTATATGGCTGCATATGTATTTACTTGATATATTACAGCAAAGTTTATGAATCGCTATACTTACACCTTTATGGGAGGCAACTAGTATAAATAGTTTTGCGAGGCCACCATTATGCTATTTTGAACTCCTTGGCTACGGGAGGCAATCGGTGTGCTTACTATTTTGACATTTACGATAAGGATGGGAGACGATTCGTATATTTTAAGTAGTATGCACTATGCACCGGAAATGCGTATAGATATAGTATCATTTGTCCTCCCTTATCCAATAAACGGATTCAAAGTAAAGTCGAGGAACTCAAAAGTATATTAAAAATCTATTTTAAAATGTTTCCGGAACACATCCGAATACAATGGATGCGTTCCTCTCCCCAAAAGCCTAAAATTAAAGAAGAAAAGTAACCTAAGAACATTTGAGGGAGAATATTGGGAACAATTTCATAAAAAATAATCGAGAAAATGTTCAATGGGGTCGTCAGAAAAGTTAAAGGACATAAAAGAGGCATTTTCTGTCATATATGTATGTATTATACGGACGAGGACAAAAAAAATATAAGGTTTAAGGTGCTCGCATATACCGTATAAACCATAAAGGTGTACGCAATAACAGTAATTGTTATAAAAATAATGATAATAATAATAAAAGAGCGCACAAGTATAACATGTAAACAAACCCCTTGTGCGACTTGTCGACGTGCGGCTATCATGGCATTTCCGTAGAAAGGGAATATAGGAGCATATTTCAACCATTTATACACAGAAAATTATCAACTTTTCACGTACCGTATCAATAAGAATTTTTCGGTTGTGTACCCAATGATTAAGTGAAAAATATGTTACGGAGACTATATCAATAGTTGTCCATTGATCACCTGTATAAATTGCTTTAGTAAAATGGTATGTAATTAAGTGCATTATAGATTGAAATTTAAACCAATTTTAAATTGCGTTTTACACAATATTAAAAAATCTGGATTATTTGGCTTATTAGAAATAAATTACTTTCTAAAGTGCTTTTAATATAACCTATATATCGATATAGCTTGTCGTCTTCAAATATTGCAGTGATATATTTTATGTTATATTTTTAATAAATTATTGTATAGTATAAAACTCATAATTCGTGTGTAAAAGACCTGAAAATTAAGTACCTATAGGTACAAGTTATTTCATAATCAATTCTTAACATGATGTCAACATTTTATAATACCGGACAATTCAATATTTATCTAACCGTCTAAAATTGGATTTTAATATTCGACAGATGATTAAAACTCACACAACATAATATACGATTTACATGCCCTTCAAAAACCAAAAATGTTATACAGCAGGTAAATACACTATTAGTGGTTATAAAAAATTAGAAAACCTCAACATTTTCTTGAGAAAATCGTAAATTTTCTCAAATATAGATATACCAATGTTCCCAATTTTGTGTCTTAACTTTTACTAACACTTGTGATCCAAATGAGCACGTTGATTTTTCAACCAATATATCATACATTTGAGTTGTAATTTATAATGTTTAATATATATATTATATGTATGTTGAACGGATGACGTAGGAGATCCAGATATTCTCTTCGTGACCTATACGCATTGCCCAGATATTTCTAAATCATTTTGAATTCTAATAAAACTCGCGGGAAATTTATAGAGAATGTCCGATTCATAGATGTGGACAATACGGATTTTTTTCTAATATTGAAGTAAAATATTTATTTATTTACTTATGGAACTTCTTAATTGTGCTGTTGGATTGACCGAAAATGAAAACGTGTAATTTTCGATAATATCACTCATTTGTTCTATAACGACTTACTCGTAGTTCATAATATTACTCAATCCGTATAGGCGTTTGCAGCCATTAGTCCATAAGTATCGGACACTTGTTTCGTATACGGCTTTACGGAACTGCTCCGTTGTAGAGAAGGTGCAGTTTGCAGGAGGCGATAGATTTATAATGAGTTTTATACGACCAAGAGGTGCTCGTTCACCGATAAGTACATAATTAAGCACGTCAAGTACCGTTTCACATGAAAATCTCCACCTCGGATCTTGAAGATAAGCAACAATCGTTTGATAGAAAAAGCGTTTTAAACGTAGTTTCGTAAATATACTTTATGTTATATGAGAATATAATAATTGGATTTAAAGGAAAATAAAACAACATTATTTATGCAATTATTATAATACGACTGTATAATTGGATTTAAAGAAAAATAAAACAATATTACTTATGCACTAATTATAATACGCCTGTTGTATTCAATATAATAAACAAAATAATATTGTTTACATTATGAGCAAATGATTATATTTTAACAAAATATAGTTGAATAATAATTATTCAAACCATTGAATATAGCATAAATAATTCTATAATCAATAATTCAAACCGACTTTTTAGACTATCGTATATTTGCTCCGTCTAGCAGGTGTTAAAGGGAAGTTTTTGAAAAATTACTCGTGCTTTACCGCCTCATCTCGCTCAACACATTGTGACAAACACCTATGTCCCGTACACGAGAACACATATATAGTATTATGCACAATAGTATATAATATAGTAATGAAAACGTACGGAAAACGTCGGAATCGATTAACCCCCCGTTTGGCGGGGAGTGCTTAAAGCTGCTTCGTTATACGGTTTATTATTATGCTATTTTAAAAATATAATAAAGTTCTTTGTTTTGTATTTCATTTCGTCACTTATTAATTATTATTGTTCTTTACGTGCAGGATCGTCAAATGTTCCGACTTACGTTATCAATACATAATCACATGAAATTAGTATGACGCACACCACCCCCTCGATGGAAGATCTCTAAACTGCAGAGGTCTATCAGTATAGCCGTCTGGTCAGAGCCGTATATAGAGACGAGTGTAAGTTTTGGAATGCCTAGGTGGCAAATACTAATCAGAGGCAGCTTAAAAAAAACCACCAGGACAAAATCACGGGTGAGACTCCACGGTTGAATGAGATCATGGGTGGGATCTTATAAACTTAAGCTCCACAACGTACCATATTGCTCTCGAAAAAACGATTCCGAGGGAAAGAGTTCGAGATGACCAGTTAATATTTTGTAATATCATGTGATCAAAATTGAACTTTCTAACGCTAATTATAGTTGTTTGCGACTTTTCGATTATCATTTTAGATTCTGGATGGCATTAGTTAAAACATGATATGTGTTTTTATTTATTTTTTGTAGCTATGTACACGGTTTCGACCAGAAGGATTGATCCGATGTATACAATTATAAGAATTTTCTAAAAGAAAATTGCGTCTTATTGGTACTTTGTGGACGTCATTTTTGAAATTCTCAACAATTTTCCGAATAATCCTATTATTACATATTAACTTAATAACTTACTGAATACGAAGCCTATGTTTAACTTATCTTTTAATTTAATTTATTTGAGCTTATATTAAATTAATAAATAATAATAAAAGAGGGTGTGTCCTAAAATATTCTAATTGTAAAGTGTCACAAATTATTTTTTTCGATTTATCGAAGGGACCTAAATAATACATGTGTTTACTGTTTAGTTCGATTTATAGAGGTTTTCCAACTACCTATCGAGTTTCGAATTATAAACAGTCCACTGTTATTGTTATGTGTTGTCTTATGCCATTAAGAAAATCTGTGATCTGCATCTGAATTCCTTGTCTACTGAACTTTTGCATTACATGCACCCCTGTTAAATCCAGCACTGAACGTATACCCGCATTTGATTGTGTTGTACATCATTGAGGTATTTGACTAATTAGATTGCTGAGAAAGAATTGGCTCGATCGATATGTTATGTATAGACGTATAGCATGTAAGTAATTGCTACGAGCGTATACGAACCATATCGGTTTCGGTGTGCTGCTCGGGTTATGTAAGCGCTACAATATAATAAATTATCAAGGGATTTACAATATAATTGTCGGCAACAAGTTGGACGTTTTCAACAATTTGGCTCTTTTTTCTTTCCAATACCTCGGTCCAATGCCTATATAAGCTGTTATAGACTCTACGTTACGTCTCATATAAAGATTATCGAATACACTCTATTTATAGGTCCCGACTGATGTGAGGTATGTGATGGTTTTCCGTTCGCGTTTTATTTTTTTATCTTTTTCTTTTTCCATTCTCGCTTTTTCGGGTGGTACCGAGTGTTTCGTGCAGCATCTCATTTGAACGGAAATTGGACATAAAAAGGTACTTTTAGAGGATAATTTTTCAATATTCTCGGTAGTCGTCTCGAGCTGATTGAAAAAAAACTGCGAAAAGTATCGAACTATAACAGACTGACGGTGAATGTATTTTTTTGTTTTTACACTTATTTCAACAACACATATCGTTGTTTTGTGTTTTAAAGTTTAAACTTGAACACCTCTTTGTTTTATTATTTTCAAATGTTATTTTGAATATTATATCACATACGCGATTCTTGACATTCCCGGGCTATTTCTTCTCTTCGTACTCAGTTTTTCATAAATAAACTGCGTTGTGACTGATACCAGTATTAGTATGTAGCATTTGCTATTGATCTAAACACCGTGCTTCATGAAAAAAAATTAAAAACGTTTAGAAACTCACGCAGAGAACGTGCAACATAAATATTTGATTCGTATACTTGCTTTTTTTTCTTATTTTAATTTCCTCTGTTGTTATGAAAATAATATTACATTCTTTTTACATGTAAGCCTTTATTTAGTAGTCGAACCGCGGTGTAATTTCAATACATTTCAAAAAATATCATAATGTTTGTAAAGCACTCGTTTGATTCAAGCTTGGTATAAGTATTTATGTAATAACTATACTTCAAATAATACTATTATAAAAGAAAATGTTCATGAAAATTGGCTTTACTCTAAATGATACTCATAGAAAGTGTTCAACGTGTGTCACGTTGTAATATTTGTATAGTAAAATAAATATAAGCAGTCTCACACGAGTAAATACACGTTCTTTGAGACGTTGTTTAGTAGTTTTCACAACGAAAAAATCAGTGTTAATGTTCTTTTGGGACTATTCTGTTTCAAATAATTGTCACAGAGAAAAGATATTAAGAAATAATTTGACACCTTTTTTATATTTAAGAACATTTGCATTAAACAATTCAGCACAAAAATTACAGATGACGATCAATTTCAATATTATAAAAATGGTACTAATGAGAGTATTAAAAACAATACAAACTAGCATGATAGATTTGAAATGTTTGTATTGATAAACAATGCAATCGTGACCTGGAAAAACGACTTTTATGAAATTTAATCTTAATTATTTCAACTATTCAAAATCGTATTTCGACCGTGAACCGTGAATATAAAATATCCAAGCGCTAATTATAACTGTACAGAACAATACTAATGGAAACAACATATTTAAAAACAATCGTACTAAATACGATGAGCCAGCTTATCACTGGAAAATCATATTGAAGCCTATGAAGAAATGCATTTTTACATCATCATAATTATTCCATTTGTTGTTTAATGCTTATAAACTTATATTACTGTTGCAGGATCACAGGCATGGATGCTTATATTCAGAGACAAGGGACTGAAAATTACTTCTCCCGAGGCTTAGAGTAACATAGTAAAAAGTATTTATCTGTTTGACATATGTGCTTTTATACAATTATATATTTGTGTGAATAAATGTCTTAGCATTCGGCCTTCCCTTTCCGAGTTTCCACTTCTGAACACTATTGGCCGCAGGGCTGTTATTTATTACTGAATTTTATATCCCTGTCGTAAGTCATAACTAGTCAAAGTTATATAATGTTCGAGTTAGTGGATTTAAACAGAAGGTCTTAGAGAGAACTCGTCAAAATACAATTATTATTAATTGGCCGAGTCTAAAAATCATATTTATGCCTATAAAAGTGAAATTTAATTTATTCGAAATTTATGTATACAAGTGTCAATAGAATAAACGCTTCTGAGTAGTTATAACTATTTAAGAATAGCGTCAAAACTAAGTTGTCCTAGTTTTAAAATAATCATTTTTAAAGTGCTGCAATTCTCATTAATCAGATTAGATATTTGGTGATTTTCACATAGGTAGCTGGTATATATTATAAAATCAATGGCAGTACCCATCAATTACCAAATTATAATTCATTATATTTTTGATGAATTCTGAATAAAATGTGTGCTATTGAATATAAGAATTCTTTAATGCTGAAATTATTCAAAGTATAGGATAGTAGGAAAGTAAAAAAAATGTAAAAGCATTTCGTACAAAATATTTTGTTATACATTGATTTGATTCACTTATTTATTCGAGACAAATTTCGTTTTTGGAAATCAATGTTTTAGGGCCTCTTGTAAAAAATAAACTTTTCATTCAAATCCGCCATCAAATAATAATACCAGTAACTTTTCCCCACTCCTCGCCATTGCCGGTATGCGAACGTTTTTCACCGCAATAATTTTCCTGTGCTGCTGCGCTGTCACTTCCTACAGTCGTTCTTCGTTCGTAGTGCAGTTTGAAATTCCGGAATGTGACAATAGACTTCGGGCACAGTCAGATAATACGAATGCAAAAGCTTCGACTTCGGAAAAAACACAAGGATCCGAAGTTATAAATTTAACTTAACCGTCAATGTATACTTGACCCGTATGGTGTGTATTCAAGAGAAAAAAATTGTCTACACCATTTTAAAATTAAACGTTTACCGAAGCAATGTGTAGGGCTACTCATGAAAAATAGTGTAGGTAATAATTATAAATTAAGAACTTAGTATCGAACCCCCACCTTTATTATATATCCACTAAAAAAAAAAAAATATTGATTTGAAAACTGTCGTTTGAATATATACGATACAAAATATAAAACATGTCTAATGTACACCTGGTTTTTAGGGTCTACATAATTATTCAACAAGAATCCATAGCATATAATTTTACAAGTTAATATTTTCCCCTTATTAAAGCAAATCCATTAAAAACAATTTAAATCTGCTTATATTTAAATGTATGTTTGTTCAATTGCGAAGGCCGAAGTGATATCGCTTGATGGTTTCTTCTGTAAGGCAACGAGCTTGTAAATAAACTTGATTTACCACTTACAGACATATGGTTATTGTACAATAAAAAGTGTATATTATAATCGAGCAGTTTTCATAATACAAGTTAAAATGACCAAACCCATATTGGAAATTATTATGGTATAAAGGTTAATATTTAAATAAAATACGCATAAATGGCGGGACTTGTATGACTTATACTTGTAAAAAAAAATCTTAAATAATTTCAAAGTAATTAACTCCGTTGTTTATGTATAACCATTAAGAATGAAATGCATTCAAAATACCTACAACTCAAGTGCTAATGTACTAATGTACCTATGTTCTATATTTTTTAATAGTAATCAGTCATGTTATTATAATCTCACAATTATTTAAAATATTTTGTAAATGGACATTCGTGTGCCAAAATTCCGGGTTTGCGGAAAGTTCACACGTCCGTATACGATGCGGGTTGTATATAATATGAAATAATAGGTCCTCGTTATTTTTCAACGGTGTTCCATCAAATACATTTTCTGTTCGTGCAACTTTTATTATTTACACTTATTGCATATTTTATTGTTGTGCACATATTTTAAAACAAATCGGCAAAACCACGCCCAATAAGTGGGGTAATTGAACCAACGAAAAAAAAAAAAAAAATTAAAAGTTCGTTTCGAAGTGTATAGAAGAATGGCGCCGCCGCTAATAATTAGTTCTAAAAACCGTTCAGAGCGCTAGCCCGCATATTATTTGCGCATTATTATTTATTTATCCCCCATAAATTATGTGTGTACAAATAAATGTTATTAATGATATTATGTGCATTGTAAAAAATATCAAATATTCATAATCACAAAGCCCAATCGAGGTTGTGTGGCAAATCATCGAAAACGCCACCCCCCCCCCCCCATAGAAATAAATGTTACTAGAATAATAACCAGTGATAGCTGCATTTATTTGCATCAATTTATTGGTTAGTACACCTTTTTTACAAAATAATTTATATGATTTAATTAATAACAGTTAATATGTTTTAACATAATTCATAATGATTAAAACATTCTGATAAAATAATACTCTTTTTAAGTTTATCGCGGAAAATTAATCGATGATTAATATATTATCGATAGAAATGTGTTTCACTATATATTTTTCTATAGACATCATGGCCATACTGGTTAAACGATTTTGACTGATTATTGATCGTAAATAATTTTTTTATGATCTTCAGTTTACTGGAGCTTCTTATACACGTTGCTGTCGTCACAGGAAGTATCAAAAATATTCTTAACTCGACGTCTCAATTCGGATATAAATCTTGTAAAAAGTGTTGATTAATAAGTTTAAAGAAATTTAATTGGGATGCATTTTTAAATTATATCATTAATAATGGAGCTTGATATTTGAAGCATTCAATTTCGGAATTTATACACTTAGAAAATATAAAAGTGTAACATCAGAATTGGGATTTTTCATTAAAAAATAATCGATCATATACGATTTAATTGTCTTCAGTATCGATTATATAATATGGAAATAGGTAATAATTACTGTGTTTATTAATAACAGTTTCGTATGTGTTAAAATGTTATGACAATTACATTATACCGATATTAAATCCTTAGCATTCGGCATTGTGACATTATAACTCTCATCTAGTATTATATAGTCGGTGTTTATGGATGCAATATCACATTTACAGTATGATAAATACATTTTAATTATATTTAATAAACTATAATATATCCAAAACAATTTATTAATTCGAATAATGTTTAAAACATTTAGTCGGCAGTATAGTGACTTGGTAATTTTTAGTCCTACCTCCTGCAATTTGCGCCACTCTTGGAATCGCGACCTTGGCCCACGCTTTTCCGCTCAGCCCTTAATATGGCCCTGCATCAACAATAAAATATACCTTAGCGGTTCCTGAAATCGGATGATGTGAAAAACACATCAAGTGTACCAGTTTCTGTATAACTGTATGTATGCGCACGGTGCCTTTTTGCCAAAAACGCATCCGTGTACCGAAGATATTATTGTAAATATCGAATGACCCAGTATGCGGTCGGATTAGAAAAAAGCGGGTTTGAAGTCTTATCGGTTTATACGTATGTGCTATTACAGTCGCGGCAGCAGTGGTCCAAGTCGTGGTTTCGGACGCCAAGAGACATATTGCAAAAAAATCGTTCGGGGGAATTCGATTTTAACGAACTTTTCAGCCTATTCATTTCCATCCGATTCAAGTACAAGAGTGTCGAGGAAAAACTAAATGCGTTTTAAAAATGTAATTATTCACTGTCCAACCGTAAGCATAATTTTTAGAAGCATGTAGTTATACACCGCTGGTGTAACACGTGTCAAATGAATACGGTTATAATTATTTAATATTCTAGTATTTTACACACTTTGCTGTGTACTTAACGGTTTCGCCATTATTTACTTACTCACGCTATAACCACTCTACGCGCCGCGGTACGTTTTAATCGTGTTAATTTTTATTTTTATTTTTTTCGCTGTTTTTAATCTTGTCTCAAGACTATCGTTTCATCTAAACCGTAGTAACAATCATAATGATAACGAAGCCATGACTTATAAACGATAAACAGTTGTTCTAAGACAGTCGTCATTTCGTATAAGTTTCGGTTTTAATGCTCGCAGCTCTCCTTTGAACTTTAATCATATTTATAGAGGCAAAATTGTTGTCCAACTAAACGCCGTAACATTTTGAGAGTTTTTACTATCTCCGAGCTCTTTGAAAACAATAATTGCCTTAATAGCATTTAAAATACGTTTAGACTATTATAACAATATTTATGCGTAATAAACTAAAACAATAACGATTGTTTACTTGACGCGTAGAATAAACAGAATTCAAATACACGCGTATCGCAAACGAAAACGTATTAAACGTGTGTTATTATTATTTCGCTCGTGGATGCAGCTTGTGCGCCGCGTATGCGCGTCACGAACAGATGATTGATATTAGCATAAAGTTTGGTTGGTAACACGCGTTTTTCACCGAAATCGATATTAAATATAATTTTACGATATTTAATCTAATATTAAACTATATTATTAACGCGTTTTCCGTACAGTACAACGTAACATAATGTGTATTTCTCGTCAACGCTGCAGCCGTTAGAAAATATTAAAATATTATTTACATGGTCCGGTGTGCTAATAATACACATCGATATGGTACACTAGTACGGAACGTTTTATTGGAATAATTGATGTGTACGATATCACTCTATTGTTATCGGTTGGGATACGTTGAAAAAAAATATTTAATCGTTTATCGTGACTGTTTTGGTTTTGGACCGTTCGAGTTTTGACCATTGGTCGTCTCATCGACAAGTCGAGAAAGATAACACGTCACATAGTTAATGGTAGGTATATCTAAGTGCGCTACGTTTTCAATCGGATCGTTTGTTTTTTCTTTTTCGTATAGCGTGATATCATTTCCCGCAGGTTAGCGCGCCCGACCGTTGAATTATTTCTAAATTCGTCAAGTCGCAGCGGTGTCTAATTGGTTGCAGCACATAGATAAGCTGTATGCTCCGAACTGCCGGGTGAAACATTTCTTCACGGTTTACTTACTGTTCACGCGTACAACACCAGTCAACAATGCGTAAATTGCATATTATTTTACCGGACACAAATGATGTGCCTACCGGCGAAATCAATTAGTGTTCGATTTACAGATCGTACGTAAGAAAGGTTACTCGTAAAACGTAGGAAACGTTTAGGTACCTACACGTTTAGGGCGTGTCGTGTTATACGTAACATGGTGTGCACTATATTATTTTTGCTGCGTAACTGGGATAAAAATCTCATAATTAAATCCTTAGGTCCGCGTTCTGCGGTCTGAATATAAAAACTAGTAATAATAATAATAACAAAATGAAAAAACTATAGTGGTGCCCCTTGTTCACGAAAGATTTACAACTGTTGTTTATTATGTTTGAATTATTCGAAAAAAGTTCTTTTTAAGAACGAACTCGTACGATTAAAACGGAAGTAAATTTGATAGTTGCAATAAAGTACATATTTCAAAACGATTAGAAATACGAGTTTTAATACGTAGTAGTTTTAGTACGTATATAAAATGTTGCATCAATAATAAAAAAAAACAATACACTTGTTACACCTATGCTATAAGAACCCCACAACGGAATTCCGGTAAGAATTATTTTATTAAAAATAGATACGCACACGTACCTGCGTATTATAGTATGTAAATGTATCAAGGGGAATATACGCCGTATAATAATAATAATAATAATAAGGTTATCGCGGCTGTAGCGTAGTAGGTTATAGCTGGGGCGCGGGTCAAATTTTAAAAGAAAAAACCGGATACGTGGAGCGGCGAGGTAATCGTTTCGTAAGGGTCTCACTATAATACAATATTTGTAACCGTACCTCATCAATATTATATAAATATCGCGATGTTTTGTAGGACCAGCAACGTGATTGCCGGAGAACTCCACATAAGAAAATATATTAAACCCGGAGTACAGTGCACGCGGCAGGCATATTTATTGCATAATATTGTAACATTATTGTATAATATTTTTCATAATTTATTATTGTTATTGTGTTAAAAGCGCGTAATTCGAACATTACGTATATATACGCACACATAATAATAATAATATTATCCTGCTGTATAATAAACCACAACAACAGTGCACGGCCCGGAACTTTCCACGTAAACTTCGTGTGTCCGCACTTGGTCGACGTTGAAATACGTACGGCAATGCGCGCAGTTCGTCAGGGTCGATTTGTAGTATCGTTCCGTCCAAATGTTCAAGCGCAGATATTTCATCGGAACGTTATTGAAAATATTCCGAAACGCTACCGAATATGAATGTCGTGCGCGTACGAATCGAATACTCGTACCGATGTATAATAACTGGAGTTTGGAATCTGTTACTCTATAAAACTCCTAAAAAAAAAGCACACAAGTTATATATAAAAACAAACAGTAAAATTCAAATTAACGTACCAAGCTTGTTTTAATTTTGTTATTAAACATATGCATTGCGATTCATGACAATAATATAACGCAAGTGACAGTGACTTGAAAATGCTCAATTCTAATCGTTAATCGAATACAAAACAATACTAAAAGAAATGTCTGAAATATTTAAAAATTTGATGTCGACAGTTCACTAGCCTGTTAGCAATACTTTTGGATGCAACGTTAATCGAAAAAAATAATGTAAAATGAATAATTCGATTTTGATTCCACCCAAATGTTCTAGAAGAATAAATATTCTTACCCGTGATTTCCGAGTTGCACTGAAAGGTTATTATTTTTTTAATTTTTCTGATAATATAATTTTATAATAATAGAAAATCCTTTTGACAACTACTAACACTATGGGCTCGAATTTGAAGTACACCATGTCATCCGATGATATGTCCTCCGGAAGTGCTTTCATTGATGTTTCCCAAACTTGTAAGACTGCAGATATAGTTTTGAACCTTCGGGGGTTTAAACTGTTTTGTTCAATACGTTATCTAATTTACTGAAATACTGATTACCAATTACCCTACTACGACGAATTCGATTGAACTGAATTCAAATACTCTTATTTGACCTATTAAATCAAACATTACGAGATTAAACCGATTGTGTCATAACCTTGGAACACTTTATACGATATTCAATTAATATGGACCACCAAAATATTTCAAAATATAAATGTCGATCTAGAACAAATTTTGTAAAATTGTTATAAAAAAAAAATAAATCAACTTTAAAGTAAAAAAGAACAAATAAAAAAGCATTAAGAAAAAAATAGCTAAAAGCAAAATAAAATGTATTTTATCTTATTCTACGTATTGTAAATAAAATAAATAGCTTCGTTTTAGATCAATATAAAAAGTAATAAAATGCCTACAAAATCCGAACTCTTATAATAATTAGGTACTATATTCCGGACAGTTTCGTCCGTGAAGCAAAATCAGCAAAACTAATATTATTTGTTTGTAAGTGCTGAATTTAAAATAATACGTACACGGTATTGTAATAGAAACATTAATCGTTGTTATAAAATGAAAAAAATGATTGCCCTCCATTCGTCGTTCCGTGGAAGGTTAACAATATTGATGAGAATCATAATGATATTGATAAAATTAAAATAGAAAAGATATTGCTTTAGGTACCTAAAAAAACAGCACATTTTTAGACCGGAAAATTATAAAGATTGGATTCTATATTGGTTTCTGCAATAATAATAACTTATATCGATAACGCAGTATAATATACGTGATGAGTAGGGCTCGAGTTGATGCTTTTTGCATTTTTTTTTGGAACGTTTTAGACGATGCTCTTCTGGCCACAAATGTGTTTCATTAGCATGTGGAACTGAATAACTAATTTTTATTTTGCATTTTTTTGCATTTTTTGGTGTTTTTTACTTTATAAGTCATTTTTGACATTTTTAGGTAATTTTCCCACATTTTATGTCATTTTTACTGATTTCACACTAGTTAACTTCTTATTGTTTCTTGTCGACCATTATGCCGATAACTTAAAACTTGGAAATTATAATATTTATTTATAATATTTGTAATTTTTTTATTTAATTATTTATTTAATATATTTAATTTAATTTTTAAGGGCATTTTTTGTCATTTCTATGTCATATTTTGATATATTGGTAAGCTTTGATAAATTAATATAGAATTTTATAGTAAAATATTTAAAAAAATTGTATTTTTGTTAATTTATAACAAATATTTGTAATTTTTTAGGTCATTTTTTTTGGACATTTTTTGTCATTTTTACGTCATATTTGCATATATTTTTTTGGTCATTTTTTAATGTTTTTTAGGTCATCAACTTCACAGCCCTAGTGATGAGTATTTATTTTTTTATACACCATCCAAGTAGTTTCAGATATATTGTGCGTAATACACTATAAATTTTTTTTGATACATTGTATTCTTTTTAATTTCATATAATGTGTATGTGATGTTTTACATTACAGGTTCATTTCTCCTGTTTACAAACAAAGTGCAATATATAACCGATTGCTTGAAATCATATTAAAATAAATGCTATATACACTCAAAGTAGTGTTCCGATTGCAATAATTTAAAACGACTTTCAAAGTTAAGCACATCCACAGCATTTCAATGAACCTCTCGAAATCCTTTTTCTATCCATCTCATCACCTGTACTGGTACTTTTTTTTTTAAATTTGATTCAATTTTAAGTTTGATACATTATTGGATCAACATTATGGCTTTAAAGTTTTTTTCGTATCGAAATAATAACCTATAAAAAAGTATAATAAAATATTTCAGCTATATATATGTACTCGTATACATTATATTTATATCTAATAGATTCGAAAAATATTATTGTAGTATGGAAAATATGAATTGTTTTTCCCTTGGTTTTATTTATGGTTACAATAAAGAAGCAATAATAAAATATACTCTTGAATAATACAGACCATAGAATACGGTGAAAAAAATGTATACAAAACGAATTATAATATAATTTTGAAAAACAGTATAATAATAATTGTATATTGTTTAAAATGTTTACGAGTAAGTGTACGACAACAATTTGTGCGATTAATGATTTACAATTTCTACGTAAAGTAATTAAAATTGTTGTATAAAGTTATAGGTTTTTTTTTTTTTTTTAATCGTAAAAGTATATGAATGAAATAGTTTATGATTATATTTATAAGTGTACAATCGCGTCCTTGACATTCGATTCCGGTACAAACATGAAAGTTGATATACGTAGGTATGCAATACGTAGCCAACGCGTATGGTTTTCATTATAACATACAAAACAATGTGGCTATTCGAAGGTTTTAATTAAAAAACGCTTTTTTATCATAAAAATCTAACATGGCGAAGGCGATCATTAAATACTATTATTACACGTTTTATACTATGTTTAATTCGCAAGTCTGTATTGTACGATTTTGAAAGTCGTCAGTAAACGTAAGTATTCTATGTTCCTACAAGTACGGTATATAGTATATTTATTATTTACATAGTGTAGTTACTCATATAGATGTGATATTGTTTTCCAGGTAAGACGTGCTAGCACAGCAAAACGGTTCATTATGACGTCTAAAGACTAAAAGTGAAATACAAGCCCTATTTGCGAGCTTTGTTGTTTACAATCTGTGTAGCGTATGACTTACTCCGACGTACTACACAAGGTAAGTTTTTAACCATGCTCGCCCCCTTTTTTTGTTAATGATCAAGTGACAATAAGATCTACGTTTTCCATAACTTTTTTTTCATGCCACCTTGAGGGTGTCCTGTGGCGATACAAATCTTATTTTTTTCTAATGAAGACGCACTTTTTTCACAGTGGTATTTCATTTAGGTTATTTTACAGTGGATTTTAGTGTATCAAAATCAAAATTCGAATGATTAGTTTTTGAATTATTCTCATTAAAGTAGTAACTTAAGAAAAATAGTATTATACAATACCTATAATAATATTATATTACAATTTGCAGTTGTACACATGCTGTAAATTATAACCACTAATTTCTACTGATTCGGTATAACATGAATTTTACACTTTTTTACGCAACAATTTTTCGTTTTCAGTCCGCACACAACAATCACGTGTATAAACTGAAAACTTAGTAACAGGCTTTATTGTAAGTATTTTTTCCAACTGCACGAATAAAATATTCAAAACTGGACGCGTCTGCTTTGACGTCTATTTTCAACACGTTCGACGCCGATGACGACTGACGACACGTAAAAGCCTCTCTCGCACGATAACAGTCTTTCATGTGTGACGGCGACTAGCCTCTAATTTCACGTAATAAGATAATACATGTATTATTTTGAATACCTTCGGCAAAATAATTTCGTATGTATTTCTCAAGAGCGCATATTCGATAAGTCAACTGCACATTTTATATTTCTTAATGCACAATTAGTGTCCTACTGCACCTTACAATAAAGCCTGCTTAGTAAACTTATAACGACTCACGGTACTGTATATTTATTGGATTGGCAAACACTACTGTACACCATCTGTTGGTTTCATTCGTACCAGACGAACCGTAAACAGTATACAAACAGTTTGTAACTATCTGCGGTAAATCACCTTCTTCATTCGTGACTCGATCCTACGCGTGTCCCTGCAGCGAGACTCTTAACTGCCACCGCTATCCTGTCGTTCAAATCGTTTCAAGTTTAAACAATCCATGCGGAAATCGATCAGTTCGTGCCATGTCACCCGCGCGGTGTTAAAGTTCGCCCGTGCGATATAAAACTATTTGCTTAAACTGCGCGATCAGTAAATAAGTGACTGCAATAATTTCCTACAGACGTCCTTAATTAATAACCTTGGATCGGTGCTGCGTTCGAACTAGCTTCGCCTTACAAACCTCGAGGTATATTCAATATGTAAATCTATGTATTCCTTTGGTTGCAACTAGCGACCCATCAATGTTGTTGACTGATTAGCCGATTAGTCGCGACTTGAGCAGTTTGTAATGTGTATACATGCACTGCGCTTATATACCTACTGACTGTTTCTAAACGGATCTTTTCATGCTCCCAATAAATGATATTTGTCTTCTGAACTCGAAGTTCAAGTCTTCAGTTCGTTACGGTTACCTGCATCGGTCGGGATGTCCACTTTAAATATCTTAACTAGTCGACATCACATAACACGCTGTGATATAATCAATACTTTCGTGCACTTTTGAGTTACAACGAATCCGGAAGGGGTTTGCAAATATTATGTATTTAATAGATATTACGTTCGTGTAGAACCTAGAATCTTATAAAACTATATTTATTTATAATTATAATGTTCTGTAACACACTTACAAAAAAAAAAGGTAGCTCTCTTTTTTTTCTTATAAATATTATATCAATAGCTGATAGAAGTCATAACTTACAAAAAGAACAGCTTATCGACATCTCGAAAAATATCTATTGTTATAACTTATAACATATACCGGAACTATATGTACATATTGCATACGGTGTAACATTTTTGGGCTTAACATCACCTGTGTACAAGTACAAGCATTCGTGAAGTATTAATTATACAAAGCGTTCAGTAAAAGTTTTGTTCAAAGTCCAATGATCAAATACCATTAATGTGTGTAGGGTAGCTATGAATTATTATATAAATCAGTTTACGTGATTAGTGATTACGTATTTACGTAGAACGATTCAAAGTTAAAACTATCTATGTATATTAAGTATCAGCTTAAGTAGTTGAACGCAACGACGAGCATCCAATCCGATAATAGAGCCGCAGGTTTATTCGCAGTATAATTATTCAAGAGCTAGAGGAACAAAATATCGTTTATGACTTATTTACGTGAAAAGGAAACCACAGAATTAATCCAAAGTCGAAGTACTATGGAGAAGCTCGATAAGCTATCATAGGTAGCCATGTAAGCATACTCACACAAAGTCGTCAGCACGTTCTTAGAATACTTAGATTGATAATACCATATAATAAAATCAATGATTATACTTATTTTATTACATCGCGTCGTTTTATATATTAACCATAAACTATAAACGAAAAATATATACAGTATTAGGGCTAATAATTATGGCAATGTTTTGCTATAGTAAAACGTTAAAATAGATTTATCTATTGCTTCTGGTATTGTAAGATAATCTACTCGTATACTAATACAAATAACAATGTATTTGAACAAGATAATATTTTTAGCTAAATAAGTACTATATCAACGACACCTAATATTATTAACTATAAAAATTCTTACATAAACGATCACTTCTCGTAAACATTTCATAGAATAAAAAAGTAGTTTCTAAACTATTCAGCATCTGTGATCCTGAAAGTAAATTAAAAGTTATCCTTCAAAATAAATCGATTCTATATAGTCATACATTACCGTTATTTTATTTTATTGTTTTTATGACCAGTCAAGCCATGAAACTATCAGTTTTAGAATAATGTGCTTTTTTTTAACCCTTATACTGAAGTATTAAAAACGTTCTATAATACTTTATAGTAAACAAATTTATTTTTAATACTCTTATACATTTTTAATCTGCCCTTTAATCCATGCATATACATTCTTTTAAATTTAATAAAACAAACTAACCATTCTATGTTCTGTAGACGCATTACCTAAAAAACCTAAATATTTAAACAGTGAAAAAAAAATCACCGTCAGCCATTACCAAATCAAATAATATTAGCTTGGTAAAAACACCTGGTCCTCTTTAGTTTTATATATCGTGGTTTTAACTCATAAAATAAATCTTCAAGTAAAACTAACTATCTTTAATAGCAAGAATCATTTTTTGTGTATGTTACGTATTTATGGTTTTAGGACAGTTGCAGACATAATCATCCGAAATCCGAATTTGAGTTCATCACATTTATCCGAACTGAAATACTGTTCCGAAATGAATATTTTTAGTTTTTAGATGATATTCAAAATTTTCGAGAAACAGTCTTCAGTAAGTACTGTTAATAAAGCGTAATGAATGTAAAAAAGTTGTTGTATACAGTGTTGGGCAATCGTCTAGCTTCGTTCACTCGCCACGACAACGCGTAGTGGCGCAAGATATTAGGTGTAATAGAACCATAACATAGTTATACGTTCGACAGCAATAGTATATCATTGTGCTTGAAAAACGATTCGGAATAGAGGTCAGTTTACTGCAATATTTGTTCGTTTTCGATTCAAGTCATTCGTAACACAATTGTTTTCTGTTTTCTAAGTTAATATAGTTCTGTGTACAGAGCGAATGCATACCTGTAAGTTTCGGAGCTACGATTATAAAATTGACTATCTATTCTACAATCGAAACAAAACTGAACCTCATCCATTACTCATGCATTACCGCAGGATAACTCTTTTAACATTTCACTGTTTCCTATACAAATTTCAAACAAAAAATAACTTTCAACTTTCTAAGTTTGTTTCCAATTAAAACAAATCGTTTTTAATTTCAATTAAGCATGACTTTTTTATATTTAAATCCATCCCGACGAAAGATTTCCATAACATAAATGTCACAATTACAATTTCAAGTAGCAAAAATGTGTTTTTCGATTTATATATTTATTAAAAACAAATTTGAAAATTAATTTCATAGAGCATTTGTATACATAAATACCTATATATATTCATATTTCCCAAAATGTCACTAGATTATATACTTTAGAACTTTGGCGTTGTTTTGTTTAAAAGAAAAATAAAGTTTTATAATAAAACCATAAAAACTGTTCTGAGAAAATCTTATTACACCTGTTATTGGTTTGAATAATTCAGTCATTATTTTTAGATATTATACTTTTATTAAAAAATTAAATAAGATTATACAATTTATATAATCCACAGTTATTCCTTATAGTTTCACTTTATGTCTGAAGTTATATCGGATAAAATGAATTTAAAATTAGTAAACAAGTTGAATGAAAAATGATTATTTTAATAGTGTCCTAAAAGTGTTTAATAAGCAGTGTTCATATCTTAAACCGCCATCACTTGGTATTATAATACGTGTAAAAGTATAAAAAAAATAAAGAATGTTTTCAGCATTGTAGAATACCCACCACAAAAACTAGTTTTAATACGAAGAAAGTTCTTCGTAATAAAAACGTCTGAAGATAATCGTTATTATATTATGACAATATATTATTATTAGAGAACATTTTAATGTATGAAAAACAATATTATTTGTTTCATTAATATACTCGTAAATTAATGATAACACTTGAAGGTAAGTTTTTCATATAATATTATAATGATACGAGAAAATCATCTTCTCAAGTGAGTTCATATAATATGTTCAATTAATTTTTCTTCAAAAGTGAGTATTTATGTAATATAAATACAAACTATGTAGTTTTATATTATATCATGATTGAACTGTGATATCTACTCACAATTTAATGTTCAACGTGCATTTATAATGTATTCATTAGGAGGAATTTACTTGAAATATAAATATTGAGAAATTTGATGAAACAACTACCATTGCGTTTCTACAAATTAAAATTTCTAGAAAATTGTTAAAGTATTTTTTTTATGAGCTGAATAATAATAGCTTATAAATAAATAGTTGTTACTATTATTTGATAAATTAAACCGTAAAATACCCACATGGCTACATAACAGTTTCAAATAGATTACGATGACATCTTCAATTATTCAACATACCACTTTATTGTAAACAGTACTCGGATTCATTGGTCTATTAACTAACCTCCAATAATAGCTTTTCGAATCGCTGAGTATACATAATTCAGGAGCGATGAACCAGCCGTATGATTGTGTGATTGAAATATAGTGTAAATATTTTTTTATTTGTCAACAAACAATAATAAGAAAAGGCTCTATATTTTTGTGTTTATCTCGAAGAAGATTAACTTTAGTTGCAAAAAACATTCTGACGGGCAATTTTAATTGGAGTTCATGTATTAAACAAGGTTAAAAACTAATCCAATCCAACCGAGTGTATAGGCACTTTGCACTCAAACTGAAAAAAAAACATTCATCATCCACGCTATAAATATACTGTTATCTTGTTGCAGATCTAAGCGAAATAAATACTTCAACAAGTCACATTGTCATTACTTCGAGAATTTTTACCATTCTTTCTGCTCCGAACCATTTGTTTCGAGATCGTAAAAGGATAGCATTCAACGTTTTTTTCTTCTCTGCTGTTTCGTGTATGACTAATATAGCAATTGATATACCGAGTGCGGTACGCATAATACATTTCTTCGCTATTGTACGGTTTGAACTGAACATTATACAACCGTAAGAGCCTTTTTCGAAGTTATAACGATAATCGGTGGAACAAACCGCGACGGAATTAACACAGCGATTGCAGGAATCGTGTGATCAAAATATACACAGGAGACCATCGCTTGAAATTAAAATAAATCAAATTTAATAAACAATATAATATTATGCTTTTGACCAGATCAGAATCAAAAGTACTTGCTTTTGCCATTATTTACATGTTACATAATTACGTGTGTTATTTAAATATTATGATTTATATTTCGTTGTGCATTTTGAACATTATCGTGCAGACGTGCCGGTTACATAATATATCAGATATTCATAACAGAGATGGAATATTATGAATAATATTTTAATAAATTACTGCGGGGACTTGAACGATAGGAACCGTTCTTAATAAGTCAGTTATGAAATTTATTGTACTATTTAATTGGCATTAAATGACAAGTATCTCGGCTTAACTTGCGAATAACCCTAAATAATACGCAAGAAAAAATAATAACGAATTGCTTAACAACTGTTATCTGTAAAACAAAAACTATATAGTTGTTCTGTATAGGGTATATCTTATATGAGCAGAAAAAAAAATTGATTTACATTTTCACCGTTCTAAAAATGTATACACTGAAGGTTAAAGTTCATTTGATAAGTGTACCTACTTCATTTTCAAAAGTAATCGATGATAAAGTATTTTATATTTCTGCAAATAATAGTTTTTCGAAAAATTAAGTATCTGGAGCAATAAGAGTTAATTGTTCATCTATTTAATAGTAAATGTCTGAAATTTCCAAAACTATAACACTAATATAAAGGTAGTAATAAGAATCGGCAAGACTTCGAAGAACGCAAAATAATTAAAGTATCAGAAATGGTATCTACTTGAAACTTTTCGAAAACTTTAATTTTAAATAACTGAACCTTATTTTCGAAAAATACCACCGTTCTTCAAAAATGTTTTATAGAACTAGGAAATCTCTTTTAAAATCGTAGCGTGATGAACCGATGAGTTTCTAATGAATTCTATGGTCTGCACATTTCATAAATTCCTAAGTAAAATTTCGTTTCATTCTTCGGAGGTGACTCATGTACGAACTGGATTACTGAACACAAATGATGATTACGTACGTTGTATAATGTATGGTACTGGTAGGTAGTAGGTGTCGACTGTGAGAATACATATCGTAGTACAGCGGTCCCATGATAATGTGATAACAATATCGTCTACGAAAAAGCGACGGCATTCGAAGTGATAACGGATGACAAATACGAAACAACGCTCGGTTTCCGAAGAGGAAAAAAAAGTAAAATATCAGAAATGAAAAAACCACAAAGCCGTTGTTTTTATCGTACGATTTCATCGACAACTACGTGCGGCAATCGTGCGTTGGCAGCACTGTGGCGGCTGCGCGCCGACGATCTCACTCCGGTCGGACAGGTAGGACCAAACAGGTACGGCGAGCTATCAACGTGATACTGCCACGCTACACCAGATCCAAAACAATAACACTGCCCAGTCAGGCATAAGGCGATACTTGCGGCGAATACTTGCGGGCGCGTCCGTTCGTGAACACCGTCTCGAGACATTATTCCGAATAAAACGCATAGTTTTTTTTTTTTTTTTTTTCCGCGATTTTTCTGTTGCGTCCGACTCTTGTTCGCGGTTCGTCTTCGCGTCGTTCCCGTAAGTGTTCCGCCGTCGGTACGTGCGCATTTCGTGCGGTGCCCGCACGGGGCGATGCAGTGCCAGTGATCATGCACACCGTCGGAGTCGCCGAGGGCCTGCAACAGGTGACTGCAACAGGTGAGTCTTGACCTAACCGGAGTTTTTCTCGCGATTTTTTCCGAGCGCACGTCACGCAAACGTTGCGTCGAAGCGTTTTATCACGGGGACCGCACAGCTTTTTGTTTATCGCGGAACATTTTTTTTTGCCCCCTCGTGCGTTGTATTTTTTTTTTTGCACGAACGTCGGTAAAGCGAATCGATTCGAGCGCGAGCGCTGAAAGTTACTGCCGAAATCTCTGTACGACACAACAATCGTCGTAGACCGGGCGTACGCTTGGAACGATCACGAATAAGGAAAACCCCCGGTCCCAGAGCAAAGCGCCGCGCACAGTTGAGCGAAAAGATTTTAATGCGCGGGCACGAACGTCACGCGCACCACGGCCACGGTGCCTACGCTCGGTTGTCGTCGTTATTAATTAGCCGCACACAATGCCCGTGTACGTACAATATAATATTATAATATATACATAGCATAATATGTCTATCGTCACATTGAGATTTTTGAATAATAATTTCACGATTTTCTACAACTTTGTTCATTGTTTTGTAATATTATTTTCGCATAGACGAGAATATTGTTATTGCTGTCCGCTAAAAGCATCCTTTTTTTTTTTTTCACCAATTTAAATCTACCTTTTTTCGTAAATGTTATTCCTCTTTTGTCCCGCACTATTTGAGAAAATATGAATTTATTTATTTCTTGTCTAAATAATCCACATAGTTATGAACGTATAACGCGGAATGTATCAGTATTTTTTATTTATAATCGCACCGTACTTGTTGTAAGTCATTCAGTGAAATTCGAATCGATAAAATGCATTTTTCGTGTTGTTCCGCATAAAATAATATTAGGTATGCTAATGTGCAGGTGCTATTTAGAAGTAAGATAATCAGTGAAAAATTATTTTTTTCAAATTAGTTTTTAATTAAATCCAAGTGGAATCCAATTCAACTGTAAGGAAACATGATGTATATAGGATTGATAATAATGACCTATTGTATTGACATACAATTAACATTTAACGACCGTTTAAAAAATGTAGAACAATTAACTGTGTAATAATTTATATTTAAATGTTATACTCGAAGAAAATATGAATGAGAAATTTTCAAATGTCTTACATACCTAGTATTTTATATTCATATTGTTTATGAAGATAATCAACAATTATTAATATAATAATATTTGATGAGAAATGTATACGTGGGAAATGAAATAACTTGAAGTTAAACAATATTTTAAATAATTGCTCAATTGGTTCCCAAAACAATTATTCTAACTAAATATGTACAACGCTTCTTGCTCTTTATTATAAAATGTTCCACTCATTATAATATAAATAATATTCAATATTCAATCATTTATAGCGCAGTGCTATACAAATTCGTTGATCTTAAATCTGCTCGTCCGTAAATTTGACTTGTGTATAAGCAATAAACGTTATTGTAGAAATTCCTTTTGCGAAAAAATTTTCATAAACACATATTTGTTTACATTTATAAAGCGTCGACACTTTTGTTTGAATCGGTTAACACGTACTTCAAATTGTAATTAGGTATGTATGCATTAAAATTACAATTAATTTCAACTAAAAAAAAAAAAAAAACGAACAAATTCTCTATTATGAGAAATTATGTTGATTGAAAACGATGATGTTTTTGATGAAATAACTTTCGTACTATGTATACATATAGCTCAAGGAGTATAATTTCCATTACGACATATACATACATTATTGACATAAGGTTTGAACTCCAGCTCAGTGAGTTTAATAATCAAGCTAATGTATAATACATGAAAACATTTTATCTAATTGACTGAGCAGTCGTTACAGTAATAACAATTAATTTCCGCGCAACAATGCTAAGGATAATACAATTGCACATTTAATACGTATGCAGTTTCGCCGTGTTCCTCGCGGCTGTTCGGCCAATTCACCTTCCCCTCTCTGCATAATATAATATCACCGTAAAGAACGTTGACGAACCACAACAGTAAGCTCCGTCGCAATCGATCGGATATCGCGCAGAGTCGTAATACCAGAGTGTTCCACTGATTACAGTGTACTGGGCTATATATCGAAAAACCGTTCGCATAACGTTGAGGAACAACAACAGTGCGCAGTGCGCTTGTACCGAGAGCTAGTCGTACAGCCGTGTAGGCACCACAAGAATGCCCAGCGCGATGCGATCGGTCGGTTCGCTCTCTCACAGCCATTGTGGCGCGGAAACCATCGCGATTTTATTGTATAAACTGCGGCGGATTACCTACGTCTCGTTGTTTTTGCGGCGCACGGACTTGTTGTATTGTTGGAAACGGTGACTACGTGACCGCGCGGATTGATAAAAAAAAAAAGGAGAAAGAAGACGAAAAAGGAAAAAGTATTTGTTTTACGGAAACGCGTTGAAACGTATTTTGTGCCGGTCGTTGTGTACACGTGTAATATTATCGCCGTCTCATCGGTCCGATCAACTACATTTTCGCGTATTCGATCGAGTGCCGCCGCGTACTCTCGTACACATGGGTTAAGTCCGCACTACTAATATTATATTGTTGGCCGTGAGCCCATGAGTAACGTGCACCGGAATGCAATGTTTGTTTCGAGCATTGTTTTCGCCCGCCGCTGCTATCCGTTCTCGGGGGGTACACGCACCTACCTTCACGGCTACCTGGCCGTAACTGAAGCCTGTACGGTGTATACACACCGGTTGAATTATATAAGGTATACAGTCGAACTTCTATGTTTAACGGACTTTACGGGGCTTTTTAAAAAAAATTGTTTTTCACATAGAAACACGTTTTTTCTGTGCGAAATATATGCTAATAATGTTATGTGCTACGCGTGTAACAATAACCTACTATTATAATGTAGGTATATAATACAAATAACTATTATGACAACAATTTACATTACAATATTTAACAGTAATGTAAATTATAATAAATAGTAATATTTTATGTATTTCAGTGTAGGAATACATTATGATCCGCAACTTGTTGTTTCCAAAACTCTAGTGTTCCATACTTTTGAAAGCTCAAATAGTACAAAAAAAAGTACAAATATAATCGTATGATAACATGCAATTAAATCGTTAAGTAGAAATTGTTTAATGGTTTCATGAAAAAAAATCGTAAAATAGATGTTCTACTGCACTACTATAATATACTCCAGGAAAGATCTCGGCTGCTAGATTGATTCGGGTCCGCCGCTGCCGCCGCCCGTGTGTAAACCGAAAAACACTTGACGTGACTCCAATGTAATTACAGAAATCGCCCGCGGAGCCCTGTATACACCCGACGTGGGTACGTGCATATACCGTGTATAGCCGTACAGGTACCTGAACCGTCAGCTATACCTACCTATGTGCGTTCCCTTTAGCAAAGGATACGCTCCTTTTGTACGCGCGTACATTCGGTGATGCGTACACAATGGGCACACGCGATCCCGTAATGCTCGTGCGGTCCCGCATGACAATTACTTTATTGTTATCATCATTATCATTAGGCACGGGGTACACGTACTCGCCGCGAGTACGATAATATCGTATTATATACACCGTACGCCGTTGTTTCCCCGTGCCCCGGCGGAAGGCGACGGCGAACACGTCGTTGTTTATTATTGTGTTTATACAGCTATCGGTGTACGCCATCGTAACGCAGACGTAGGTCAAGTGCATCAAAATGCATCTTATGTGTGCCGGACGTCTCCAATAATGATATACAGTCAAAATAATAATAATAATAATAGTATACGTGCGTTGACCGGTGCGGCCGAGGAGAGCAATAGCACGCGCGATCGATCGCTTCCGCCGTCGTCGGAAAACGTCGCGCGCGTATGTAACGTATGCGTATAATATACGCTCCGATAAACTTTGATTACGCGTCTTTCCCTCCCTCACCTACCCCCACCCCTGTTGGCCGGGTGCGGTTTTTTTTTCTTTTCCTCCATCGTCTATTCGACATGCGTGCACGTACATAATATGGAATAATATATTATATTATAGATTGCGACCGACGGCGGACAGAATTCGCAAACCGATCGGCGCGCAGACGGATTCCGCAGACATAATATATATTACACAAACATGTATATATCGGTACGATATAATTATATCGCGCGCACAATAGCCGCTGACCCGAATTCTCCCCCCTCCCCCTCACAATCCGCCGGAATCTCAAGCACCCGCGTGAAATCCAAGGCCGGATTTCCGCGACTAGGCCGCGTCCGTACAGGCTACAATAATATGGATAACGCAGGACACTAGGATCAAAATGTACACCGCATAGAGGTATGGCATACATCGATCACGCGCAGTCGGTGCGTGAAGCATAGGAGTTGGCCGTCTAGGGCCCCAATGTTTCTAGTACGCATGCGTCGTGTAGGTAGCGCGGCACGGGGATGGACTATCGCTGCAAATTTAAACGATAAATGCGCGTGTGCAGTGATGGTATCAGCTCTAAACAGTCCAATCGCTATTTCGCTATTGTATTTCATATCTGATTTGTATTACTCTTTTCGGTGATAACACGCATCTGGCACGGACGACAATGACTTTTAAAATCGAGACTTTTTTTGTGCCCGGTACGTCTCGGGCCGTTTGCTCTTTGTTTGCCGACGAGCGCCAAACAGGTGAGTTCGGCCCATGGTGAATATTGTGAGTATCATCCACCCCCAGGCGTCCCGCACGGATTACCGTTCACATGACGTACCAAACCTAAACACTCGTATCCGTTATTACGCGTTCGTGGATAGGGAAATATAACATACGGATAGGTATGATGTATAAGATACAGATATGCATCGTATGCGCGAAAATATTTTTTAATTAGGGCACGTGGTGCGCAACACGTGTCTAACACTAATTATAACTACTCGTTAAGAACGATTCGGTGTGCTGTATTATTGTCAGTATGGATACGTCGATCGTGTCATATCCGTTCTTATTTCGAGTATTCAAGTGTACGTATACAAATATAATTAAACAAATTAACATGTTGTGTAATTATTCTTCAACGTAAGGCAAAGAAGATTTATGTGATGAATTAAACCACCGAGGAAAAGTTTAATTGGTGAAATCTTAATATCTAACAATTTCTACATGCCGCTGTCGTAATAATCTCTAAATATAACACGTTTTATTAAGAGTCGTAAAATTTATTATTTTTCATATTCGATGAGCAAGTAACGTATAAAAAAAGATGTCTACTTAGCATCGATACGTTTAGCTCTAAAAATGGACTTAGTTGATATAATTCGTCATAATAAGCTAGTATTTTATAAAAATAATTTATAAAACGTCGAATATGACTGTGTTTCATTAAAAAATTAAATTGAAAAACAGATACGTTAAATCAAAAATTGTTTTGTTTCAAGCTTATACGTGTTAACAAATTATAACATTACGATTATTAAGTACGAATATTATTGATAATTGTACCAATTTTTTTTTTTTTAAATGTATATTAAATCGATGGAAATGTGATGTATATGAGTCAATCAAAAGGATGGAAAGTATATTATAATGTGATCATATATTTGATAATAATGTAACAAAGTAGAAAAGATCGAAAAACTAATCTAGCTCGGTTTTATAGGCATTTGTGTAAAAATTGTTTATTTGCACGTAGACACGTTATTAGCACTGTTGAATAAGAATAACATAAAGTATCGAATAAAACACTTGTATAAAGTACAGTCAGCTAGTGCGTTTCGATTACAGTAAGCAGCGAAAAACAATGGCAGCTATAAAAAAGCTCAGTTAAAAGGACACGGGATTGTATGTAACGATCGACGACATTGTTTATAGACATCACTTTAATTAATGTTCAAAATCGATTCGTCTGAACTTTTAAAGTGTGTGTGATTAAGGCTCCAAATTTATACACTTCAGTTAATCTCTTCCCTCGACATGGTGATTTCCTGTTCCTCTAAAATATTTCATACTTTCTCAGAACAATTCCATATGCTCCATCGTGTGCTTTTTTTCCTACAACGATTTACGAGCGATAATAATAATAATAATATCAATTTCTCTGAAAACTAATTAAAAACGTATACGTGTTCAATAACATCAGCCGAATACCCTTAGGTTTTAATATTGACTATTTTACGTGTTTATTATGTACAGGTTTTATTAATTAATTTTGTTAATTCTATACTACATATGCTTATATTCTTATGATGTGAAAAATCCTAAAGAATTCTTTGTCATTTTCACCGAGCTGTACAACCGCGACACGAATTTTAATTATTTTTTACATAAATGTCGTGTTATTCAAAAAATATTTTCGTTCGAACGTTTCCGGTCAATAGCTTTTCGTGCAAATCGGTATATGAGATAATAATCAGATTTGTGCGGCGGATAAAATGTTGTAAAATTTGTGAATATTATCCAATTATATGTTATTCATCAAAGTTTCATAAGTACCCAACTATATATTATATTGTGTTCGGTACGCGAATATTGTACGCGTGGTATGCAAACTATTATTAAGCAATAATATTATATGCAATTATTGCAGGTACATCAAAACAGTAATGGTCTTTTCACTTTCAGTAAAGTCATAAACGCAAAATAATTACATTTTTCTAAATTGCATATTATTTTTCGTGAGATACTAAAAATTTATGTCTTGACAAAGAAAAAAATATCGTCATTACATTTTCCGTGAAGCATAATTTCCGAGATTACGTAACGTAAAAACGTTTTGTGATTTAAACAAACTTTGACGATAAGTTTAATATTTCGATCTGCTTCTGTTTGAGTGCCTGGAGTATCTTATAATATTTTCAACGGTACGATATCAGATATACTCACTGTAACTATGTCACCAGTAAATTATTCACATGAACACGTTGCTGGTAGGAAAAGGTATCGCTGCGGTTACCGTACTACCGTAGACTATTATTTTATGCAACTTCATTTTTTTCATACACCGTTGAGCAAAAATCATGTGTTAACACGTAGATTTTCTTTTCGTCTAGCAAAGTTCCAGCGTATTTAATTTATCAAGGTTAGCAAATACATCAAATAGTATATCTCTATCGGACGACAAAATATATTGCGTTTACCTAACCAGTCGTGTGCATAATATGCGTATTGTATTCATTAAGAAACAAATTATAATAATAATAAAGATGAATGATAATAATTACTATTATACTAAAATGTTCTGTTTGATTTTAATAATAATTAAAATATAAATATTTATTAGATATAAGTAATTGTTCACCATTGCGTTTAATTAAAATTTTAAACTATCACGTTGTGCTAAGTATATTCAAGTTAATTTACATTTATATAAATTTTTTCTAATTTTAATTGCTCAATAAACGTACAAAGTGGTGTGTATTCTGAAAATGTATCTGTATGAAATTAACACGTCAACGAAGAACATTTTAAATAATTACTAAGCGAACTAATATTATCGCAGCCTTGATTTCTCGTGTTATGTTTAACGCTAAAACATGAATGGATCACACGTTATACCTATCACATGTTTATTTTATGAATTCCTTTCAAGTTTAAAAAGTCGCACTCGGTATACATCTCTCTTATTGTAGCAATATCCTTATCCGTGCATCAAGATATAATTATTGCAATAAAAAGGTATATTGTGAGTTACAACTAATTCGATTTGTTATTCTTGAATCAATGCAAAATTTATCGATTAGATTTAATTTGATTAATAGAATATTCAATTTTTCATTTTCAGCTCACTTATAAATTATGGAACAACATTTTAAAACTGTGTGTTAAGTGCATTAAAAAAATAAAATGTTAAATTAAAAGCTTAATTGAATTATTCAATTTTTTTTTACATAATAATTTGCATACTTTAATGTTTAATTACATATTCATTACAAAAATGATGATAAATTAATTAAACCGTAAAGTAAATATACGAGTCGAAAAAAAATAAACTTAATTTTAAATTTTAATTGTATTATATACAGATTAATTTAAAAGTGAACTATTTTTATGTGCTTTTTTACTTTCTAATATTCCCATTTATAATAATATAATTCCATTTGGATAGCAATGTTACAGAAATATAAAAATATAGTATCTTATAGCATATACGATTCTCTTAATGTAATACTTTACATTTGTTACCTATATGGATGATGTGATGTCCATACTAGGTTATAAATTACATTTTTGGTGTCAATCGAAAATGTTCCAAGCTGATTTGACACTGTAAATTAATAATTATTATTGGCCATAGGTACCGTTGGATAGAATACCACGACCATATATAAATTTAAAGTAGGTAGACCGCGCGCTTGGACGCAAAATTACCGTTATACCTACTACAATATACGCGCCGTAACGTTTACACGGAAGTTATAGTTAAATAAATTAAATGAGACATTGCTGACGTGTGTAGTTTTGTTCTAAAAATACAAATACATTTTGTGTAAAATTTAACACGGCTAATTGTTTTATTCAATTACGATATGAACTATACGACACAGTATAATGATAAGTGATAACACTGATAACCTTGCTGCCACGTTGAATTTAAATATTTTACTAAAAGAATTTTTATTATAAATTAATTTGTTCGCTGTATAATGATTTACAAGTTGTTACATTAAGTCATTGTGTTTGTGTATACCTACGTTTTAAACATTTTAATTTTTCGGTAATTATTGCAGTTTAAATATGTATAACAAAAAATAAATAAATTGTTTTATTAGTGAATTATTTATTTTGATATTTTTATGTGTTTTCATATTTAATCTAATACAGCTCTATGTTGTATAATTCTGCGAAATTGACAATAAATAAGGTTAAAAGAAGATATTTTAACTGAGAGGTGCAGAGAATTTATACAGTCCTATTGGACGGTTATTCGAATGAAAATGTTTTTACTGGTTTACATTTTATTTTATTTACTTAGTTACAAATTGAACTATAGCTTAAAAACTATTTTATTATATAGCAAATGAACAAGTCAATACGAAATAACTGCTAATATTATTGTTCTATCTAGTACAGTATGAACGTATTGAACAAAAACACTAATTTTATCAAAATTGTTTAATTTAAACCGAAGATTTTGAAATGTAGATCTCAATCATAACACGACGTGTAAATAGAAAAAAAGATAATTCAATAATTTTTACGTAACGCATAAATGGTCAGTAAGAGCAACACCGCTCGGAGCGGATTCTTCTCATGTCAATTATTCGTCAACTTGAATATGTTGTTAATATTATGTGTTCGTATATTCAACGTTCAGGAAATAGTTTATGAAAAAAAAAAAGGTTTCAATCGGTGTAATAGTAGTTAGTACACGTTCGTGTTTCACGAAATTGGAATGTCTAAAAGTTAATTTATTTCCGTATGGTAATTTGACATTGATGGTATACTTATAAATTATTGTCGGTCGACGTGGTGTGTCGATTACTTTTAAAAAGCATTTTCCGTTGACGTAAAACCGCGTTTGGCAGTCACACGGCTGACCGAATAAAAATAAGATGTATTACAGCCGAGAGATAAATCGGTTCGTGGATCTTATATAGAGTGTCGAACGGTGCAGCGCGTTATTATAAAGACGACAAAAGACAATATTATCAACAGCATTTCCCTGGTCGAATAAGAAGTTATGATAAACGAATTTTTCCGTACTGCATTATTTTAAATACTAATCGTGTGATTTGAATTACAACAATATGTTTATTATGGTGCACACAGCTACCTACCTACTACGTTTTACATGTTCGTAATATAGCGTAAGCGGTTTAGGCACTCGAAGAAAGCAAAAAAAATACTTATCTACGTCGATAGAATATTACATTATTATTATATGCCGTACCGGAGTATGCCTTCTCATGACGTAACTATGCTCGGTCGATAACAGTAAAAAATAAAACACATCACGTGGTTTAATATTGTAAACACATCCATATTTAATGTGCATACGTGTACATGATTATTGTAACGGAACGATCGATATTTATGTTCGCAATAACATCGTATTTCGGTCCACTAAGCAATTATCATAGTACGCATATCTTGTAATTGTTTTACCAGCTATAGCGGTATGCTTCTTGTGTCCAAGGTGAAGGCCGCTCGTCCGGTCTCGTCAGCGGTTCCTATGGAATTCGAATGGTTACCTGGTCAATGGTCACAGGCGGGTAACATTCGTGCTTGTGACTGTACAGGTACTCATTAATAATCATTAAACGCTCTGGCATCGCGCAGAAGCTACGGCATCACGGCGTAACGGTTTCCATAAGATGTCCCAAGAGCCGCGAGTCGACGGTCGGAAATTCTTTTAATATTTTAACACTCCTCGTGAAAGGAATGTCGCTATTGATAGATATAAAAAAAAAAAACCGGTTCCATGAGTGTACCAGGCTCTCTCGTCGCTGCCGAGCCTACTAACCTTGTTTATTAATGTTCGTGCGAGTGTATCCACGTCGCTGCAGCCGCGCCGCCGCCGTGCCAGCCTCGCCAAACCGGCAATTATTCCGAAATCGAAAGGGAGAAATTGTTCTCAAGTACATCTGTGCGTTTTTCGACCGCTGTTTCTTTCTTTTATCGGCTTTTACTTTCTAGCTTCGAGGCCCATTCTCGTAAAACTTTTCACGAATTCCTTTGGATAACATTTTCGTGTCAATTTTTAAGTCATAAAATGTTCATTTATTTTCTAAACGTGAGTCATATAAATTCGTGCCATTAAAATAAAAATTAATTAATTCCCAATACATTTTGTTTAGTATTTTTACTGCACACAATCATAATATTAAAATCTATTTCATATTTTTTCAATATTTTCTCATTATTTGAGTTATACAACACTATTTTGCTTGTCTCAATTTAGTATTGTATCATTTATTTCAAAAGAGTATATTCATTAAGTATATGAACGCAATGCATTTAATATATCATCACAATGTTGAACAGTATTGCGTTTCGTTGTTTACTTCTATCAGTATTCTGATTATTAAACGTTATGTTTATGGAATTTGATTATTATTTTATTAGTATCTATATTAATCAAATTTCGGAATTTAAAGTTATTTGAGTAAGCAAAATTTGAAGCAAATATTAAACTTAATTAAATATCTGCACAACTCTCGTTTCCGTGTACACATATTTTACTGTATATATAACTATACTGAACAGAAGAGTGTGTTTGAAAAAAAGAAATGTTTTCTTTCGTGACTCATTTGAAATACATGACCAATTCAAATTGTTTGCCGCGCCCAATAGAGTCCTGAAGGTAACAGCAGGCAGTGGAAACATTATTCTATGCAATAATTATAATCTACGTCCCATGTGTTTCGCGCATCTTGAAGTGTTTGTAAACAAATAAGGATTCCTCTCTCTCTCTCTCTCTCTGCGTTTTCGGAAATGTTTGAGAGCTACAATATTTCATACCTCGATAAGCCGCTCCCCGTAGGTGATATTCAACGTGTATATATTTATATATAAATAAACACTAGAAGAAAACGACAAACATGTTTTGCAATATGAAAAATTCCGTTTAAGACCTATTCGATCTTTGACATTTCGCAATAACACATAAATCAGTAGGGCACACACCCGCGTGGGAGCGCTAGGCTTTGTTTTGTTTCGCTTTTAATCGCTATACTCGTGCCTTCAGTAAATATCTCCGAAAGTGTTTCGTTGCAAATCGAACTTGAAAATATATTTTCCCATCCCCGCCTTCACCGTGCTCTCGTCGATATTAAATCCGTTGGCGATCATGATTTTTTCTTTTTCTAATTTTATTGAGTCCTCTACAATATGTTTGTTTGATTTCGATTACGTTTTATCGATGGAAAAGCATACCGCACTGCGTTTGAATTATATATCAATACGGATCGTGATGATATCTTGCACCATTTTATGTATAGGATACCGCACACTACCCATAAATACCGGTACTCTACTACGGAAATAGTTTTTCAATTTCACAGATTTATTTTTTACAATCTGTGAAACTGCGGTAAATATTGAACGCCAACGTATATGGTTGTGGTCATAAAACGTAAGGACAGTATTGCGCGTTGTTAATATAGCTATACTGTGCATCCGCTTATGTTCGGTGAGAACAAATTTTTGATAATATTAGAAATTCTACGCTTTTGATCGTTATTTATTTCATAGCCCGTTAGCCCTGGATCTTAATACTTTTCGTATTTATCTTCCAAAGTTCCCCGTCGACCGATTCTATATTTTTCCGCAATCGTTTTAGATTTAATTTATTGTTATTATTTTTTTATTCACTCCCAAATCATCCAAAATGTTTACAAACCGCAAACTATATATTGTTGTTATTGTATTTTTTTTTTTTTTAATATCGATTTGTTCGTCCTTCAGCGCCATTTCTTGTTCAATGACCGCCATTTGGGATTGTTTTTAAACGCGCTGCTGTATACAGGATCGGTATGTGTAAATACAACTATACACATACATCTATCGGTTAATACGGTAATGCGGACGGAAGTCTTATTTCTAAACTAGACAACGTAGTCATAGGTAGTTTCCCTTTTCCGTCAAAATGAATATTTTCTCTTTTATGCGGCCACGGAATAAAAAAAAAAAAAAGTAAAATATGATCGTATAACTTGAATTTTGCTATCTTTTACTCGTATTATAAAATTAATGTTCACCGAATCCATCCAAGATCTTATTGTTCGCAAAAACATTAGTGTATATATATAATATATATATATTATATTTTATATAGGTATGAATAATATATTTTATAAAAACAAATAAATAATTTTCAAGTAGATACCCGATACGAGAGAATTAATGTAATTTTAATTATACATTTCGTCTTTGTAAATCATTATCGATTTATTATTACGGTGTGAGTAATATTGTTTGCGAAACAATATGTTATATATACACTGTACTTATAGTAGGTACATTGTACGTATTGTAAGAATATATGCACAATGTATTAAAAATGTCGTTCGCGTATGCGCGTGCGTAGAAAGTTTGCAAAAACGGCTATTATTGACATAATAGTATATGCATGATATTATCTGCTTCCACGTAAATATCACGTTAAATTTATTTTATTTTTCACAGAATTGTAAGCTCTATATAGTAGCAGTTGTGCAACAACTAGCTCAAATTTTTGTGAAATTTTTATGTCCAACACTATAATACTGTCCAACGGTAACACGCGTATATTTTATATCCCGTTATTAACGTTCTGCAAAATGTATCGGTTTCCATTAAAATAGTAATTAGTTTTACAATCTCGACCAATAGATATAACAATAATCGCTTGAATTCCAGGTGCAGATTAATTGCACTGATTATTTTACAAGTAATAATAGTTGTGCCCGGGTACAGGTACCATTTGTTATTGTTAAATCCATATAACGTAACTTCAACACACGACAAACCCATATATATATATATATATAAATTTGTATAACTCCGAACTATTTTCTAAGGAAATCGAAATAATTTCAAAAATATTTTCGTTTAAATGCAATATATTTGTTGGCTACATACATGTTTGCTCGTAAGTCGCACCTATATGTATTTTAAAACTTCTATAACTATACTTGTATCTGCAAACATTAATTAAAATCGTACCATTATACCTAGCTGCAGTGTGCTTGCGGTCGGAGATAATTGCGTTTGTTTTTGTTGTCTTACAATTATTATTATGTGACTATTGTGCTGATCCGGTAACAAGGTTGCAGCGCTTTGTGTTGAACGCCTTAAAATTCGAAATCACATAAATACACGTACAATGTACGTTTTTTTTTTTCAAACTTCTGCGACTATGTATCTAAAATCTAGCTCTGGTCGTATAGTGGGCACGTTTTTGTGAATCAAACCCATCCTTTTGGAACAGTTGGTTGTGGGGGTGAAGGGGTGGTAACGGCTCCTTCTCTGCGTACGGTGTTGCCGCCCGGAGAGCGAAATCGTCCGCGGCCGGATTCGAACCGTCGACCATGCGATTAAGCATAACCACCGCCCTATCCGATTGGCCGTGCCACCCCGACGGAATATACGTTTTACTTGAACTTTGAGTATAGTATACGTACCGTGTACACAAGTCGGATGCAAATAACTTAGGCGCGGTGGCCCAGAAGTCGATGACAACGACAATGACGGTATTGATACGCGAAATATCAAACTAACCGACGGTTTGCGTTGTGGATAAAAAAAAACGCCCACGCGATTTTGGCCGGCGACGTTCCACTTCTGCAGATATTCAATAAAATCATTGGATTCGGCAGCCTCTGTGCCGCATCCTTTTAAAAATCGACTCGGATATCCGTACGTCATTGCGTATTTTCCGTTCAGCACTTGACAGCCTTGTATCTTCTTTCACTACCGACCACGATATGTTTCCGACAGTAAGCCCATGTTTATTGTAGAGTATTACGACGGTATCCGCCGCCGACCGTTTATATTAAAACTCGACACGTATAATAATTATATTACCGCTGATTGTGTTTCGCTAATATAGAAATTGTGTTTAGTTTCAGGTCAACAGACAGACTCGAGATGTTAACAGTATGACCGGGACTCAAGTCGCAATGTCTACCACACAGCCCACGCTGACACTTAGTGAACTCCAAAAGGTACGGTCTAATGTATTGTGTATACCGCGCGCGTCGTAGAACTATGCACAAACAATTGTTCGTCTTTCCACCCCTCTCTTTCTCTCTTTGAAACCGAATATATTATAATAATTGTCAGTTACCGATGCGGGAGTGACGTGTGTGTGCATGTAGTATACGCGCATGGCGTTATATTATTACTCGTCGCAATAACAATTTAAAAAAAAAAAATTGCAGCACACTATACGCATTCGTAAACGCGGGATTTTTGTTGCGCGTCCTACGTTGCGTGCGCTGCTATCGTTTCAAAAAAAAAAATATAAATTAACCACGGGCTTTACCCAAAAATGGCCGGACTACAGGATTCTTGAAGGAAAGTAAAAAATAGCTTTGCTTATCCGATTCGCGTGGACGTCACGCAGCAACATTCGTTATCGTTGTGTCCAGCAGAAAGAACTTAGCGATAACCTGTCCTCCACATGTAGGCCGATAGTAAATTCTGATGGAGAGTGAGGAAAAAACACCGTATGCGTGAACGCAGAAAACACCATCGATTTTTTCGAACACAATACCAATGTGTATCGATTGTAGTGGGGAGAAGATATTTTTAGTACTTTAGAGTTATTGAGCATTAAATCTTTGCAAATCAATGTTTCCAAGGAAAATTCCATACCATCGTAACTGTAAGGACGATTTTATTATTATTTCACTTTAATTTTTGTTTTTGCTGTAAAGCCACTTGATTCGTAATCGTTATTTACGATACGTTTGCTCGCGTGACGTTTTTTTTTCTATTGTTATTATATCGAAGTGCCTAAGCACAATAAACTTTGGTGTGGTGTCTTCTTGTACGAATAATATCCTTAAAAGTTTCTTTGCATAATCAAACATTTTCTCATAAAGTTTACTAACTCCGATTATAGTTTTTGTCGAACAAACTAAAAGTTAATGCTTTTAAAAATGTTTACGGAAATGTGTACATACTATATACATAATATGTATTATTATATATATTCGTAAAAATATACGATAGTTTTATTTGCATACCATTTTATTGACATTAACATAAAATGGAAATAATAATTTTAATAAAGAGCAATAAATCAAAAAATCTAATCATTCTAAGCATTTAACTTTAAAAACTAGATATTAAGAACAAAATCTTATAACTGTACCTCGGTATTTATCTAGTTTTTTTGATATTTGATATTACATACACAATAAAGATAAATTTATTTTTGAAACCATCTCACTTCTTGTTCCATTATTTTCATTTATCAACTTACTTATTGATTATTCTTTGCTTTTCTTTTGGTAGTCCATACTCTACGTATCCTAACCACTAATTTAGTTATCAAATATAATGATTGTTTGTATGCGAATAACAGGAGAACCACCATTCTAGTTAAAAAAGTTTACTTTCATTGAAATAACTCCACTGGTTGATTTTAATTAGCATTTGTTTTAAAGATTAATGAACCTATTATTTAATATTCGACTTAACATAAACTTTCACATTTTTCTTGTTATTACAATATTTTAATTATTATTAAAATTAAATAAATTATAAGTATAATTTCATCATATTTTTGGTAATAACTGATAATCTTAGTTGTTTAATAGTATTTGTGTTTTTATTTTTCACACATTGGCCACATAACTTCAGGCAAATATATTGGGGTACTTCATAATATGTTCAAAACCAACTGTGTATGCAGTCACTAAATTGACGGTTAAGAAGATTTTAGTTTTGAAAACATTTTTTTATTTATTTTAGATGTGTAATAAGATATTAAGATAGTAATCCACGTTGAGATTTTCGACTGTTCATAATAAGTTACAGTATAAAGTGAAAAGTACACTATCCAACTTTAGGGCTTTCTCATCATTGGTTTTATACTCAAAATATTCGTCAGTCATAAAAATACGTATAATGATGATTATACATGTAGACCCGGCTCCTTTAATCCTTAGCATTTAATCATCAAGTTTCAAAGGTACGTCCGGCTCTTAAAGATATCTGGTCCGGCAAAACCAGTGGTTATTGACAATAACAATACTAGCAGCCCTCGTGAATCACATATTACAGTGATTTAACCGTCGTAATAAAGTAACTAGCGTTTTATTAATATACGCGTATCATATTAATATTACCGAGGGAAACCTTCGGAAGGGTGTGTTCGTTCTAGTCGAACGCAATAACAATCATTGTCCGTCCGATACATGTGCGAAAACAAATGGGCGTAAATTAATCTGCACTCTATAATATTATGTACCTCGTCTAATCATCGATCGGTCGCGAATTTAAATGTTTTAATTACTATACCTCTAGGTACGAGGGCGGCCGCGTGTAACCCGCGCGTGTGCGTAAGCTGACAGAAATGTTGTCAAATCGAATTAGCATAATAAACAAAATAAGACAATGTAAGCGCGAACCACTATATTGGTTCTTCCATGTCAAATCACTATGAAGTATGAAGTATTATATACTATAAATTATAATATATTTATATATATGTTTTAAACACGTCTGACCTACAACTCGCGCGTGATAATTTCGATTCGAAGTGACGAACCGTATTATAATAATAATAATAATAATATAATTTGTATTAGGTTTTTTTTTTAATTCGTCGACACGAAACTGTTATTATTGTTTTAAATACGTCGATTATCGTTTTCCGCGCGTTTCACCGTGTCGTAAGCTGCGGTTAGGCGAACAATGTACGGTTTGAAAAGGGATCGGGTTATGCCGTAAATGAACATTGGACTGTAGACATGGATATCGATCCGAATCGGCTAAATAGGTTGAGTGTGCTCGGGGCGTGATGATATTATATTGCAATTCGAAATGCTGAGAAATCATTTGTTTAAGACAATTATTTCGTGTGGACCCGAATAGGATATTGTACATTTCTGTGATTGCTGTTTTTTTTGTATATATAACTTGAATGCACCATTATATTATGCTTTTCTAGGGTTTTATCATTGTTGTTTTTTTATTGTTTAAAAACACGATGATTAATCTATTTCGTATGTTTCTTCATAATACAACATTCGGTTTAACGCGCCCGCGCCTGTTCTATAAAGTGACCTACCTGAACTGTGATTCTCACAGTGTTAAATTCCAACCGAGGGGAACGGTGCAGGAAAAATATTGTACTATCCATATTAACGCTTAAATCGGTGTGTTTTTTTTTCCTCTTGATTATATTTAGAAAGGTTGCTCCGCTCATTACTATTTATTGATTGTATTTTCTGTGGAAATTTCCTTAAATCATCGTATTCTACTAAGAAAATTATACTCTTCTATATTTACTCGAAGAAGGACTGTCGTTGCGCGTATTTGTGTAATTATCGACATTGTGTACACAGTCTTATGTATCCAATCATTGGAACTGTGTTAAAATGTCTCCGCGAGTTACAACATTAATTCCAAATCATTAACGCTGCTCACTGCGGTACATACACATATTGTTTCGCGTACGTTTCACAGGTGTGTTGATGATGCATCGCAAAAAAAAGACATTTCAATTGCATAGTATCTTTACGAATCTTAATGTCGTCTTTTGTGATTTGCCCGAGCTTTTATTGATTTTAGACGCTCGGAACAGCAGTGTTTATTTATTTGAACACCACGCTGTACCATGCGACACGTAAACATAATGTAAATACGGCGTTTCGGTGTGATACTGATACTCTTAATATATTTGGAGAAGCAAATAATCTAACTTTACTTTCACTACAAAAACGAACAATACAACGCGTTTGGTGCGTTATGAGAGATACGAACTTGCCAAATCACGCGCTAAATTTATATGACATCGTAACAGACTAAAACAAAGCAATGTAGTGTCTTACGGAGATTTTGGTTCCCACCGCAATTATTTCCAAAATATGAAGCAAAATACGTGGTAGGTTTCCGAGCGACGTTTCCTTGGTTTTCTTTTTACATAAATTAAAATATTATCATAAGTAATTTTAATTTTAATACAACCATTCTAATATTCGCTTTTGCAGTTTTGTTAGAATCTTATGTAGTGCCTTTGTACACCTATTTTAACTTTTAAATTCAATTTTGTATAGTATATATTCACTATTTATTATTTTAGTCGTTTTATTCCTTTACACTATCGAGATATCGATGACGTTTAAACCACCTACTGTTGTAACACTTTTAAGTAACTTTTTTGAAAAATTGGTACACAGACGTTTTTATTGTGTACTTCAAAAGTTATTTTCTTATATATAGAATTGTGTTCGTTTATCGCACTAAACAGTCCACTGCGGTTAATAGAGTTTCAGTTCTGCGAGACCGCGAATGTCTGCGTACATCGATGTGTATGGGATGTGATAAATAACCGTTGGTATTTCGACAGTTTTAAAATAATGTAAAATATAATTTATTATCACTCCCTTAGACCCGAGTGGTATGAATGAACCGATTTCAAAGGGATCAACGATGTAGTGCGTTTTGTACACATTTCACTGGTAAAACGCTTACTCGAATAATTACTTGCATTTCTCATTTTGGTCTCCAAATTCGTCGACATACGGGTATTCGTGAAAAACAACTTCAAAGGATGCCAAAACAAATGAGAAGAGTCCCCGGCCGGACCAAATACGTGCTGACTAGTGTTAGCGTGGACAAACGTATTTACGGACACATTTATATTATTATGTTAAACGTGTATCCGGGAAATCACGCGCGGTAGAAATATTAATAGAATTAAGTTATACGACATACTCGTAACGAAATCAACACAAAAGAGGTTTCGCGGTGTCCCATTTAAGCGGTTCTGGCATTATTTACTGTTAAATTTCAAAGCAATACATTTATAATTCGTACGCACGCACGTGTATATTGTAGGGCATTTAACGACTGGATGAAAGAAAATATGTAAATTATCTTATCAAACATGTTTTGATGTTGTTTCGAAAACATTAAGTCCACCGTGGTATGCGAATGCGAGCAATACATACGATATTCGACGAAATACGATTTGATACGCACATATGGTATCGTGACATTTATAATTCCGTCGGCACGGTGAACGCCACGCCACCGGATCCGGTGAACTTATACAGCTATTGCAATGATCGCGTTGGCCTGCAGCGGTCGATGTTCAAGTTGTCGCACGTTATGCACCAGACTTATAATCTGAATATTACTATGGGATGCGATGTATAGAGTAGCTAATTTATGTTTCGTGTAACGTTTATAAGTTACAGAAGTGTTCCGTTTCGACGAAGCTTATCCCAATCTAAATACTTAACGCCATTGCAACAGGTTGATGATGGATGACGATCGTATTATAAATAATGACGTTTGATAACAAGAAACACTATAGTAAATGCAATTTTTATTAATTTATTTTAAAGATCACCTAATTATTTATTTGAGTGTAATATAAATTAATTACAAACCGTTTGCATTGATTTTGAACGTGATCGGTACGTTTTTGGGTATATCGCAAACCGATACTATTTAGACACTCTGTTATTTTACAATGATCTCGTCATGAATGGTACTGTCATACAGCTGCATAAGTTTATGCGAAAACGAAATATTACTCGTGAAACGATCGAAAGCCGTCGAAGTCGACTGAATTGTATTCGAGCCGTCGCCTGTCGTCAGATAGTAATACATATTAGTATCGCGGATACTATTAGTTTTTGGTGGTCGTTCGAAACATACGATAAGTAGTACAGTCATTTGACCAACACTTATGTACGTCGTACACGTGGACGTGGTATTATACGTGCCACGTGCGTATATTGAGCAAAACCGAATAAAATAAAGAAGTGCGAGACACCACTGTTTCGGTATTTAAACAATTTAGGTTCCCGACGGTTGTCATTTTGCTGCAGTCTACCCATATAGGCGTGCTGAACGGCGAATATGTAACCATATGTACGCGGTGAACAGTGAAATTTCTCCGTATTATCACGGATCCCGCGGTTTCTGACGTCATGATTTAGTGCTCGATAGAGCTGAAACCCTCCAAAAAAACTAAAGAATCACGTTTGTTAGAAATACCACGTACTGCGACGCGTGATTAACGTTCCTTTTCGTTTATGTTTAACTAAAATCAACTAATCGAATAATATTGTTATTATTTTATAATTCTTTAAAAGTAAAACATACAATCAATATACGGTAAGAAGTAAGATACAAGCACTGATGTTTGACCAAATGTATACAATGTATATTTTATTATGTATACTACACATAAAGAAAGTCAAAAAGCCGGCCACCGACTACACTTCATGTCTCATGGGACAAAATAAAACAGATATTTTATCTAAAAATATTTTTGAAAGACCTGACTCTAAGACTTTATTCCTGTCAAAACAGAAGTTTGCGGTATGTAAGTAATCACTTCTATCACCAAACTCGAAAATGTCTTCAACTAAACATCACACACGAATCCCCGACCATATACCCCATCTGCAGTTTCGGTGTAATTCTAGTCGTTTCAAATCGAATACTTTGATCATATTCAAAAACTGGAATTTAAGATTTTTTTAGAAAGGGTGGGAAATGTATTGATTTACAAAGATTGTCATTATTTTAAGATCAAACTGTTCGTAAGATAGTAAATCCGCACCACAAGCCTTATGTAATATCTCATATGATCGGAAATCCGACACCCGTACGTTTTTATATAGAGAGGAGGTTTTTTTTCAATTTTTTTTCTACAGATATTGAATATTACACCGGCATTTGCTTGTAACTCGGAGTCGCTTACGGAATGTAATAATTTGTTTTTGCTTTCAAAAATATGTGCACGTAATACGAATAACACGACCAAAGACCATTTCGGGTGGCAAATACGGGGCATTTACTTTCTTCGGATTTTTGTACCTCTTGATGAACAAAATTGCTAAACCGAATTCATAGGAATTTATGGTTTCCCTAATTTTAATATTTCCATACTATTGAAAATTAATGAAATATCTATATTGAGTGTACTACAATACTGTCGTAATATTATGACGTTTGTCCTCCCGCTTCTGAGGTGTACGCTTTGTAGCTTTTGTAAGAATTAAACTTTTGAATACCCTGGCAATGCTTGAACGGATATTTTTTTAGCAATTATTTGAACTCTCAGGGACTTGCTAAAATGCATAAAACTTATAAAAAAAAACACCAAGTTATAGATAATACAAAATTTTGATAAATAGTCTTGGAGGGGGCATTGTCAGGAACCTTCGTATTCAAGTCAACCAAAACCATATTGTAATCATAATTCATGTAATGAGCCCTCAGACTGATTACATATTATTACCTGTGTATTGTATTAATTGTAAATGTAAATGGGTTTTAAGCGCAAAAGCTCCTATACAGTTATACAATCAATCCAACTCGATTTCGAAAGTTTGAACTCGAAAACGTCTTAATAACTTTTAGGATCATCTTGTTTTTCCGTTTTTGCGCTCGTTTCAGACTCGAGTCTCGTAGCCTATCGTAACAATTTATCAACACTAGGATGTACGTTACACCGTTTAACACATTATCATAATTGTTACACTATCGGGTACACTCGGCCCGCACGAGTTTTTTTACACTCGAAAATCATACTCGTTCATGTACGCGTGTACATATTAGTATAGAAGTGTAAAAAACTGGTACCTGCGTGGCTGGCCGGCTTCGCGCACGGAAGGTACCACGTATTCGTACACAAGTCGCCCGTATCTCTTTCTCCTCTCTCGCTCTCTTTCCCCTCACACGTCGTTCGTTCACGCTCGGTCGGCGTACCTTGACTGCCGCCGACTCGCCGTTGCTTGTTGCTGCTCGCTGCTGCTGCTGCTGCTGCCACTGCAGTTGTTGTTGCCTCGTTGGCGCTGCATAGCCGGGAGCAGATGGCCGCAGCGACGTGTGTCAACCTACCCCTTCCGCCCCCCTCGACCCCCTCCCCCGGGCACGCCCGAGTGGAAAACAGAAGAATCGCTCTCATTAACAGGTGCGTTTGCGTGTGTGTGTGTGTGTGCGTATGTGTGCGCATCCACACGTGCACACCCGTATCATACGTATTTATACGCGTAGCCGCCGGACGGAACACGCGATATAACGCATGTAATATTACGGTACGCGGCGCGCGCGCGCGCACCTCCGTCTGATAACGATATAATTATTATTATTATTATTATCATTATCCTCGTCATCGCACGGTTCGTCGTACTTTACAGACGTCCGGACCACGTAGTCGTCCGAAAACCGCACGAACGCGAGTACCTACGTGTATCAAAATTTACGCGTTTGTGTGTTAACGCTCGTCTTGGTCGTCACCGCCGCCCGTCGAAATCGCGTTTTTCCTGACCACGGCCTCGTCGTCGACGCTACCGCCGCGATATGACGGTTCGCGGCAACCCGGGTCCTGCGACGTGCACCCTAACCGTCCGTCACGTGGCTGCAGACGATGCACGCGATAGCCCCACATGACCGCGAATCATTGTATCCGCTCGCCACTATTGTATCCGCACGCCACTATTGTATCCGCACGCCACTATTGTATCCGCACGCCACTATTGTATCTGCACGCCACTGCCGACCGCGTTTATTACTGAACCGTCAACCCAACGTAGCGCGCCACTGCGGCAAAACTCTGTCTGAAAGCAGTGTGCTCCATTTTCGAGCTGCGCACTGGAAGATCAGGTTAATAATTACAGGGACACATATTGTTTCCTCGAGCCCGTTGTCACTTATTATCGTCCTGCGGTTTTCACACAATTCACACGTGTCGTTGGCTACGAGTACGGAATATTATTGCATCGTCCTTAAACCCGAAATCGGCCGTCGTGGTACACTTAAAACATACGTTAGGTGTGCTCGGAAGCTCTGCAGGACTCTTTAACGATAGAAGATACCCACGTCGAGGCTTATAATTGCGGTTCGTCGTATTGGTTTATTCGCATGTTTAAACGGTAAAGCCATCAAGTTAGTAAAAAAATACCATTTTTTCTGTCCAAATTCCTTGATAACTCGATAACTTGCTCGTCCTCTGCTCAGGTAATACTATTTTAAAAATACTGTATGTAAAAAAATTTGTTTTCAAACAATTCCGACACACATATTTTCTCGAAACCAATCCATAGAGAAAATTGATTTGTAATATTCCGCTGTGCTATAGTATTCCCGTCGTTTTTTGTACAGTACTTCTCACGTTTTTATTAAAAAAAAATCATCGACACATAATAAAACAGCGTTTTTCAATTAATTTTATAGATATTTTGCTTTGGTTGAATGTATGAACACGTTGTCAATTTTAATTATAAAAATTATAATAGAATCGTGTTCTTTATAAATATTTTAAAATTAATATCAGTATGTTTAACCTATTTGTCATTTAGTGTATAAATATTTCAGTGATACCAGTCGAAAAATAAGTGTATTCTGCGCCTATACATGTTACACGGCGAACGTTGATATTTCTAATTCATCATAAAACCATATATTTCGGTCGATTTTGAAAATAATTATTTACACGCTACTGAGTAATATTTCGGCGAATATACATTCTCCAGACGTTCCATCGTCGTTTAAATATAGTATTTGTTTTCATCTATTGGTGCAATTTGGATTTTCCTAAGGCATTTCGTGAAAAGGAATTTCTCAAACATCTGCTTATACAGCTACATATTACAGCGTCTTGCTGCTTTAATATTTCATTTTTATAACTATATAGTACTTATTATTGCCTGTAGAGTTACGGGGCGTCGTCCATTGGTGTCAAAACCTCGGTCTCCGTGATCGGGACGATATCGGGAAGACGGAGAAATTTATTTCGGGAAGAAATTTTCGCATTTTACAACGGACCACGAGTGAAAGCGAAACCGCCGTAATACTGCAATATCTATAGTACGGTCGGGCATATATGTATATACATATAAATAGGAGACGCGTGTAACGGGTGTGTCGCGTCACGGACGTTTGATTCGGTTTTAAAACGTTTTTATCTTTTTCCATATAATTCTTTCCTCCTCCTCCTCCGACTTGACCGTGTGTGTAGGTTTCGCGGACTCATAATTTACACGCGTACGCGTAAGTACTGTTACCGTCGGAACGCGCCGTAACCGCGGTTACCTGCGCGCAGACCCGAGCCGTGCGTCCGTAACACGGTCGTCCGCATATTCGCGAACAACAACAACAATAATAATATAATCGTCATTCAGCCATAGGTGTCGTCGCGGGCACCATTACGCATTACGCACGATGTATAATCGAGATCGATGACATTGGCGGCGGCGCACCGCGGTTAAGAACCGACAGGACGGTATCGCGATAACGGTAACCTCCCTCCCCCTCGTCGGCTAGTATATAAATACACTGTAAGAGTCGACGAAAAGAATAAAAAAAAAAAAAAAAACGAAAAATACCTCCTGCGATAGATACGCGTACACAATACTGTTATCGACGTGGACGTCGTCGCGGGCGTGATACGGATGAAACGCTAGGTGTATCGCACACGTTGTACGGCCATTTGCCCACACGTGTTCCGTGCGGCGTTCCCGCGGAGTCTCGGGACTCGATATTGTAACGCGGTCGGTGTGGGCCATGAAACGGAACGCGATCAGCCAATGGGAGCTGTCGGACCACTTTTGGGCGGAAAGCGACCCGCCGGAACCGTGCGCGACGGGCAGGAGCTTTTTGCAAAAATGCGCCCGTCAACTCGACCGGCTGACCAACGACCGGAGGGTCAAGTACCGGTTGGCGGGCCGGCGCCGCGACACCCTGCCACCGGAAGCACCTCGTCCTTACCGCGTCCGGAGACCGCCGCCGGTGGACCAAGAGTACCGCGGATCTGCGGGTGAAGTCTCCGGTCGTCGGACCTCGCACGGTAGCTACACATCCAACAACAACAACAACAACAGCAACGTTAACAACAACAATACGACTTTTATTTCCGGCGACGACGACTGCTGCAAAGAATCGCATCTGACGCCCATGCAGCAGCCGCCGCCACCGCCGCTCTGCGTGATCAAACGATCCGACGATTACGCCACTGCCGCCTGTGGAACCCAAACATTCGGCACAGTTCCGTTCCGCGAGGTTAGTATACTATACGCGGCGTAGTGTCCAGGTCAGCCATGACTTTTAAACGGAAAATTGAATACGGCATCTTCATTTTTTCCGTGTCCTCGTTGTACCGATGAGAGGTTAAACATAGTACTCGGTCGGCAAAATATAAAAACGAAATACATGTGTTATGTTTTCTTGAAAGGTATTAAAATTGTTTATATTTTTGTATAGTCGACATAAACCTAAAATAAAAATAAAAAAATCTGAATAATAATATACGTACAAAATGTATATAATTGTAGAAACAGGACGACACGCGTTCTGTCGGAAGTTTGTCGGGATGGAAATAGGATACAAAGCTGTGAAATAAAGGACGATCTCTTACGAAACGGAACGTATGGTCACCCTATAACGTGGTATATCATGATAAATGTACCGTGTACACCGCGTATAATATTTACGCGAAATAATATTATATTATGTACTCGAAAACAATACGGCGCGTGTGTAACAACAACAACAGTAATAATTACGGTATTATTATTGCGCACGGCGCGAAATGTAACGTTATATATGTGTAATACGTATGGCTAGGCCAAATGTATGTAAATATATAATTATTGCCGTATAATATAGGACTTTGGTGATTGGACGGAATGCGTTGCGTAAACAAAAACGTTTTTTTTTCTCTCCTCGTCCTTTCTCTCCGGCCGCAACGTGGAACACCAATCACTGTATGCACGTATATCAAGGTTTACAACGTGTAATACGGGCAAAGTTCAGGAGAACCACGCTCCGAACTTTGGTTGTAAAGAAATGAAATTTTCTACCGCGAAAATTTTAATCGCAAAACGCTTTCTTCTCGCCGCCGATCGTATGGGCATTTCAATCGTACATAATATTCGAGATCGTATCTTAACCGTGCGTTCGTCGATGTATTTGTTTCGTGACGCATCGTCTGCTGCAGTTCTATTGCAGTTTCAGTTCCGTTTCACCTCGTCGACCACAATCCGTCTTTTCGGTTTTCGACGTACGTTCCGTCGCGGTCCAAGCCGTATATAAGTTTAGTGATTGCACTACAACAGGAGTCGTAAACCTTACATCTCTACAGACGTCCCGGCTGCACGTGCGGCTGTTGGCGAGCGCCACCGAAGATATGACGGCCACCACCACCTCTCGGCTCTCGACAGCTCGGATACATCAATTACACGGTTATGTATTGGGCACGTAGCACACGACGATAACAACGCGCGGAGAACGGTAGAAAAAATAATATTATTACATTTCTCGAGGAACCGATTGAGTTATCCGTTCCACCCCGTTCTCCCGTCTTGACACGATGGGCACGCCCGTTTTCAAACAATCCTCTACGTAAGTTCGAGACACTTGCACGTGGTTTCTTGTTCTCCGATTTACAATAATTCGTCCGCATCTTAGAGCGGATATTATACTGTCGTTGTTTGTGTTCTGTGCCCGTCGTCGTGTTTTTCCCACGGGTAACTCGCGAAAAATCATTAACGGGGACGATCGTTTTTTTACTCTTCCCGTTAAAACGATCGTTTAACTTCCACCAAACTGTTTTTTATTCTGTTTTGCCGTTTTTAATCGATTTTTTATTAATCCCGAGCGAAAATAAATTTCGCTCAACCCATGGAAAATCGTAACCATGTTGTCGTCTGCCTCCACGTGGAAGGGCTAAACAAAATTTGAACGAAAAAATAATTATAATACAATATCGGGGACGGCGGCATATATATATATATTTATATACATATAATATATAACATGTAATGACGGTAAAAAGTGTATTATTATTATACGATCAGTGGGAACATGTCTGAATCGAAATAATAACAACTGCTGTTATGTATTATTTTAAAAATACGATTTTCTATTTTTTACTGTCTACGTTATCTCTTTAAGGTCGATTTGATCCGATTGTTTCAATAATTTGTTTCCATTTCGCGTGCTCCGTGTACCAAATCCATTTTAGCGAACGATATTTATCATTTTTCGAATTACCAGTTTAATCAATATTACTACTTCAACCAGTCACGTCGTCGTCGTTTTAAGTTTACCGACCAATACATTTTTATTTCTGGGCTTATAAAAATACATATCTGTACTATTGGTTAATGATTGTGTTTTTCGAAACAAACTATAAACGCTCGTTCAATAATTCTCCCTCGCTAATAATATTTAAATACGTTATATTGACGTCCTTCGGCCATTATATTGTTTTAAATGCATTGCGCAGATTCTCTTCCTTAACGTTTTCTTCTTATTTAGTTTTTTTTTCAATCTATTTTGATGTAAAAGGTACGAAAACGATAATACCCAACAAAGTACATATAACACGTTAAATATTGCTTCGTATTATTCATGTTGTATTAATCAATCACTACACATATTATAACATGCCCATGTTAGATGATATGTTATATTTTTGGAATTTACTCGTATCGTACACATCATAATATCACATCGATAACATATATATTATTTTTGAAATCATTGTTAAAAAAAGAATATTGTTTAACTATTTTTATCGTTGTGTTATAAAATATGTGTAGTCCGTATCTGTAAGCGTATATTTTGCGCGCACTTACAATAATATATATGATCCTATTTGGCAACAATAAGCACAAATGCACATTCTATATTGTAACATTTATCAGAGTAGTACTACAAACCAACTGCATATAACTGATATAACAATCCATGCGTTTACGAGCCAATATACGTTATATATATATTTACGAAATGGGGTTGGGGTATAACCTCAATAAATATTGTACAGCGGAGAAATAGCGTTATTAACATTTGCAACTTAGAAAATTTTAAAAATATTTTTGTTCTGCTCCGTAGATATAATGGTGTATAATGATTTACCGTCTTGGATTAATAAATAGTCGTTGTTTATTTAGTTAATAAATGTACGAATATATAATAGACAACAGATTATCGTCAAAAAATTATTCAAATCTGATTGTACCCATATATTATAACGAAAATGTGCATATGCGTACATCATATTATGAAAGGGTAAATCACCTTTGTTCGATATAATGATACACGCTGGCCTGTGTGTAAGTGTAAAATGCGTATCATACCGTTTGTATCATCGTTACGTACCAACTGTGCAAGATCAATGTCTGGCTGGAGATCTCTCACGTATGAAACTAATAAAACAGTGAGCACTAATTGTCGTTTCCGTTGCAGTGGCAGCTTTCATGTGCAGCTACATTTATCAGTAAATACCAATTTGTTTAGTTTTAACCCCGCGACGTTACTCTGAAACCTAATCGAACTATTGACTATGAACAATAATGTGCCGTAGGTAAATTGCATTTTCGGTTTTGAACGAACAAAAAACCATATTTTGTTCAAGTACTAAGTCCACGCAGAAACGGAACGTTAGACTCCAATTAGTTCAAAATTCAGTAGACTTTATTAGTTAAAATAAATAAATTAGTGATATTTAATAATATATTTAATTTCTGAAATTTCTTACTTTGCTTATACATGAATATATTACGTCCCACTACTTAATACGTTATTGTCTCTGAATCTGATTGCCTAAAGGCTAAATTTACCTTTTGCTTGATAAAATATTCTGATCTTTACACTCTAATTTAAATTTAAAAAGGTGGGCATAGCATGTTTTTATTTGTTCTAGACCAGCAATCTTATTAAAACCTATTAATTTTAAATTACATTATTCTAACTAAATTTGAATAAACTACGAACATTTGATGTCATTATAAGTTTACGAAAAAAATTAATTCCTACGAGTTTCGTTTGCAAACAGTAAAATCTGGATTTCTCTGGAGAGTTAGAATAAATAAGTTAATTTATCTTTCTTCCTCATAATATTTATACAATATTATTCATGAATTTCTAAGTTAAACATTTTGCCCAGTTGGACGTATCTATATAAATACTGAAATAAATAAACAAATTATTTTCTATTAAATTAGTCTCATTTTAAATGAATTATAATTGTGCAGCTCTAAATTTAAAACTTTAGGATATTCAATATAGACTGAATTTGTTAGTATAATTTATATATTGTGTTTAAAAAATGTATTTGTCTCTTGAAATGTTTGCTTTTAAAAATATTTATCAATGATTTTATTGTATTGTTCTTTTGACAGCTTTTATGTCTTTTCAAAAATAAAAGTGAAGGTACTAAATTATCACCCATTATATTCGTACATTTTTAATCTGTAATGAATTTCAGCGGAAAAAAATGCAAAATACTTTTAAACATTTTCTGTTCCAAATAAAAACTAAAATTTAGAAAATCGTTAACTCGCTTTTAGAACTAATCATCTGAACCAAAGTTTAAATGTTTAATGGAATTCACATTTGCTAACTTTAGATACACATAACTTTTAAGAAATTAATATAAACCTAAAATTGTTGAAACCATCCTTTATGCGTGTTATGAACTGAGGAATAATTAATGTAAAACTTGACATTGAGGAAAAACATTTCTTCACCCATGAACTCAAAAACTGAGTATAAATCCACAACCATAGGTGCTCACAGGGGGTCCCGAGAGGATTTACTAATTTAAAATGGTGGGATAATGGAAACGACATTACATCGCCAGTTTAATTCCTCGCGGGATACTCTTTATGTATATATTGTAATTCTTAAACATAAAGTGAGAGTGTTGTTTAGGAACGGCATAATTATTTTAATGCGGACCCGACATTTATCGTCGTAGTTATCTTTTGTTCGGGCGTTTACACGAGCACTGCTATACTGCTATTACGATATACACGCTAGGAATATTGGTCTGCCTAATTTCGATCCATAAGTATCTTATAATTTACCAGGCGAAATTAACAGCGTTCCCCAATGTTACTATTAAAACGTGAAAAAAATCCAACCGGTTGGCGGCTGGTACTTACGATAAACGAAACGCTTCGTATACTTCATCGTGTGGACGTGCGTATTCTATAACGTGTTATTATTTACGTTACATTATTGTTTTCGTATTTATTAGGGATGAGTCGAGATTGTGTTGAACGATTAGGATCATTATACCGATTCGCGCATAAAATAATAATAAAAAAAAAAAAACGTATTCATTTGGGAGCGTTTGGAAATTAACGTTTGTAATTTTAATTTACCGGATCACAAACTTTTTGCTAATTATATTAAACAACGAAATGTTCTGTTTTACACCATCGGTGGTTTAATGGAAATTGTAAAAAGCAACTGCGGCATTCTCCAAAATTAAATCGTTTTGACATGAATTCGGTTTTGAATAATTTACATGTCATTATTATTTTATTTGACAGTTGACAGTTTAGAGTTGTATATAATAATTATGTTACTAAATAATGTATTGATCTTCGGAATATGCATCTGTATATAATTTAACCCAAATATCCGTTTAAATTAATTAATATTATACATCAAATATGAATAGACGACAAGACTATTAGAGATAATTTAGATTTTCTATCGTTTATAATATACTAGTGCTTTAACAATAATGTTTTAGAAAGTATGCTCCCGGTACAGCGCGTCTGTTGTATATTTTGTTAGTCGTTATTATGTGTTACAGAAATGCAAAAAATAAATTAACATTCTTTTTATTACAATTTTTTCTGCGTGTTAATTTTTTTACATTTGCTTTACTACCTTTGCATTAAATACAATATGATATACAGTATATCCAACGGACAGGTTTAGAAAATAACGGTACGTCTCATAAGTATGGTTGATGCTAACTAATAACTAACCTCGTAATGCCTAACGTTATTGGTCAGTCGATACATTTTCGTTTTGATACTTATTGTTACCTGTTTCTATCGTTAACATCCAACATTGCTTTGCGAATATTATACATAGCCATTCATTATTTAAAATTATTATTTGATAAGTCTTATTCGTAGTATTGTATTATGTACAGATCAATTGTTCTTATGATATTTACTGCATCCGTTTTACTTTTTGTATTGAAGTAGACATTTACATTATAATGAAAACTCGTATTACAAAACTTAATTTATAGGTAGAATTTAGAATTTATCTGCACGCGTATGCTTTAAATCGAAGTCATATTTTACCATAAAATTACGTTATTTATGGTAATGTATTTCATTTAAATTCTATATTAATATTGTTTTATTATTGTTAGCATTGTTTTACGTTATGTATGTATGTTATATATATAATATATATATTTATGTAACATGTATGTATAATGTATTATCCATGTGTATGTGTGTGTGTGTGTGTGTAAACATACCTTTTCTACGAAGCTTTAAAAAAACATTGCGTTTTAACCACGGCTGTTAAAAGAAAATCAATTTCGTTTTTAACCGCTGCAATGAATTTATTATATTTACATGTTATTATTAGATTATATTAAGCGCAGTTGACGTTTTAAATATTACAATTATGCTTGCGGCAGTGTTTTACAACGATTATTTAGCCCAAATAAACTTAACCATTTTAGTCGGAGTAAATATTCTATGATCCTGTAGTACAAAACTACAAGATAAATATATTATGGGATATTGCCATCAGAATCCCATCGTAAATAATTTAGACCATCGATTTTATTTTTCTATATTTGTTTCAGGGCGAGCTCGTATGGTTTGACCCAGGTGTTGGTCATGTATTACCCGGCGAAGTTTTGGAGTACCACAAGCCAGCGCAAGTACTTACTGTTCAGGCCGTTATCGCGGGAAAAGTAAGTCTTAGACGTGAAGTTTTCGGTGCGCACGAATTGCCTCCTAAACCTGGTTAGGTTACTTTTTGTCACTATAATTGTTTCCGGGTATTTCGGAGGCAATTTGAGTACTTCAATATTCACTTGCTCGATATGTCTTCCATAGCATTGAACATATTATAACACAATCGATATAATTTGACATCGATGTTGGAAATAAATTTATGTTACTATTACAATAACGAGTAGTTAGGAGTGATCGTGAATATAACGATGTAGCTGTAGAATAGCATTCTGAAAGACGTGTTATTTTTTTAATCTCATAAAACAGTGTGTTGGTTAGTTAGTATTACTATAATATACTGAATAAAAACACGTATCTACAAATTAAAATAATAATATCTTGTAAATACCACGTATCTAATATTTTGGGCTTGAAAAAAATGTTTTTAATAAATTATGTTAATTAGATTAACAAGCATGGTACTAGTTATTTTACAAGCTAGGAACATATTTTGTTATAGTATGTTTAAACAATAATACAGTTGTTTGGCTCTCTGAAAAGTAGCATAATTACAGATACGTGTTTTTTAACGATATATAAGTCAATTGTTTATATCGATTATATTTATATGGACAAATGATGAATTTTCTAATAGGAGCGACTAGAGTAACCTTTTTTTAAGAAAAATATACAGGAGGAAATTCTAGGGATGAATGGGAGGCAATTCGAGTGTCCCCCAACATTTTTATCCGGTACGATTATAATACACATTCTTTAATCCTTATCTAGACCCAAGTTTTCTCGCTTACAAGTGCCAATGGCGTCAACCGACGACAGGATCTTGGCCAAAATGGTATCGAGGATATGATACAGCTAACGTGAGTTTTACCAACAAAATTATACCATATTCATGTATTATCTATGAACTGAACACATTTATTTTTCATGATTTTAGGGACTTGAACGAGGCATCATTGTTGTGGAATTTGAAAATTCGATATGACAAAGAACTCATATACGTAAGTGTTGTAAAGTGTGATTCATAACATGTCGCACTTATGTTAGATAAGAATTATTATGATACGAAGTGTTAGAACCGTGTGTGGTCATGACGAATCAAATAATTATTCAGACATACGTATATGTTTAAACGAATGACCAAACGTTTTATTTTTATTTTTAGACGTATACTGGAAGTATATTAGTGGCTGTAAACCCTTACAAAATGTATGATATGTACGGATTGGACATGGTAAAAAAATACGAAGGTCAAATTTTAGGAACATTACCGCCGTGAGTACATCGATGTGATATTGTGTATAATGTGTTATTGTGTACGATTATAATGTATTATTATTTTGACCAAACAAGTGAAAATAATTTTAAACACGGTCGACGCTAATAGTAAATCATTTTTTTTTCCAGCCATTTGTTCGCTGTTGGTTCTGCGGCATATGGAATGCTTCCTCGAGGAAATCAAGTTGTCGTTATTTCTGGCGAATCGGGTTCCGGCAAAACGGAATCCACTAAGCTCATTATGCAATACTTAGCGGCTGTTAATAAATCGCCATCCAATCTCATTACCGAACAAATATTAGAAGCGTCGCCATTACTGGAAAGTTTCGGTAATGCCAAAACCGTGCGCAATGACAACTCGTCTCGGTTCGGAAAGTTTTTGGAAGTCCATTTCAAACAGTACGTAATAGTTTTAAATACACTATATATTATTACGCGTTACAGCGGAAATTATTATTATACTATATGAAATGTTTCTATTTTGAGTGTTATGCAAATTATGCATATTAATTACTGACAGGGAGGTTCAAACAAAAAGCCACATATTACTAATTTTTATTTTTTCAGTTTTCAATTTTAACTGCACGTGTTTAAATAATATTATTCGTTGACGATTTGACTTTTAAGTTTTTCACTTATGATAGATCAAGCTGTATTATCCTAACATTTGATAACTACAATAAAATTCGATCGCCTCGTAACACAAGATAAAAGTTCGTTTGATTTTGAACGTTTCAGAGGAGTTATATTGGGTGCCAAGGTCACGGAGTATCTGTTGGAAAAATCGCGCATCGTAACTCAAGCACCAGAAGAACGAAATTATCACGTGTTCTACGAACTATTGGCTGGTCTTGCCGAGGAGGAGAAACTCAAATACGGTTTGCTGTCGGCTGACAAATATTTCTACCTAAACCAAGGTGGAAACTGTGAAATCGATGGAAAATACGACGGAGAGGATTTCCAGTCGCTCATGTCCGCAATGCAAGTTCTAGGTTTTACGTCGGAGGAACAGGACACTATATTCCGAATATTAGCGTCAGGTAAAATATTCAACATCAAAGTTCTGCGTCGATGTTTTCATCGCTAATACGCATTTATATCGTTGATTGACGCGTAAACATTCCGAATTGTTTTAATTTTTTTATACAATTAATTAAATGAATATAAAGTATACATTTACATTAAACCGTATTTCAAAATGCGTAAGATAGGAGGTACAACTTCGATAATTATAATAAAATCGGTTTAAATCCATAAACGGTGAGATTATTTCGTAAAAAAAAAAATTAACATGTCCCTTCAAAGTTGCATAATGCATGAATCAACGTTGATATATTATTTATCGTGCACGTATCGAGATTTGCACATTAATCATGAACGAGCTTAGGTTAGGTTTAAACTAATATTTAATCGAATTTGGTTTCTTTTTGACGACAGTGTTACACCTGGGAAATGTTTATTTCCACCGTAAACAGCTGAAACACGGGCAAGAAGGCGTGGAAATCGGCTCGGACGCGGAAATCAGATGGACGGGACATTTGCTCCGGCTAGACGTGGACGGGATCAAAGAAGCCCTTACCACCAAAACGACTGTACGTGGATCGTTTTATATTACCGTTTTTGACCGTTGATATAGGCTGTAGTGTTGCTGACGTAGATTTTACTTACTGGTTTTTTGTGAACTGTTCGCAGGAAGCACGCAACGAACGTGTGCTAACAGCGTTGAATATTGACCAAGCGTTGGATGCTCGAGATGCTTTCGCCAAGGCTTTATACAGTTCGCTCTTCACGTGGCTGGTGGCCAGGATCAACCATATCGTGTACAAGGGTACGAAAAAGACCACGGCTATATCGATTTTAGACATATTCGGGTTTGAAGACTTTAAGGTAATTATCGTAAAGAAACTCCCCACCCCCCTCCCCACCGACGACATTCGCGTTGACAAACAATTAATGCCGCTATCGATTTCGATTCTAGGAAAACAGTTTCGAGCAGTTGTGCATTAATTACGCCAACGAGAATTTACAAGTATACTTCAACAAGCACATATTCAAATTGGAACAACAGGAGTACGCCAAAGAAAAGATACAGTGGCAAAACATCGCGTACAATGTAATGAACAACAAAGCGATACCGAAATAAAAAACAGATAAAATCGTTTCACCGTGCCGCCGTACGCGAAATCGTATTTTAATCGACCGTTCTGTTTCCAGGATAATTTGCCGGTGATTCAGCTGTTGTCGAAGAAACCCGTGGGCATATTACACCTCCTGGATGACGAGTCGAATTTCCCCCGGGCCACCGATGTGTCGTTTTTAGAAAAATGCCATTACAACCACGCCTTGAACGAGCTGTACTCCAGACCCAGGTTGAACGGTCCGGAATTCGGCGTCCGCCATTATGCCGGGCCGGTGTGGTACAACGTCGACGGGTTCCTGGACAAGAACCGAGACACGTTGAGACCCGACGTCGTGCAACTATTGATCTCGAGTTCTTTGCCCGTAAGCACGATCACATCACATATTATATATTATCACGGCGGTCCGTCCGTTCGTTTTCGGGTCGTTTTACGCGTGCCACCGTCACGGCATAAACCATACGTCGCCTTACACGCGTGTTGCATTCTAATCGTGACGTTTTGCAGATGTTGAGCAAAATGTTCAGCTCCCTGCGGAACAATTACGAGGCGTCGAAAACTTTGAACAAAGCTAACGGGAGGTTCGTAACCATGAAACCTAGAACGCCCACCGTCGCAGCTAGGTTTCACGATTCGTTACAGCAACTTTTGGAATCCATATCCGGGTAAGTAGAGCACGTGCGTCGCGGCGTGTGAGTTCGCCTGTTAACCACGTTTGTTGTTCAGATGCCACCCGTGGTTCGTACGTTGCATTAAGCCCAATTGCGAGAAGGTGTCGATGAAATTCGACATGCCCACGGTTCTGGAACAGCTTCGGTACTCGGGAATGTTGGAAACGATACGGATCCGTAAACTGGGCTACCCGGTGCGCATGAAGTTCAGCGAGTTCGTGGACAGATATCGGGTGCTGGTGCGCAAACGAAAACTGCCGCCGAAAGGGACGCCCAACAGGTATATCAATACGCTTTGAGCCGATCGCTTGTATAGCCGAGTTCGGTGCTATTAATATAATTTATATTATTATTATTATCATTTCGAATCTTGTATACGCAGGGAAATCTGCCAAGCCATTTTGGAAAAGCACGCCGATGAATATCAGCTGGGCACGAGTCGGGTGTTCCTACGGGAGAACCTGGAGCGGCACTTGGAACGGGAAAGGGCGGCTATTCTGAACACGGCGGCGATCACCCTACAGCGAAACGTCCGAGGGTTCTTGGCCCGTACCAGGTATACCGCGAAAAGACAGAGCGCCATCAAGTTGCAGGCGTCGGCTCGTGGCTGGATGCAACGGAGGCGATATGAGACGCTGAAACGTGGCGTGGTCAAAGCTCAAGCTACGTTTAGAGGCAGGCAACAACGCAAACGATACAACCAACTTAAGGTACACGTTTGATTCGATTCGTTTCGGTAAATATTAACCAAACCGTGTGTATCCGATTGAACAGGAGGAAATGAAACGGAAAGCGCACGTGGCAAAGGAACGGGCGAGAGTCAAAGCCCAAAAAGAAGAACAAGAAAGGAATGCCAGGCCACAGCCACCTGCGAATATTAACGCATTGGACATTCCGGCAGAACTAGCGTCCATATTTAATAAGATCGATGGTAAAAATATTATATTATAAGATCGTTAATGCCCTGTGTTAGCATATAAACCTCGTTTTGTCAGTTTCCCTTTCTTGAACTGCAATAGTGTCCTATTAGTATTGCTGTGTTTTTTTGGTCTTCTGTACAAACCATAAACATCCATAATTCATTAAGATTAATTATGATAAATTATTCCTTTTACATTTTATCTTTCTCGTGCTTGATTTAATTTAAAACGGTTGATCAAAACTGTAGTTGAACTCGCAAAGTCAATGTCAATTATTATTATTTATTTTTTTTTAATACAATTTTCGTTCCTAGAATTTTAATTAGATGACTGAATACAAATAATCATTTCGAGATCTGGATGTCTGTATTCCGATACGTATGCTCAGCTGTTTTGTTTGTTTATCTCGAAATTAATTTTAATTGCTTTAAGAACACTCTGTAATCAGTGCGTGCAATCTTCGTGTGTAAGTATTAAGTACACGCGGATCGTAAAATAATACTCGTACATTGACACTGTTACTCTTACTCCGTACTCGTACTCCCGTCTACTTCCGCAGACTGCAGCACTCTACGAAATTGTTTTATTTTATCTTACCTAGCTTTTGATTAAAACGGGTGGATGTAATTAAATCGCATTAATTAACTTATACCAGATTCAACCTCCAATAAAATTAAAATGTGGTATTTGATTATAGGGCTTGGATATTGTTTTAAGGTTTACAAAATATATGTAACTATATGTAAAATGTACTGTACGCTAATAATTGGAAATGTTCGTTTGCAGAATGGCAACCATTGCACAATGAGAGGCAGCTGGTAAAAGTTGTCGGTCCCATCGTTGAGATCCAAGAACAATACACTCTGCCGAACGATATCGATCAGCATGCCTTTTCAAAGTTCACAAATATTTATTTCAAAGTAATTATATCCGCCCGCGATACTTGTAAACGAGGTCGAGTATTATATATGTGTTTCGTTTGTATTCTTCAGTCGCACGTCTGGGGAATGAAAAGAGAACCAATCAAAACCCCGTTCCTCCACAAGAGCAAAGACGCCGACTACATGGATTCGATTGCGATATTCAAATTGATCTTAAGGTTCATGAACGACGAATCGTTATCGCCCAAGAGGGAACAGGCGCTCGCCGACTACATCATTCACAAAGTACGTCGCTTTTGTTTGTCCGCCGACCTGCATCGCGGCTTGTAGCACCTACCCGGGGATATACGATTAAATTCAGTATTTACATAATTGACCCGTTATTGATGTTGGTATAATATTTGCCGCGTAATCACCGTAGCCGACCGGACATTACATTAATTTCCAGCTACACTATTATTTGCTGTATACGTTTTACAACCAATTACGTGTTAATACCACGTCGACCTATACCGTAGCCGTTAATAATCAACTTAATGAGACGTCGACTTGCTGAAGTATTGTAACATTTTGCAAACCATTTAAAATATTGGTAAAACATTATTTTTTCTTTTTTTGCGCGCGCGCGTTACATAATAATTCGAACTCGTAGTTCGTTAGATTTTATTCTCTATTATACTTGTAACCGTGGTTATCGCGTAATACCGAATAAACCCTTACCGTCACAAAACTCTACTCGGAATAATAAAACGTGCTATATATTACTATAACATATAGAACGCGATGAAATGTTTCGAATCAGAAACGATAACATAATAATAATAATCGACGGACAAAATATTATATTTTACGGTATTGCGCACGTTGAAAATTGATGATTACGTCATCGCTGTTCGTTATACGAGTGTACGATACATTACTCCGGCCATTTAATGTGTGTACCGTGTACGGACCACGCAATAATGTTATTAACGTTATCGGTCGCCGTCATACACATTTATATATTTGTATACAAATCATTAAAATGTATATCTCGATGACCGACGATTACGATTTCATTTTCGAAACTAATGAAAATCGAATTGCTCAGGGCTTGTCCAACGAACGGCTGCGGGACGAAATTCTATGCCAACTAGTGAACCAGACGTGGCGAAACGACGTGGAAGCGAACAACGAGAGAGGGTGGCTGCTAATGGCGAGTTGTCTCTCGGCGTTCCCTCCGACAGGGCCGCTGTACAAATATCTATTAAAGTAATTATAAGACTATACCACACGACAAACTACGCGGTTTTCTTCGAATACTATCCGTGTACATTGACTCTGATTTTTATTTTTCCATCCCGCGTTTGCAGGTACGTTTCCGACCAAGGTTACGATGGTTACAAGAGCGTGTGCCAGAGGAAACTGCTGTCCGGGCACACGTGCACGCCGCCGGCCAGGTCCTCGGCCCCGTGTCTGCTGGAGTGGAGGGCCAACCGGAAGAGGTTCAACACGGCGCTGGAGTTCACGATGCCCGACGGCGAAACCATGACCGCCGGCGTGGAGTCGTGGACCCGGTGTCACTCGGCCGCGTCCGCCCTGCTGGCCGACCGAGGGATCGCCGAGTGCAACGGATGGACCGTGGCGCTGGACAACGACCAGAGAAACGGGTTTGATTACGTGTTCGACGCCATTTCCGAGGTGGAAATGCCGCCCGGGTATCCCGGCAAAACGGCGCCACCACACTCGCCGCAACCGACGGCGCCGATGTCGCCCGTTTCGAAGGTGCGTGTGTAACACCGCGGACACGTTGTCGGATCTCAGATGTGCTGGCGTCCCGGGCGGGGAAACATATAGTTTTTCTGTCGTTTTAACAAAGACGAGACTGTCCCTGACAATTTATGCATATCGATCGCTTGTGACTATTTCGTCCAATGTTTCGTCCCCCTAACTTATCGGCTCTATGATAAAATTAAATGCATTTTTTTTTTCGTACGCCCTTTGATCATGGTTTCGTTCGAAACACTGACTCTTGCCGAAACGCCATCGTTCCAACTCTTGTTCCGACGAAGCTAGGGGGTAAGGTCCGTCAGTGAGGTTCCATCTAGATCCGGCGCGCTGATCGCTACTACGTGTAACATTTTTTATTTTCGAGTGTTTCTCAAGTCGTTCCTTTATCAACAGGTCGAACCCGTGGCCGTTAACCGCCGACCGACCGTGCCGCCACCTCAGCCGCCGCCGATGAAACAGCTGGTAAGTCGACGTTTACCGTTTGACAATGTTCACAAGGATAACGTATTGATCGGGTTTTATTTCGTGACGTGTTTAATAAATCCAAATCGCTTATTTTAACTACACATTTACTCTTATAATATATATATATATATATTGCGGGAAACGACGCCGTGATCGAATCATCTGCAAGAAACGAGTAGAAAAAACTGTTCACGCGTAGTTAACCATACGTTCGTTTTAGCTGGAAATAAAAAAATAAACGGCCACCGCTCTGATTTAAATCATATTTTTCGTTAACACCTCCACACTTCGAGCGTACATCTATTTCACGGATGGATGGATGGCCATCTTAAGAAATGTCTATATTCTATATAATATGTGTTAACTGTTATCATATTATATGGTAACGAATTTAAAACCGCACGCACTTGTTCCAATTTCCCAAGGCGCTGTGTTTACAGATTATTTACGTTGAATCAATTTGGTATAAAACGACTCCACGATATAATTACTCTAAACGCGTACCTTATAAAATAACTTATAGCAAGATACGTCAATCGTGTGCTGTACAGACTTCGGACCGCACGTTTACATTGCAATATTCCTTAACTCGTGTTTTCGATGTCTAGCAAAAAGTTCGATCGGTATCTCGAGATCACAGCGCCGAAATCGGTTTGTCCCGACAATCTGCCTTGAACGATAGATACTTCGAGAAGGCCAGTCGATCCAGAAGCCTGGACAATTTAATAACGCCCGTAAGTGACGAACGCTTATTCGCGCCTAACTTATATTAACACCGAACCATGTCACTCGTGCTGTAGGTCCCACAAACTGCAGTGGCTCCCAAAAAACTCGACTCGCTTGGCCTATCGCATAGCAAACTCAACGAGCGGTACATGTCGATGGAGCGTATACAAGAAACTGAAAAAGACACGGACAGCGAGGACGAAGACGACGAAGACGACGACGACGATGACGATGACGACGATATCGCCAAGTCCGTTGATGACGATAACTTGGAGTCGGTCAGTCAGAGGGGTGACACCAGAAACTATAACGGGTATAGTTCTATTTCGCGGTATTCGCAAATTATAATCGAGCATAATTTTATATTCTCGTTTTAATTTTAACTTACCTGTCGGTGTATCGAACATTTTACAGTGCTTCGTCGGATGTCATGTCCCACAGTCAAATCGATTTCGACTACCCAGACATTAATGGCAGGAACGAAGACGATAAAGGCTCCTACATCAAAGGCCATCCCAGGTAAATGACGATTCATTTGTAAATACGTAAAATATGATACGCACTGTTTTTTCACACATTAACCAACGGACGCTACGTAATAAATTGCGTTTAAAACTGCAACGGTAACGTTTAAACAATTAAACGTGGGTTTATTGAAGAACCATAATTTCAAGAAAACTAATAATCTTATACACGAATAACTGAAACAATCGTATAATGTAATAATGTTTTATTTTTTTCACAGATTTATCAAATCGCAGTACGCGGGCAAACGTGGTTCACATTCTATTAAATCGCAAATGGATAACAAAAATTCCGAAGCAAGAAGTTGCGCCATGTCCGATACAAGCGAAGCTCCATCCTTAGGTAAACGCGTGATTGATAAAAAAAAAGCCATTCCGGTGGCTAAAAAGTCTTCGATCACTGCGCGTACATCCACTAATCTGTTTGTGTAACAGATATTTAATACACGCTGTGAATAAGATAATAATTACTAATATACATGACTCACTGGCGATTTCGGCTTATCCGCAAAACTAGCAAATTAAACTAGAACTGAGTAATTTGGTAAAAAAAAATTATACGTCTAAGCGCGCATAGTAATTTACAATTATTTTCGTAATTCGAGTGTTTTCTTCCTAAATCCAGTTATTTAAATGCGTTTTGTGTGCTGTTCGGGCGCTAGGCGCACGCAGAATTCCCACAGTTTCTTGAATGGAAAACGGAGCACGGGTATCTTGACCTTGCGCTGTTCTGTACACATCACTGTGCCCGCGTCATTAAAAGAGTTTATTTCCAAAGACACCTGCACGCTCCGACTTTTTCTCTTGACCATCGCGTTACCCTTCTACTTTTTTCGCTCTCTCTCTCTCTCTCTCTCTCACGCACGCGCACATTCGTCCCTCCTCTTTGACCATTTCGATTTTTTTTGTTTTCTTTTTCGGATTAGCATCACACGTTAGACGCGTACGTGTGCCGTCGCAGGCGTCAGACGTCGACCAGTTCCTCGACGACCTGTTCAACCCCGTTCTGGACCAGCTCTCCGACGCCCGATCGTTGGCCGCGTCCATCAAAGGCGGCTCGTCCAAGAGAAGGTCCGTGGACGACTGCAAGTCCTTGGACTCCCGGGACTTCGCCAAGACGATCAAAGGTGGTGGCGGCAGTCGGGCGATTGAGAGAAACAGTGATCCCGCGGTCGGGTCCGATGGGAGTCCCGCATGGACCGGGCACGTCGACACGGGCGACGAGCAGCCTTTGGACATCGCCATGTTCGCCAAGACCGTGAAGGGTGGCGGCCGGGGTGTCGCGTCTCAGCAACAGGTACGTCGCAGATAATTCTTCTCCGCGTGATCATGAGCGGGTTTTCTGGTTTTTTTTTTTTTTTCTTACGGAGCCGTTGATATTTAAATCAAACGGACCCTGTCAGTCATTAAAACTCTACATGGTTAGCAAAATATTGCATCCCTTTCAACACCGTGAATCGTGTTTATTTGAAAATTACTTGAAAAACAATAACCGCCATAAAAATTAAGTAATTTATGGAAAATATCATAGCACTTATAATACCATATACATATTTGAAGGTGCTATTTTTAATATTGAAAGGGCCAAGCCACTCCAAGGCCCCTCTCCCGAATCGCTCTGTGCACGTGATTCAAAACGATACATTTTCCGTTATCGTTTCGTTTATAATTCGATTTTTGAAAATTTTGTTTTCTCTCCCCTGTGTTTGCAGAACGGTTCCGGGCAGTCCGGAAACGCATCGTTTGGTGGCATGTCACCGCTGATCGGCTCACCGCCCGTCATGCCCATCCTCTCGCCGCCGTCGTTGCTCATGCCTACGATGAATTCGCAAATGTTCAACTCTCCGAGCAGTGAGTACGAAAACGACGACAATGCATTGTTGTTGTTGTTTGTATATCATTATTGTTAATAATAATAATAATAATAATAACGTTTCGGCGTTGATGATGAAATTAATATTAAATACGGTTGTTAAAAACAAATGAAGAGTAAGAAGAAGAAAAACCAACAAAAAAAAAAAAACACAATGGCTGAGAGAGTTCACATGGCGATGCGTGTTCTAATTTCTCCGGCCCGTTTCCTGCCACGCACCGCCGCCGACATTCGACGGGCCGGCGCATCGTAACGCAGTGTCAACGCGCACTGACTATCGTAATTTCGCCGTTTAACCGTTTTCCGTTCCGTTATCGACGCCGTCGCCATCATTACTATTATTACTATTTTAATATTATTAGTACAATTATCGTTATTGTTATCGTTTTTCCGTGTATTGTCTCCTTAATGGGATTCGATTTTACCGCCTCAGGTCTCAGTGTGCCGGCGAACACGTCAAACGCCACTGGCAATGGGTCGTCCAGTGACAGCATGCTCGCGTACCAGGCGAACCTACACCAAGCGTTCTTGCAGTCCGCCATGGCGCAAAACATCCAGATCCAGCAGCAAATCCTCGCGCAGAACCAGGCACTTCACCAGTTACTCCAGCAGCAACAGATGTTGCCACCGGTACGTCGACGTTTCCAAAATGTACACGACTATATATCCACCCGATACGATCAACCCCGATGACCGATCGTATGGTTGGACGTTTTGACCGTCACCATAATATTATCCGATCGGATGTGACGTACGCAAGCTTTTGCTCGATTTTAACGGGATATGGGGGTTGCAAAACAAAAAGTATCGTCGGATCTGTAGTCCTGTTGTTCGAACAAGCTTAGTTTCTATAAATAATACATTTATTTACTTAACTATGGTACAGCTAAAAAACTCTATTGTTGAAATTCAAGGAAAGACAATTATGAAATCGAACCTACGGCAGGCGACTATTGTTTATAAAAAATTTATGTTTTTTCATACCTACTAAAAACATAAAATGTTATTAATCGCTTAAACCAACAATGTCGTTTGTTGTTCCGGTTTTTTAGCTTTAATAAACTGGACGTGCAGCAACGATTTGAAAATTTGCATACGAACAATTCTACGTTTTGCGTTTTTCTTGTCATGAACGAACGGATATAATATTAAATCACACTTACTCAAATGTAATATAAATTTACTGCTTCTGATGAAAAAATAACGTTTTATTGTACAATTTTCTTCAAATCTGACCTAAGTTAAACAGCATTTTTCCTTATATTGTATAATTTTGTGGTAAACGTTTTAAATTATTTTCATAATGAATGCGAATACTTAGGATAAAATATTTTGAATTTTATTGTATATTTAGGTTGGTCCAGAAAACACATCAGGTGTATGGAACAATTCACCTCCAAAACATAAATCTACACCCACTAATAAGTCGCAAGTAAGTACTGAAATATTTCAGAACGTATAACCCCATGTATTAATGTCTATTTTTTGTCATCACGTTGCATTATAGGGACTTCGTTCAGGATCACCGCATTCCACGTTCACAAACGTTTTGAGCGAATTGAAAAGCAGAAAATCGTCCATGGATTCTAATGTTGGAAAAGTAATTATTTTTTACATTTCCTATTCGTATTATGTTTTTGCGACTACAAACTTTAAAATTATATAGAGCTCTGTGCCACCACCACCTCCCATGCCGCCACCACCAGACCTATGCGACCCCAGCGAGGTCAGGCCGTTTATGGATCCATATGGCCGAGCGAAAACTGTGCGAATTGGAAAATGGAGGTGGCCACCACTAAGTGATGGCACTAGCAACGGCGTTCCCGGAGAAATGAACGGGTTCCCATCGCATCAAAGTTTTTTGCAATTCAAAATGTCCAAACAACAAAACCAAAGACATAAACAATCACAAGTAAGCTTATATGGCGCAATACAGTGATAAAGTTTGATTTCAAAATACTAGTGTTCATAATTATATACAGTTTTATATTATTTTGGACTTTGATATTAAATTTTACAAAGTAGAACTTTCGAACCTATTACAATAGGTTTGATGCGTGTTTATGAATATCACTGTAAAATTTGATTATTTGCTCAGGACTCGAGTCAGGACGGAGAACTAAACGGAGTCGATTGGGAAGAATATGAAGTACAACAACCCGAAGCGATGAAGCAGCCGTCGCCCAAAGACCAAACGGAAGTGCACAAATCGTCGTACAAATCGTTGGAAGTTGGCGCGTCTAGACCAAGCCCCGGAAGCGTGGGCAAACTGCGGATCAGCAACGAAATGAAGCACAAGTTAGAAATGGTAACGGCCAATCATAGTCTGCGATCTACGACGAGCAAGCCCAGGCCGCAGGCCATGAACAATATGCCGACACCGCCGACCGCAGGGAAACTGGACACGGACCGACGACTGTTGTTGCAGCAACAACTAGGTACACGCTATTTTATCGAAACGCACGGTATTTCGAAATTGTATCCCTATAGTTTGAAAAAAATTACTCGCCGATCCGACGGGGAAGTTCACGTTCAGTTTTTGACTCGTAACGAAAGCGTCGCCGCACGTTTTTTTACTCACTCCGCGGTCTCGACAACGGTAACGAACTATAATAACTGTTTCAGCCGGCAGATGGGGCAGCGTGGATAGCGTGGACTCGAAGAGCGTGGTCATAGAAGACGCGTCCGACGTGCAGCCCGCGAACGTGATACGCAATCAGGTGGAACGCATCGAAAGCTCCGGGTGGCGGTTGCCGCCGCCGCCGATCACGCCGTCCAGGTCCAACAGCTTTTACAATCAAAACATGTGAGTTTCGAAAATCGACATCGGCACAAATGTGCGGTGCAACGTTTGTTTAAACCAAGGGTCGGCAATTAATTTCTATGGCGGTCCAGATAATTTGAAAAAAAAATGTTCGGGGGCCATAAAAAATGTAATATAATAATTTCACAATTTTATTGTTAAAAGTTTAATGAGAAAAATGACATTTTTTGTCTTGAGCCAGTTTTTTTAAATTTGCTACTCTTGGTGAAGAACTAATGTGCTGAGTGTTTTCAAGGCGGAGAGCAGTTAATCTTAAACGATATTTAAAAACGTCATTTTGGAGAATGATAAAATTGAAAAATATTTTTGGCGGTCCAGTTATTTCCGCTCCACGGGCCGGACTCGGCCCGCGGGCCGCCTATTGCCGACCCCTGGTTTAAACGATAACTTTTCGCCCCGTCAGGAAGAAGACCAGCACCGGTCCTCCGCCTCCCATACAGCCCGTGACGCGCGAATACGACCAGAACGTGTTCCGGAACTCGGCACCGAACAATTACGGCGAGCCGCACGAGACCGAGAAAGCCCCCGAGTTCAACGGTCGTCCGGAGCCCAGGATACAGTCGCCGTCGCAGAACGAAGACGGGCAAACGACGAAATTACTGCAGTCGCCGGCCAACGCGTACTTTACGTACAACCGCGTACCGTGGAAATTGAACGTCCGGAAGGAAGTGAGTCGCCGACGACACTGATCGAATACGATCGACGTGTAATTTTTGTTTAATTTCTACTTCTTCTTCTTCCCCGTTGCAGGTGTTCACCCCAAAAGAATCGATGTCTAGTCCCTTGGTGTTGCATCTGATATTCTGTCAAATAGTCGGTGACATGTTCAACAAATTCCATTCGGTACACGCCAGGATATCTGCCGACGAACGCGAAGAGATGTTAGACGTACGTATATTTAATTATTTTCCATTCCGTTCGGTTTTCTGATGATATTTACTTTTTCGAAAATATAAAATTTCTCGAACGAAAAACAAGCGTGTTGATATAATATGATCTATCGTGTTTCAGTTATTGGACCGTTTTGGAGTGACAGCTAGCAACATGCAAACGGGTCATCACAAAGCCAGCACTAAACGTTCCATCGTCGAGTTGGCTCGCCAATGGCCACTGTACTTTGCACGAATATTTCCCGTCTCCGTACGTATTATAACTTACTGTGTTTGTTTTTAGCGACCGAATAACACCATATAAACGCGACACTATCCGGACTAATGCATTTTTATTTCTAATTACTATAGTGCGGTTATCAACATAGAGATGTGGAGTATTTAGCCATTACGCACGCGGGTCTTCATTTACTACGTAAAGAAGAGAACCAGTTCCAAATCATGCAAACCCTGACGTAAGTACAAAATACATGGCCGATTTGGCGTTTTATATAATAACGTTCTTAGCGTTTGAAATCAATCGATTTTCAAATTAAACATTTTTGTTTTTTTACTTCTCTTCAGGTTCGAGGACATTGCCGACGTATCTATGGGCAAGGCGGGTGGCTCTGTCCAACTAACAATTATGTCGGGTGAAACAATACCGTTCCATTCCAATAGGTCCAGGCAAATACATTCAATGATCAGTTCATTCTGGAAAGACGCTGCACCACTCGGAAGACTTCCCCGTCAAGTGGTAAATAAAACATAGTCCTAAAATCAAATCATAAGTGCGAACACGTTATTATAGTCGATTCAAACATTCTACGTAAACACTGAGTCTAATGTGCACTGTATAGAAATGTTGTTTGTTTTTGCGTGATCTTATATTATTTATTTTTAATCATTTTTATTAAATATTTCAGGAGGAAAAAATTCGTGCTCCCGAACACAAGGGTAAATACATTATAATATTTTTTATTTGTAAAAGCTTATAATAGATGTATATTTATTTGTATATTTCATTTTTATTTTATTTTTTTTAGGGTGGCAACAAACTAATTCGAAGTATTCCAAATCAACTTTGCCGTATAAACAACATGAATCGCCACCACCTACCCACTTTGTACGAAAAAATTAAACTCTCAACAAATTTTGATATTATAATATTTTTTAATGTTTGCGATAAAATATGTTTTAAATTATTTACTTTCAGGCTGCAGATGACGGTAAACATTCGTTACTCCAGTTCGCCATGTACAATTTCAGACACAGTTCCGAAAAGTAATTAAAATTATTTTTTCGAACTATTTCAATATTTTGTAATTGTATTAAATACCACGAGGAGAAAAAAAATCATAATAATAATACATTTTGTTTGCGTAAAACATTTTCACGTTTTCCGTTTCGGTGCGCAGGTTTGACATGTTGAAATCCGCGAACGGCGAGATAAACGGTTCGTTGAAAGTCATTCAAAACTCGAAGAAGAAGAGTGACGATTGGACTTGGAAAGAGCAGCTGGAGATGGTGAAGTACACGAACGTGCCGATACCCGAATCGCTGTTGAAATTGGACCCGGAGTTGGACGCGCTGGCCATGGAATGCTTCGAGTGCGTCATGAGGTACATGGGCGATTTGCCCACTACGCCGGAGTTCACTGAAGTTAAATGCGTCTACACCATTCTCATGGTAACGGGTCTTAATATTACACCAAAACGCTCGGCCCGGCCGTTGCTAGTCTATCGTAACGCGTCGTGTGTTATGTGCGTTACAGCATTGCCATAAATTCGAAAGCTTGAGGGACGAGGTGTACTGCCAGCTGATGAAACAGACGACCAACAATAAGACGGAGACGTGCCAGCGTGGTTGGCGTCTGCTGAGCATCGTCGCGGCGTATTTCACGTGCTCGGAGAACCTGAGACCGTTCCTGCTCAAGTATTTGGAAACCGCGGCGTACGACAAGAGAAGGGCTTTCCACGGTAAGTCGCGGGACGTCATCAGCTGTTGTGCTCATCTCCCGTGTGGAAATCGACGAGCCGACCTAACGGTTTTTTCGTAAACGGCTTTTCACAGGTACCGCAAACGTGTGCCTGCAGAACTTGCGCAAGACGTTGCGCTACGGCGGCCGGAAGAACGTGCCCAGCGTCGAGGAGGTTACCGCCGTGTCGGCCGGCCGTAACTCCAAGAGGCAAATGTACCGGTTGCCCGGGGGCAGCGAGACCGTGGTGAACACCAAGTCCACTACCGTGGTAGCCGACGTCATCGCAGGCATGTGCTCGCTGATCAACGTCAACGACCCGTTGGAAATGGAAGAGTTCTCGTTGTATTGCATCGTCGAAGGCGATGCGTTCACGATGCCGCTGGCCGCCGACGAGTACATATTGGACGTGACCACGGAACTGCACAAAAACCAACAGGTGATTTCCCGCTTCCGACCGGTGGACGATGACTTGGCATTTGGGGTGTGCCACGGGCTAATTTATATTTTCCCTCCAGGTGTTCTACTTGATATTCTGCCGTTCCGTGTGGTACTTCCCGTTGCGGCTGGACAGCCAGCTGTACGTCCAGGTATTGTTCAATCAAATCGCGCCCGATTACTTGGAAGGTCTACTGTTGGTCTTGCCATTCGGACAGTTGCCCCAAGAGCTGCTGGTAAGTCCCGTTCCCGCGCGATGTCATGGAACTGTTGACGTGAATAAGTTTTGATTTTGGTTTTTTCCTTTACGATCTTTCCCCCTTGTCTATTACAGTTCGAGGTGTGCCGATTGGCCGCTCTGCTGCACCGAGCAGCCGACATGGTTCAACCCCCGACGTTAAAAGAAACTAAATTCCTTCTGCCCAAACCAGCGCTCATGCAAAACGACGTAAATCCTCAGCAATTGGTGCAAATGGTTCAAAATAATTGGCCTCAAATCGAGTCCCTGCACAACGTGGAAGCCAAAGCCCAGTTCTTAGGTTTGTACGATATTCACGTATATAATCGGTACCATAACTTTGCATTTTAAGAATAACTGTAGTTAAATCTTTGATTTAAAAATTGAAATTATTAATGAGGGAAGGAGGTACACTGGTTTGTACGGATAAAAAAAATCATAAATTTGTGTTTCAGTCGTGATCTAAAAGTGTCTGTAATGAAATCGATATGTTTTCACTGTATCAATATTCTTTTGATCAAAATGTCCTTAAATACATGGACGTGTGTGTTGTGTAGTACAAAATTGCCACCTGTATAAAATATACCATCCTGAGTAATTGGATATAAGAATTTGCGTGATTTGGGTCAATATTTGTTACAAAAAAACCAACCTATGCTTTGTATCACATGCTTAGCATTTTTAACGCATGTAAATCCGTTGTATGTGCTATTAACAAATTTAATATGCTTGCTTAATGAACACGCGTTGAAATTTGTTTTTACGATTATAGCTGTAATATAATACATCATAATATCTCATATCCCGCAATGGCCGGTAAATACGTTATTTTGCATTTAAACTGCGTTTCGTGGAATTCGCCCAGTTATTTTATTTTACGACTGAAACTAGTGTAACGCAACAATCACATTTTTCGTGCTTTGTGTTCAATTTCTAACGTTGACAGCGTTGTAAGATTATCTCTGAGCTAACCGCCGCGATTAGTCCGTACCACGTTTGTAAAAAGCACGCCCAAGAGTATTAGATTTCCTATGTACGTCGAACAACACGAAAACTGTGTTTTACACATTATACATTACTATACCGTAACGATGATAGTTACGCACTGTAAATACGAGTATTCTCGAAATCCCATACGGTAATAATATCGCGTTGTATTTGGAATGATTCAATGTTGTGTTTTGTTTTCCGCACGCTACAGAAATATTAAGCAAATGGCCGCTGTTCGGGTCCAGCTTCTTCGCGGTCAAACGTAGCGGGGACCAGCAGATACTAGCCCTGAACAGAACCGGCGTCCATTTCCTTCACATTGTTACCCACGTGAGTGTAATATAACGCCGATCGGTTCGGCGATCCTACCGGTCCAACGGCCGCAGCGTGATGATGATGATGATGATAATGATAATAATCATTGAACTCGACGTTTGTTTACGTGATTTTAGAAAACCTTATCGACAGTGCCATTTAGTGAAGTGATATCGACTAGGAAAGTGAGAGCCGGCGAAGGTGCGACTCTCTACTTGGAGCTCAAGTGCGGCAACTTGTTCCAGCAACGGGTGGCTAGACTACAGACCGACCAGGCCCACGAAATCGCCCGGCTCGTTAGACAATATATAACCATGCATCGCCGTGAGTTGTTTTAATAATAATACGTATAACGTTTTATGTTCATTTCGTAACGTACGACATTAGACGCGGCATAAATCGTGTACATTGATATACCTCGCATGTTCGATAATAATCTCTCTTCGAGTTTTGCTCGTCTCGGAACGATTTTCGATATTATTACAGGCGGCGATTTGGTACCGATAAACATGCTTATTGTACCACTCCGTGCGGTATACATTACACTCGCGCGGATTCTTTTACTGCTGTATGTTTGTAATATTTAAACTGAAATATAATGGTAATTTGAATGAACCTGGGAAACTATTTTTGTTGTGAAAAAGTGGTTAGAAGGTTAGGTCAGGTTAGGTTAGTGAAGAGGCAGTAGTGCACAACGGTCCCTTATACCGAAAAGCTGGCCAAAAATTAAAAATCTATTTCATTTTTTCATAATTTACTATAGTGGATTTATTAGAGTTCAGTATGTATGTTTTTTCTACGAGTATAGGGCATAAGAACAGTATTTTAAAAACAGCAGTCATGTCAAACGAAACAAAATACACATAATGTGATTTATTTCTCTCTTTTAATGTGATCAATTTGGTAATAAGTCTAAGAGTATAGTCATTTTCAATTCGTTTTATGAATGAATATTCGTGTAAATTAAAAACATTTTAAAAAGCAATAATTCAATTAGCAATACCTTAGCTTTCAACCATGAAGAACAAAGATATAATAAGAGAATAAATATCTTTATTCTTCATGCTTTCAACTTAACTATCACGTTGGATCGTAAGACAGTAGGTAGTACTAAATAACGAATTTAAAATATTTTTATCCGGCGTGGCAGATTTTCGGTAAAAAAAAATTTTTGAGTTAATATTATAATCAAACGCCAGGAGAATTATGAGCGAGGAAAAATTGTCCAGGGACGAGGATGGTAGAATTCGACATTTTTTATCGACACGTATAACAGGTTTTTTCAAAACATGATTTTAATCGCTGTTGATTATGCATACATTAGGCGTATCAAAGTATGTGTACACAAAAATATTCAAACAGCTTGTGTTATTTTTAGATAATGTTGGTGTTCATTGAGAAAACAGCTGCATTGGCGAAAGAAAAACATTTTTAAGTTGCGCTCAAACATATTATACAGGTAGTGTGGTTGTGTTTAACCTAGATTTTAATCATTCAACAAAAACACAGGTAGAACAAGATATTTCTTTGTTGACTATTAATACTTAAAAGAAACATAGTACTGATTTCAAAAAGAAATTATTATGGTGAATTTCAAAATAAATAGGCCAAATAAAAAAGTTTAAGACTTAATTATGAATGAATACAAGAATGATTATAATTTTAAATATGCATTATGATAATATGATACAACCATATTTAGTAATTTAAATTTATTTATTTATTATTTTTAGTTCGAAAAATAAATCGGTTTATATTATAAATTACGTATAGAATTTATATATATATATATTGATAAATTTTAATTTATACATGTATTTAATATAATTTTTGTTGTTTTAATTTTTTACCATTTATAATAAATTTGAATAGTATAATTTGAAAAATGTTACGTGTATTTTATTGTTAATACGTGAACCCTGAAATCGTGTAGATACTTTCTTATTTTCAGCTGTTATCATAACCAACGTACCGCAAATGCGCTTTCGTGGTAAGAAAATTAATAATAACAGCAAGGTACTACAGCTCCAAGCAGTGGAATTCAATACGATGTTGAATTTTTTAGATGTGCTATTATTAAGAATTCGATGTTTTCCAAAGACCATCGTATCGATATTATTCTTAACGCCATTTATCTACATATGCATAAAGTGTATTTATTTTTCAGACAGTTTAGACTACAACTGTATTATAATAATCCCATTCCAAAATCAGTCCGCACGCCGCCGCGACGTGTTCCGACGACGAATCTATATTATAAACCCGTGGAGTTGTACGTTTCCAGTATCTTTATCGACTAGTTTTTTTTTTTTTTCTTTCGTTCGTCCTCGGGCTATCCTAACTGTAACTCAACCTTTCTAAACTCGTCTCGTTAAACATTAAACATCGATGCAACCTATTCAAATTAAGGTCGTATAATATTTTCGCAGATGATTTAATACGCGATACACAAAAGATGGACGCGGTAAGAAACGCGGTGTCGACCGGTGATTAATTTGAATACGTTTTCGGACCGCGCTCGACGTCGATGCCGCGGATCGTAATGCCTTAGCAAGTAATACGAATAATACGTCGGAGTTGAAATCGAAACGACAGTAATGTTGTACGTATCGCATAGGTGTGGTACCGGTGCCGTGACCCGTGAGCGGCAGGAAGAAATATTTCATAAAAATCGCACATTTTTCCCTGCTGCACGTGATCACAATGTGCGCGGTTTGGTGTCTGTATAACGATGACGATAACATACGTACACACGCGCGTATGCTGGTGCACCGTCAGTTTATTTTTACAGTTTCTTTTTTAATCGACAGCCGAACACGCGGCTGCGCGAAATAGCGCGATTCTGAAAAATCAAAGTAATAAATAATATTGTACTACGCGCGTACGACTACGGTCTATATTTATTTATCGCGCGAGCTCTCGCCGAACCTTTCCGACGCGTCATTTTGCATGCGTTCGTTTTCCATTGTGCGCACGAAAAACAATTGATCGCGCAAATTACCAATGTAACCAGGGATGTGTCCCTCGAACGTTATCCCCGTGGTATTCGTGGTAACTGCCTTAGGAGCATGATAACCGATGTAAACAGAACATGTCAACTTTACAGTTCGGAGAGTGGCGCTGTGCAGTGGTCGTCGTCGTTTCTGTATTTCGTCGGTAGGCATGCGAATATGTATTCGTTTTTTTATAAAATAAACGCATACCTCAGGATCATAGGCAAACGCCTTGTATCTGTGGACGTGTATAAAAATGTATATCAGCCACGACTCTCGAGCAACTCATTTTACGAGAGAGTTACGGCAAATAACTTTAGTACACAAATAATCTAACACTTAACGAAATCTAAAAAAAGGATCGCAGGCTTTAGCAAAATACTAGCTTATACCGTAGACAGATCGTGTTGGAGAACGTACCGTCCAATGACATAGCTTTAAATGTTCATTGTTTATCGAAAAAATCTAAAACATTTTAGATAATATTATTGGGACGAAGCATTAGAGATTCAGCAATGTTTTAAATGCCGCGCCGTAGGTATTATTCCAATACAAGTGCACCTATAGATGTTTTAATAAAAAAAGAAAAAAAACACTGCAGAACGACGATAAGAATTCAAGCTCTTACAACTACATCTTTATTCAAACATTTAATGTTCAACCCTAATATATCTTCGATAAACTACTATGTATTTTGGTAAGTGGTAACTTTGGTGAGTACATTGGAGTAACTACTAATTAAAAAATAATTGTTCAACAAAGTATATTTTATCTTAAATCTGTTTTATGGTAGATACTTAAATTATTAATAATCCATTCTACATAGCTGTATATTGTACTGAACATAATTTTACTTAATATTCATTAGGTAAATTATACTATAAAATATATTTGTTATTCTTATTATTACGGAAAACGTAATCCACGCATCATACCATAATTAAAATTTTAAACGTTGAGCATATACTGCAGTTAATTAATAAATATTCATATTATGAAACATCGTTGTAAGTTCTAATAACTGTAAATTGTTATCAATCGGAACAAAAACCAGTGCCCTTAAATGTCAACATTTTAAAGATAATCGCTTACAACAGCACAACAACTGCGGTGGTACCTATACTTTGTCGCCGATAAAATGTAACATTTTTATATTTTCGCATTATAATTCTCGCTTATCTAAACTCGCACAATTGGGTCGGAAAATAATTTCGAATAACCCGGTGTGCATGTTTAAACAAATCGTTCGAATTAAAAATCATGTTGCCGTCGTATCGTATTTAGGTAACCCGAAAACGTATTCTTTGTACACGGTTTCAACGTAAATACTTAAGTATATACGTAATGCAAATTCGAGTACTCCTCTACGGAAAACGAACACATATTTATTTAACGCATTCATTATAACATGATGATGACGTTCCAGACCACAAATTGTTACTATTACCTATGTATAACCTTCGAGAGACGGTCGCCGTCGAATCGAATAACACATTGGAAACCCTATCTGAATTAATTTAGCAATTTAGAAAACGGAAAATTAAAATGCGTCGTCGTCGTCGTAAAGCCATGACTATAATATTATAATGTTATTCGAATTTTCAAAATGACGGTCGCGAAGCACTGAAGTGAAATGCGCGAGATAAAACGATTATTTTAATTTCGCATTCCGTCTTTCCTGCTTCAGGACAAACGTTATAGGTGTCTAACTTACGTTCGTATTTTAATGTTCAACGTGGAAACGACTTCAGCTGTTTCGCGTTGTTCCCACCTATCATCCTCCCCTCCCCCCGTAAAACTTAAACGTGTATTTAGGTACACACTATACATGATATCGTAAAAAGTTACGCGGGATCGTGTTCCGCAGTATTTTCGAGATATTTTCGAGCATATAGCTAGTATGCGTGCTGCGTACGATGACACTTTATCCATAAATACGTCCTCGTAAAACGTCGAGAGCAAATGTGTCCATTGCGATCGCGAAACATCAATTTCTTCGATACTATCGCTCGGATCCCCGCAACCGTCTTCTATGCACACGGTGTATAAGGCGGGCGTTATGTACCTTTTTATTTTCAACCCGCGCGACCGTATGCTTGTACATTATTACATGTACACAATCGGTGTGAAAAACCGTACGAATCACTGGAAAAGCGTCTGAACTGGTGTGCAGGGTTTCCAGACGGATAAATGGGGGAAGGGGGCGATAAAGGACCGTGAGAGGGCGGTAAGGGACAGCTATTGCGCTGCTGCAGGGATGAGATGCGTTCGGCAGCTTTAAAAATCGTCGTCGACTCTCCGCGGGGAATTTTTCATCTCTCCCGCTATAGCATAATGCACGTGCCATCGGTCGCTTGCAAGAAAGTGTATAATACGATCGTACTTCGGAACGCGACGCGACGATAATATTATTATGGTAACAACAACGTGTTGGCGTGCTGAACTCAAATATACACGTACACAATTTCTCGTTCACCGCTAGGTTCGCCACCGCGGCATCAGCTACAATAATTATAATACACGCGGTGTGTCTCCGCGGACGACGTACTTGCAATGTTTTTTTTATTTTATTAGTATACAAGCGAGCCCTTATAGTAAATGGTACACGCATTATAACATTAGAACTTTATGAGTGGTAAATGAACTTATGGTATTTATACGTTGAATACCAAAAGTAAGACGAAACAAGATATACGAGACCGTATTACATAGCGAAAGCTATGGATCCGCATTGGCGAAATATGACTCATTAACCGAATAGTTTGTAGCGGTATGGGGTGTGTACAGGATGTGACAGAGGAACGAATAGCACGTTGGGATACCTTATATAGGATAACAGTGAAAGTGCGAGTCCACCAAACCAACCCTTTATAGTAATCCGTCGATAGGTAAATCAAGATAAGTCAAGTAAGGTAGCGACAGGAGTATAGTTATGAGCAGATTTAAGGATTTGTAGGTCTATAATACTCAAAAAAGAGCACTAAAAAACTAAAAAATCAACTATATTTATTTTAAAAACCAGCAATAAAATGTAATTAAACGTATTTAGTTTGTTTTTAATCGTATTATTAAAGCGATTTTGGACAATGATGTAATGCAGGTTACAATGACTTCAAAATTCAAAATTCTAATTATAGATTGACAACAAAAAACTACAAGAAAAAAAAAAATTATGTAAAAATGTTATATCGTCAGTTAAATGTTAACCAACCTGCAGTAGGCAAATTTTGGATATTATGTTTATCAAATATTTCAAGTATGTAGACCTAGAAGAAATGTTGTTAAATTGTTATTAAAATAAAAAAAAAATCAACTTTAAAGTAAGAAAAGCATTTAAAAAAAAAAATAGCGAAATAAATCAAAATAAACGTCACCTATTCTATTCTACGTAGCATAAATCACATTTATAGCTGACATATAGCTTCGTCTTAGACAAATAGAAAAAAAATCAAATGCCTACAAAATCCGAATTGTACTCAACTGTGAAGTTCACATAAAAAATTGAGGTGATTACGATGGTATTATTACAGTCGTCCGCGACGCTACGGAATAGGATAGTAATAAATAATAATATTATAGTCACGTCGCTATAATATCCAGTGACGGATTGAAGGGGGTCGGAGGGTCCTGCCCCCCCCCCCATTATCTTAGAGCTTCTGGTGATTATCAATCGAGATTATAATATCGCTTACTAGTATCTATACCTTTGCCACCTCTGGCACATCCTGGACACGTCAAGTGACATACACACGCACTTCAAAACACTTGTAAATCTGTTTGATATTATACGACCTATGACCGCCCGCATGCTTCTTCACCGAGTTGCGATATTATTTATATTATAATTATAATTGTCGCGTCGTAATAATAACGTGCAGGTGTTGCTGCCATAAATTTTGTTAAGAGTACCTGCACACTACGCTGACGAGAGGTTAAAATTCTGAATACGACAATTTCAATGATTAATAGTATGTAAATGGGAGGAAGGGTGTAAATATTAACAAAAACGATTGATATACATAGTTTTTCCTATTCTTTGCCGTAATATAGTTAACAGTTATTGAGTTGACCAAAACAAAAAATTTTTATTGACACTGACGTCGGCGGTGACGTGTACATTACAACGAATGATTCGTAAACAACATATCGCATTATCTGTCGCCGATAACAACCTGTACCTATGAATACATCTACCACGCGGCTATATAGTAATATTGGTAATAAATAATAATATTAGTAAAATATCAAAATATACAATAAAATCGTTTTTTGTAAATATAATTGTACAGAACAATATAATTCCAAATCGTCGATTGCGCCATAGTAATGCGCTGATCGTTTGACGGGAAAAATGAATATCCATTTCAAAGATAGGCCAAAATTAAAATGTTTTAAAACCAATAGTTTTATTAAATTTTATGTATATTCACAAACTGCTTGAGAGCACTACTGATAATACGTGGCTAAGCCCGTACACAATATATATATAAATGAAATTCTAATACCATTCACTCAAGATCGCTACATCTCAATAACGACAATTCACCTACGAACTTCGACATGGTGGTTCCTCTTATACTGTGGACTTGCAACAGGAGGGGATCTTATAAAATGTTGGTCCCGACCAAGACTGCTCCGTGTGGAGCCTAGTTATTCAGCGTCCAGCCAAAACCGCTCTACCGATTCATTTGAATTTTTTAGGAAATGTACTTATTTCTATATGTATTTTATAAAATAATTTATAAAAGTAAATTAAGTAAATAAATAATACACTTGAATTTGGTTAAGTACCTTGGAAATTGTTATCTTATTTCATATGTTGATTTTTATAGCTACCGATTCGAGTATATGTAAATGATTATGCTACCGGAAAATAAAATAAAATATCATTAGAACATACGATAAATGTGCGCTTTTTTAAACATTTTTTTTACATCGAGATAGTGGTATTTCCTTTAATCTATCAATCTATAATAGTGAAATATCTCCTGGGTGAGGTCAGATTATTTAGCTGATTATATTATGTATATATATTTATGTATGTATTACGATGTTGGTATATTTACCAGTATTGCAAAGTATTTGAGTGAAATAGAGTTTAAAATATGTTTATGTATACCCGCACCATGTTTAAATACGTTAATTTTTTATGTATGTATTTGAATGGTGTTTTAAATACTTAATTTTTACTACCTTTTGATTGCAAATTATATTTTAAATTTGTTTTTGTTTCTAATAAAATCCTATACGTATTCAACACAAATACCGTGCCGTCACGCTTCAACTTTGCGGCTATACGATTATAATATACATAAACGAAGCGCAATGCTACGGTGAATACTATTATTGTAAGTCCTATTCGTCGAGTAGTTCCGTCCGTATACATTATAACATCTTGTGTATACATCGGCTCGCGACCCGTGACCGATCCGGCGCGGAGATCGCGAGATTTAATAAGTCAAAGCACTTTCGCTGGCATTGATTCACGCAAGCGCGCGTGCGCTAGTTATACGGTGTGATTATCTTAACCGCACCTGTCGACGGGCAGCATCGTTTAGACGTGGTTCGTGTTTTATTCTCAACGGAAACCTAACCGGAGTAGACGTTACAATTGGGCAAGGGCTCTCAAAGTGTGCTCCGCGGAGCCCTGTAAAAGCTCCGCAGGTGTATTACATGGGACCCCGCGGACATGTCATCTGAACTAAATCGGTAAAATTCAAATTCAAATATTATTCTATCATTATGGTTCAATGACTGTCGCGTTCGTACATTAGATGTAAGCAGACAAGCGGCAATACTTTCTTCCGTCAAGCCAAATGTTGAAGTGCATCTCATAGACGAAAACAACATCGTATTGTTCACATTAAGTTGTTAAAACTTAAAAATTATACCAAATGGTGTTTATAACATGTTTTTTTTGACATTGATACGTCTTATCGCTGGGGAACATTGTCCGAAATGTCACGCCGGATGTCACACCCGTCGAGTGAAAAGTACAAACGAGTGAGATGTACCGTTTCCCTAACAACTATATTCGGTTGTCACGGTCGAAATCATAGTGAACGTTGTGTAAATATTTTAATGAAAACCGAATCGGTTAGTTATTGACCATCATCGATTTACTATGACAACCGAACTGTCGTTAAGGAAACCGTGGGTTTTACTCGTTTGCGTTACGTGCAGTAACACATTCAAGATATCGGCGTGCCAATGTGCCCGTCATCACTATGTATAGCGGGGATACGACATCCTGCGTGACGTTTTGGGGTTCAGTACATAAACTTGAATTTTTTTTTTTTACAAGCTAAATACTTTGTAATCATACGGCGACATACGAGTTGAAAAAAAAACAAATTAAAAAGAAAATCATTGTTCTACGAGTTGTGGTGGCTCAAAATTGGAATTCGTGGTTTTTGTGGCTCATCGGATCTATTGTCGTGAGCATCGCTTAATGGTTCGAGAACGAAAAAGTTTGTGAACCGCTGCATAAAAGGGTAAACGTTAATTATTTGTATCTGTTTTCAGGCGAACGCGCTGTTTTCCGATGAGATATTCATAACAACCGAACACATGTCACTCGTTCGGACGATCCTATAATTCGGTACAGGACAACTACCGCGCAGTAAGGGTCTTCTGCTGGTAAGAATCAACGCTCGGTTGTTCTTATGAAAATTCGAAATCGTACGCAATACACGCATGGATTACGCATAAGTGCGGTGCTACGCGAGAGCGTAAGAGAACGAAAGTGCGTGTACACGTAGTTTTCGTACGCCGACTGTCGTACTATTTAATCGTTGGCGATGTGCTAATTAAACGATCGTCCGGTGCGACCAATGATTCACGTATATTATTTTCGAAAAGGAAACATTGCCGTTCGATGTAATGTGAAATTAAATAATGCGCCCGCGTGTAACTCTACCGACAGTAGGCGCACAACAATATAATCGTGTCTGTTATACAATTTGGTCCGGAGGAAGGCGGCCGCTGACTCGCCGTCCAGACCAAGCGATCGGTTTAAAAATAAATTCCCAGTCCTTTCTAATAGAAACATAATGTAGAAAATCAAAACAGTTCGCGGCGTGTATAATAACGTGTATAATATTGTAGTATGCTCTCGAAACACCGCCGCCGCGTAAGATAATGATATGCAAAACGTAAAACAAATTTAAACGGAACAGCGAATCCGGTATTGAGCGGTCGTCTCGCGTCTTGTAGTACAGTTGCCTTGGTCGGTATTCGGCATCGTGGGAATTCGTACGATTTGGGTAGGTCATCGTTATCGCATTTGCGGGTCGGGCGTGTTGCAGGTATGTCGTATTTTTAACATTTTTTACCGATTATTCATCGTTCACTGTTAAAACAATCATTTGCAGTCGTCGAAACCACCGCACCGCCGCGCCGCGAGTATTTTAATTTTAATTTTTTTTTTTTTTACATTTTCCCTCAATATCGGGTTTACGTTTATGTTCCGATTCGAACACTTGCGTCGAGTACCTATCCTCGTGTCCACGTGACAGTTGGTCGAAATGTCATGAAAAACGCTATAGCTGTATATAGTGAATGGCATATATTTAAATAGCACTCCGAGAACGTAACGTGAAAAGGTCAGAAGTACATCGCACCAGTTCAGAACCACGTTCAAGCACAACTGTTTATTAACGCATACCTATTTTACATGCATGCACAGCATATCCATGTATTGGAACACGAATAAACCGTTTTATTTTCATCATTACCTGCAGGTTACCTACTAAAGTATACCTACGGGGAGACGTGTTGTTAATTAAAGAGTTGAATTTAAATTTAACGAGCATTATTGTAACAACAGTGAATGCAGCCATGGGTGGCCATAAGTTAATTTTTAGGGGAAGGGGACGAACTGGAACCAAGTTTTCAAATTCGCATTTAAATACTTATAAATAGATAAATAATATCTGTAAAGAACGTTGTTGAAGTATGGTACCTATATGAACCGTTATGAGAGGGTGAATCGATAAGTATCCAGATTACCATTGTATTAATTTAATTTTAATATATTATTTTAATAATCGTACGATTTTAATTTTCAAATACAAATTGTAAAATTCGGATTTTCAGAACAAATCTGTTAATTAATTTTATTTATTTGGTGTAGAAAAGAATCTATACTTTGGCTCAATGCGTTTTCTCTCATCATTGATATTACTTATATGCTATCGAATTACTTCAAATCATTTTAAAAAGCGTGCGTCAATCTCAAGACACACAATTTTCAGTGAGATTTACATTTTCCAGTGGAGGAAATATCCCCCAATTGGCACCCATGGGTTCAGAGAATAAATCAGATCGATGTACAACATTAATAAAACCAATATTATCTTATGACATTCTAACAAACTTATAGCAGTCATTCCGATCACAGCTAGATTACTGAGTTGAAAAACATGCCAAGCCTGCAAAAAAAAAATATTGGTTCCGTTTAATAGTAATGATGTTTAGTTTATAATTATTATCAATATAAAACGTATGTGGTACTTACACAGTACAGTACGTAACTACATTGGATGGAAATTGGTATGTATTACAATTGAACTACAACATACATTAATCGTATCTCTTTGAAACAGTCCTGCAGTGTTCGTTAATTTTTTTTAAAAAAAAAGGGGGAATTAAATTAAATAATTACCCCTTTCTAATTGAATATGGAATGACATTTTAATTTTTTTTTATTTAAATCAATTTATTGTTCCACGGTGTATTTAACAAAGAACAGTGTCAATAAATGAAGTTATCGTTTTTAAACAAGCCAAATAATTCGTTGCAACGTTTGAACGACGACAATGCGACGATAAATTACTGAGATGGGAAATATCAAAGCAACATATGAATATAATCTATAGTATGAATTAAATAATAACAAAATGATTATCACTTGCATTCCACGCTTGATAATATTATTAATAATACGCCGTGAATTGTTTTCAGTTGTTCAATAAATTCATACGTATTAATAGTTGAAAATTATCTGTATCTATTCAAATACCTGCACTCACTCACTGATTGGCCAAAACTTTCATAGAGGGATGCACCTACTTTTTTATTTTATTAAAATTCTAACATAAATATTGTTGTATCTTAAAGATATAACATATATAACAAGGGTGAATCGAAATTACGATTATATAAATTAGATACCATTTCGATAAGGTGTAGTAATATAAAAGTAGCAGAAAAAATAACAAAGCTCAAACACTTCGACTTTTAGCCCAGTCTGAACTATGAAGTATGAAATTGTGGATCTATTTAACGTAGGTAAAATAATCGGAGCAAAGATAGGTAAACAGGTAAAGGTTACTACAAGTGATGGTGAATCATATATATTCTTCTCGTATATTTCTATGTTGTGCAAAAATTGATTTAAAATTTTTTCACTTTTCGGTCACCTAGGAAATAATTTATTTAATTTAATGTTGATTTTGATAACTACCTACTGAGGTATATCTTACTTAAACAAATAAATTAAAATAAAAATCATTTGAATATACGACAATTGTAAACTTTCTCAACCTAATTATTTATAAATAAATTATAAATTAATTTATAACTAATTATAAACGTTATCGAAATAACGGTTGCTCTAATCTAAAATGCCTAGTAAAATGTCTCCAGGTCGAAGCGACTTATTAGTACCTATACGCATTGTATAATACGCGCTATGGTCTAAAACGCCACCATACGCGACGTATCCTTTGAGAAAATCTTCGATTCTTTTACTTCCGGTTCCCGAGGAAATGCTTGTGCATCCAATAGACTTTAACAATGCTATTGGGAAGTTTCATTACGCGCACACCTACGGCGCGATTGATGTCAAATGATTGTCGTGCGAACCGCGAGTATATATACCTACAGTCACTGTAAATTAGCTTATACGCGCAGCACATGATGCATCATCGACTAATGTTCGTTATAAATCATCTATAATACGTATAGGTATACGTTGACACGTGTGTATTTATCCTTTTAAGGAAAACGTACATTAATCAAGTATAATATATGCACGAGTGACGTGAATTGAAAGTTATTCCGTAAATATTTTCTTGTTCTTATACGTATATGCGCACACATTACGGACACGTAATAAACAAACAAAAATGTAGCGTATATATATTATACAGGGTGTCCCGCCGAGGATTTACCCATTGCGATATCCTCTGAGATAGTGAAAATACTCAAATAATGTTTTTTTATATAAAACTCACCGGAACAAGGACTACAAATATTTCAAATTATAAATAAGCTACATTTTTTGGTAAAAACAGTAATAAAAACTATTTTTTATGTAATTATTATTTTCGAACATTTTGAAGATAGCCATTTTGTAAGGTTTATTTTTCATAAAATGAAAACATTGACGTTTCAACGACTTTTAATATTTTTTTTAGTTTCCAAAATAACTGTGTATTATTTCAAACCATAGTAGTAAAATATTATTTTTTAGCTTTATTACCAAAAAAATGAATTCATTTAAAATGTATAATACGTGTAGTCCTTTTCCTTGTGAGCCTTACACAAAAAACATAATTTGAAGATTTTCATTATCTTAAGAGATATTGAAATGGCTAAATCCTCAGCGGGATTCCCTGTATATAGGTACAAGCTTAATATTATATTATTATTCTAAACCGTATTAATATTATTCCGGTACAAAATCGTTTTAGGGATTATGTACATTGAACATAATATGTGCACGTGGCGAGGAGGAGGGAAAAACTATTGAAATGTCTACGACAGATAGCAGTATATACATATACATATCTATACGTTCGTCTCGTGTAGAATACTTGAACGCAAGACTCAAGTTTTTTTTTCTCTCTAAACGACATCGATATAGGCTTTCTAATATTGAATAAGACATTACGTAATTACAGTTTATTGGTTTTTTTGAATTTCGACGATTGTTTGAGTTATGGGAGGAGGGCGAGAGTAAAAAAGGAAGGAATATGACCATTTGTATTTTTCAGCAAAACTCTTTGAGTTTTGATCGATTACAATATTATTCGAACATGTCCATAGCTAAATTATTCGACATTCTCTCACAAACAAAGGACGACAGGAAATGTGTATGTTTTTCACGAATGACGGCACTTTGAGAAGTCTATTAACATCAAATATCAAATAATGTATTCCTTATTTCTAACTGAAAAATTATGTGCAGATGAAATATGTTCCAGCGAGCTTCCAAGACACTGTAACGGGTCAACTAATTTGAAAAGAAAAAAAATATACCTAAGTACGAGTAAACTTTCAAAGTAAAGATTATTGCTGAAGAATAAATTATGACCAAAGAAAAATGCGGCTTTCAAAGAAACTACTTTATATTAATATTATACCCACCATGTGCCCCGTTTGAACATTTTTGTAAATATCTACGGCTTAAGAATACGACTAGATGTTTAAAAAATATTATTTTATTTTTCATTATTACATAGTTTATTTTATACACGTGCATTAAAAAAATGGATGGTTTGAAATCCGTTGGACGATCGCTGTTAAGGATAGGTCACTGGAACCTAAGTTGTACGAGTAATAATAATTTGCAAGGCTTAGATGTATAGTATCTCGCACGCGAAAGACCAATGCTGCAAGATGAGGAACTATTATTTTGAAGAACATAAAGCTATAATATTAAAACAATAATAATTATTACTACTTTTTTTGTAGCATTAATATTACCAATAATAAGGTTCAATAATAATATTTATAAAAAAAAAAATAAACTAAAATTTGATTTTTAATTCACTATCATTTTTATATACAATTTTTAATCATAACGACTTATACACTTTAATCCTTAAATCATATATGACAAATATATTATTTAGAATAGGATAATAGTATCAAATATCTATTTTTATAAGAAGGATATTATTCATATTACTATAATGTATTATTTATTATTTATAAAAAAAAAAAATCGTCTTGTTCAGGATACGTTATCATGTTAAATATGTCTCTTACTTCTATTATTTAACATTTGAGTTTGCAGCAATTCGTATTTTCTATGAGGAATCTTTATTGATTTTAATTAAATTGTTTCCTGAGATCAAACTTTTTATTAGATGGTAAATCTACACCTTTAGTAATCCAGCTACTTTTCATACGTCCTACGTCGGGAAAGTATGTTTTTTAAATTAGTCAAATATTAGAAAATACAACAAAAACCTTTCAAAATTGTAAAAATTAAAAAATATTTTTTCTCGTTTTTTTATTATAAAAATAATATAATACTTACATGTCTAAAGTCCTGTTATAATTTTTAATTATCAATTCTAAAATGTCTTTAGAAAATAACATGAGAATAAAAAATTAAAAATCTTTATCTGAAAATTATACATTGATGCTACTTTCAACGGATCGTTTGTTTATTTTCATACTGCTGCAGGTCTCGGTAATACGAATAAAAAACTTTATAAAAAAATGGAGACAATAGTGTTGTCTCCCGTGCGCTTATAAAATGAATAGTTTCAGTTTTATGGCATTCTTTTTGTGCTACAACTTCAGGTAGCAAATCTATAATATACTTTATACCAGAATCTTTATACCTAAAGTTCCTTGAAGCTGTATTACATAAGACGTTATACTTTAGACCACAGCATAGGTTTATAATTTAACAATGAGTTTTATCTGGCTTGTAACTTTTTTTATGAAGATCTTGTTAAGTTTAAAGTATGGAAACATTTATTATTTTCACGATCATCGATGATTGATATATTCCTATTCTTTCCAACATCGGCCGTCGCTTTGAAAAGAACGGTCTTCCGATTACAGTGATTTATCATTGTTTTCGAATCCAAACAAATAATACGACCAACACCAAGGATACGAGACCCGACAGCAATATCTCACCGGCTTGAACACTCGGTCGCATGCGGCGACCCACCCAACTCCTGCAACTCACCGGACAATTTTTTTCCATTCGATGGACACTTGATAAGATACACGAATTTGTATTGTCCTAGTTTCTTAGACCAAATATAACTGCATTATCAGGTAAGGTAGAAGAACTTTAAACTGTTAGTTTTGAAACAATAGCTCATTGTCATTAATCATAGGAACAAATAAAACTAAATATTCTAACAAATAATTATTACATTAATTAAACTGAAAAATCAAAACTGTTTTAAAACTATTTTTAATTATAAAACTTCACATAATGTTTTAATAACAATTCATAACTTCCTGTATGTAATAAATGTAACACATTACTGTAAATATAGTTACTTAACACAAATGATTGTTTGCTCTTGATATAAGTACCTAATGCTATTTAAAAAGGTCTACTCGAATAGTTAAAATAGTTATAATAATAATAATAGTTTATACCTAATTGCATTTCACAATTTCACTGAACCAAATGAATATACATTTAAAACGGATCGGTATTAGTTCATGAGACATGGTCATATGTTAATAGCTATATAAATGCATGTCACAGCGTTTTTTAACATTATTAAAAGTAATATATAATCAAATAAATTATATTTACTATAACCTAGAACGATTTCCTGCTGTTATAATCTTACCATAAACCATTTTTATATTAGAAATGTAAAATATATTATTTTTCGTCTTCATATACGCTCGTGTATCATGTTAGTACAATAAGCATATTATATTTATCTTATAATATTATCTAAATAATGCTTATATAAATTAAATTGTATTATTTATCAACGAAATAACATCGAAACAACTGCGTGTAGTATATAGTCTCACACTTATAAAATATGAAATGTGATTGGTATATACCAAATAAAATGATACTACATGAAATTTCACTAATTCAATTTATTTTCGGACTAGGATGTGAAAACAAAGTACATTGCTATCACGTATAGTTAATTTTGAAAATATAAGTAATACAGGACGATTTACGAAACTTGAAAGCAAATCACTTTCAAAATCCAATTCCATACAATGAAAGTTGTTGAAAGAAGTAAGAATCTAAGACTAAAAAGTAGAATTGTAATCCATCGAAGAAATATACGCTCTTCAGCTGCGCGTACTAGTTCCGCGAAATTGATCTATTAGTCATTAATTTCCGAACCTATTGCAAAAAGTACCACAATGCACGCAGACGTCCTGGAACACGTATTCGAGTCAATATTTTATTGGACCTCTACTCGAAACAATCTCTCTATAAATCAATTCAATCTTGGTCGTATCAATATGAGTTATCAATGGAATTTAGAACGTATCCAGTTGTAAACCATATATTTGGGCTCGCCGAGAAATAAATGTATGTAAAACACATAAAATTAGAGTTATAATACTTTCGAAATAATAAATAAAAATAGTTGAAATTGTGAGAAATGTTATCTATCGCTGCATTTTAATTCAAACCGGAATGACGTCTCTAGCTATGCATAATATTATAATATATCATCCACATGTGGTTTTTTTTTCATTTTATTACTTTAGAGAGACTATTAAATATTAATACACGAAACAAAACATCAATTATACGAGCGAGTTGATTATTTCTGTACAATATAACATTGGCGAGACCTGGTGTGTATGTGTGTGTATTTGTACTCCATAGAAGATCGCACGTAGCTTAATCGTACTTAATATTTATATATAGACGGCGCGAACAATAATATTATTTCGATTCGATCGGGAGAGAAAATCCGATTTTCCGCGCTACGATTTGAAAACGATTCGAGATGTATACGATATTATACTCGCAAAGCATCCGTCGTAGTTTATTTGAATACGCTTCTGGCAGGTACGTGTATTATATATACATTTAGCATACCAATATATCGAAGCGCGAGCGCGTGTGTTCGTCGTTTTATACGAACCGTTGTTGCGACATCAGGGCGTATCCAGGGGGGCCAAGTTCAGAGCTTTTGTGAACCGTTCGTAGACCTAGGAGGACAGTGTACGGTAATATAGTTTAAGTATACGATTAAGAAAAATCGTTATAATCTTAACTATTTTGCTGGAAGAAACGACTACACCTTATAGGGAGCCATAACAATTTTACGTTTAACTAAGGGGGCCGCGTTACAAAAAAGTTTTAGAAGCACTGGCCTATGGTATAACCGGTATATTCGGGTTGTGTTTTGCCGTGTACGTATATTACGCGTATATTTGTTTATTTTGTTCCAATTTTTAAAACGGTTCGAGTAATAAGATATTGCTTAAATCGATGCGACAACATCGGCGGTCTTCCGTACATACCGAGCTGCTCGCCTTCGTCTCGTTGGAAATTCATTTTTTTTTTTTCTCTCTTAAGCCACACGCGTTCACACCTATAATAGTAATAATAATAACAGTCCGGTCCGACCGAGTCACCGAGATACCATTATACAGCTTTCTCTTCGGTCGACAAGGCGGTGTACCGCTGTAACGCGCGCTCATATTATATTGTACAGGTACACCGTCCACGCGGCGGCTACCACCGTATCAAATAATAATAGTAAAATAATATACGAACGCATGCGAGCGCGCGTGTGACCGTGAAACTGGTTATGGTTCGGACCGCGGACCACCCCGGCGGCGGGTTCGGATTCTGTTATATTACACGCGCTCCTGACTACGGTAGCCGTGACCTACAACGGACGATTGGTCGCAGGGGGAACCCTCAGCGGCGAGTCGTGCGTTCATTGAGAACCGGACGGACTCCACGCGGTCGCCACCTACATATTATTATAATACGATGTTACCGCGAGCGCGCGTCTGCAGCGTAGATCTCTGCTGTCGGTTTTTTGTCCACCGTACATATTCTCACGATCGGAGATACGCGCCGTATACATTATAATAATCGATCGTGCGTACGGTTTTGCGTTCCATTCGTCTTTCGGCCCGCACGGTAAACGGGCCTGTCGTGTATCGTCATCGTAACCGTTTACACCGCGACTTCTTCGTCAGAGACGATCTGCGGGACTAATTTGTGACCAATCAATCGGGTCTGAAGGCCTGATGCGAGTTTCGTGTGTACGAACACACCTCGCGGGTTTTCAAGTCCAAAGGGACGTGTGCATAGGGACATATCCCTTCGGGAAAACTCGGTGCCGGTACGGAGACGCACGAGATACGTTGCCGACGTACCGGACGCGCGCGCGTTCTTAAAAATAGCAATAATAGCATAGTGATAATAATGGAATTAATAATGACGATGGTAAAACTCTCGCTGCAGCGGCTGTTTCCAATATGTAACTACGTGTTTGAGGCCGAGTGGCATTTCAATCGAGGGAAGTCGACGGCGGCGACGTTCAGGAATTTATTAATTACGACGTCGTGTCCGTACGTGGCATTTGTGTGTGTGTGTGTGTGTGTGTGCCCTTCGATGTCGGCGAGCACTCCTCTTTGTGGGTCACTGGGTCTACGCGCGGCAACGACCCGTCCGTCAGTCCGGTGTTGCCCCTCCTCCCCGGGGACCGTCGCTCACTCGCTGCTGACCTTCCGACGGCGGATGAGCCGAAAACGTTCGCGAAAACATCTCTTCCTGCTCGTCCCCCCCCCACGACCCTCTACCGGTGCCCTCCGAACGTTTTCAACGGGTCCGTGGGCACGGGATTTCTGCTGGGTTTTGACCCCCCTCCCCCCGACCATCCGACCGTTAACAACTTATCAGCTAAGCGATGTGCCTCGGCTGAACGCGAGAGCGGATCGTCGGTTCAAAAAAAGAAAAAGAAAAACGAAAGTCTGCGCAAGCAATAAAAATCGATTATTCCGAACAGCGTTTTGAGAAGGAAAAGACGTATATTCCAAAAACGAAATCGGAACGGCCCGGTGAAAGTCCGACCAGTTTGGTCGTCGACAACAAACGTCTGCGCCGGTGAAAAATCCCGATCGAAATTCGGACCCGAGAAACGACACGTCGCTGGTAACGTGGGCATGCCATACGTACTCCACAGCCGTTGGTCGATACACAATTATTAAATATTACCGAGGGGCAACCTTAGGGGAACCGGTCCCAGCGACCACGACGACGACCAGGTCTTTCTTTCGGTTTCTTTTATCCGCACCAGCGATAGTTTTTTTATTTTTATTATTATTATTTTTTTTTTCTACCTTATAATATTTAGGTCAAGGATGTCGGGGGACAAGTTCAACGCACTTATAAGGAACTCACCGCTGTCGCATGACTTACACACCGGCGACTTCACTCTCTCGTGAACGATATGCTCGGGGTTAGAAATAGTTATAATACAACGATATAATATTAACCGAAAAGAAAAAGTGCTCGCGCGACATTTATCCGTGTACGGTGCGGCGGTACTAAGGGGTGCTCGTCACCCTCGAGTCACACATTAGCACCTCTAGTTTCTTTCAAGCGAAATAATATTGTTTTAAGAGGACTTTTTTTTTGTTCGTGCTTAATCCGGTTCGTATTGGCAGTTTACTGAAAATTATGCCAAAACAATAAACTATACACCGATATGAGATATGTATGTGCCTATATAGTATAAAATTTACTTAATTATCACATAAGTATGAAATAAGAAGGTGTTCAGCGTTGGTTTTTATTATATTAAATAGCAAAAGATTGTTTTTTGAAAATCGGTTCGCATATCTCTATTTTTTCTTCACGTTATGATCGACAATTTTATTTTGAAATTATATAGTAACAGCAACACTGCAGTTATATAGAGATATATGGTAACTGTGACATTTTTTCGGAGAAATTAGCTAAGCCATACCGCATATTATAAAATTCTTCGAATTTTTCCAATTACGTTAAACGAGAAGATAAACTGTAAAACATGGTAAAAATTTAAGGATAACGAATAAAAAAAAGGCCTCAAGACTCCAACCCAAAATAGGGCTGTTTCCAATTTTTATTGAAGCAACGGTGAACTTTCAAATGCCTGCACACCATCGTTAAATGTCTCTTACCACACGACACGACGTGCATTAGACCGTCGGTCGTCGACGTTGGACATTGTGACCGAGTACAGGTATACTTACCGAGCGCGCGCGCACGACTTTCTCCGGTCTCGCCGCGATGCGCTCGGCGTCTCGGGGCTGGTTCTGGTATTTTCTCGAGGCTACCAGTCGGTGGTTTCACAGCACACGCGGTGTAAAATATTATGATTACACCCGACGTGGACGCGCGTACACGTATGTTATAGAGGTTCGGTTGATTATTCCGTGCGTGCTTCAACGGGCCCGGGCACAGGTAATTAGAACTGGAATCACGATTTCGACGAGGACGACGGCTACGTTAAAACATTCAAGTATCACGTGCGCGCATGTGCGTATTATCCATAATCTATATGGTATTGGTATATTTTACCGAATAATTAGGTGTTCTTAATTGAAATCGGGGATGGAACCGTCGGACGAATTATACAACGACGTATTTTACGGTATTTGTTCGAACGCGAAGTATTTGAATACCTTATAATACGGGCGCTCTGTATATAGTTATGTACACCACGGCAACGACAATGATGGTTTGAGCGTGCGTGCGTGTATAGGTAACTGCTTCAATTACTGCAAAATTGAACACTTACGCGCGTACGTGTGCAGACATAATAATCGTACGTTATACCGTACGCATATACGTGTATATACTCCCATAGGTGTGTACTTTTACAACGAGATTAAGGCGTATTAAGCGCTCGTTGGCTTTTTCGCTGCAGTTATATCCTTCGGCAGTGTACGACATACACACATTGGTGGTGCTGTTATAACGATGTAGAGTTATTTTCGTTGTCGTCACTGCGTTGCGCGATTTTTTTTTTTTTCGTCATCCTTCGCGTTCGCATCATAATAGTAATAATTACATGTGTACGCGCATACGTAACGTGCTTAAAGTATTAAAACGCACGACGAATGACTGGTTTAAACAATGGGAATCACTTCTACCCCATTTCGCCACTCATATATCTCCATTCATTCTACCGTTACCCAGGTTTCACAACCCTAATCTCTCCAGGAAAAGTATATCTTCGTTCTCCCGTCTTAGTTTTGGCCACCCATTACCCTTCCCATTCTTTCAAACTTTCTTTGAATGGTTCTACTCTTTGCTCACTCCACAGTGACTCTTTGGTTTGTGATATTAGCCAGCCTATCAACTCGACGGGATCAACTTTTTTTCCCTTTTGAAATTTTCCAACACTCCTATCGAAACCAAAAATATCTTTTCAATTCGTCAAATAAATATTATATTGTACATTTTATCCTTTTTCAACCGTACTGGCTTTTTAATATAATCAGGTTTTCTTTTTTTTTTCATTTCTTTCTTATTTATAAGTAACTATTAATTATCTTGTATTTCATGTCACTTAATTGTTGAAACTAACTGTAACACAAAGTTTAAATAAAAAAATAATAAAGTATTATAACACTTGCCACTCGCGGTATTCGTGAATGCGCACTTTAGCGGATATAATACGCGTTATAATAATATTATTGTCACTCGAACAAACACTACAACGTATAGTCAATCGATGCGGTTCACAATTACCATGCGTTCATCGATTAAATCATATACTATGAGTGTACTAATTGCGTTTCTATATTGTGGTATACGTACACGTACCGTTTGTGAAACCTTAAACTGTTTTAATTTTTACCATCAAAAGCTGTGCAAGGTGTAAGATTTTGGTCGGTGCTCAATGGAAAATATTATATCATATTGAGACGTAACGGTCTAAGATTTTTCTTTTAAATCGTTGCGGTTGACAAAAAATCGATATACGAACGATTATAGTTACATGCTGAAATCAAATTAATAGAATATGGATAACGTCAGAGTGTCAAAGACGCACGCTGTAATAACACGTACTACGGTGTAAAATATTTTTGATAATACGAAAAACAAAAAACCTAGGTCAGAAAACACATTATTTTACTCGTGACCTCCACTACATAGGTCACATGTGTGATGAAGAGAGCTGATAAAAACGAACGAAACTTATAAACAATGGAACGCGCGCGAGTTGCGTCCATTTTACAAAACAGTTGCCTGTTCACGTTTAATAGTTTGATTAATTTTTTTTATATCTTCTTGAGACTTCCATTTCAATATTGTGTCTAATTGCCCACGATGATTCGAGCGCTAATTATAAATAGATACATGTGCTCAGTATCCAACATATTGATTCAGATATAATATTTGATGAAACTCGGATATCTTCAGAAATCCTGCAACACACTCACTATAAATAATAACACGCTTATAAGTTCTTGCGGTGCTTAGCAACAAGGATACGGATTATCAAACCATAAACTATCAATACATTAAAACCTCCCCTAACAAGCACCTCCCAATGGTGAACACCTCCGAACACCGAACTGTATTTTATAATACTATTCTGAAATTAAAAATAATGACAAAATACGATCGTTTCATTTCGTTAATAGAGGTTGAAAGCAGTTATATTTTCTCTTTTACTACAGATGTAACCTAGACAAAATAACTTACTCAAGAGCTTATACAGGAACTGCCAAATTCTAAACAGACTAAATTTGCCGATTTTTGCCACCGAACTGATGGATTATGTGTGCAATTTATCTTTTCTTTTTTTATATACTTCCGTACATGTATATTATTAGAAATGAAAATGTACATTTCAAAATATAAATATAATTAAATCTAACCTAGTGCAATATATATTTTCATCTTATTTGCTTACCCTTCATGCATTTCAAACCATTTACCCCCTCTGAATAGCGGACAAAATTTAGGTGACCGAGTGTGTCTGCTATTCAGAGTTTTCACTTTCATTTAATTAGGCTTAAATATGTTGTGTGCACATTGTTTCCCCGTACTGCAGTCATTCCTTCGGTATACATTCTGCAGATATTGTCTGCCATAGTCTACTGGAGTGTAAGCAAGGGACTTCTAATGACTTCGGGAATTGTCTCAAATCGAATGATAATAATTATTATCATGTTCGTACAAGTGTAACCTAGTATTCTATTTTTCTCGATAATTACAAGAGTCGTGATTACAAGTAGGCCAAACTAAAAACGCATTTTATTGGTATTACTCGTAGTTTTAAATGCAATAAGTAACTATTCACTAGCGCACTACAGCTACCTGAAACCTGTATTTAGAAAATGATACTATTTAACTTACTTCGAAAGAGAAAACGTGCATATATATTTATACGTATATATATAAATGGAATATTTGATATCTAGGAGAATATCAGACTATATTCTACCAGTATAATAGAATTGATGGGAACTAGAAAATAAATCATTTGGATACTATTGGACGTAACAATAAAATCCTAACGGGTTATCCTTGATAAATAGTTGGCCAACAAAGTGTTTGTGTATGTGCGTTATAAATTCGATTAAATAATACATCATCTATTATATATATACTACATAGGTACCACGCGTCTTCGCTGGTGTTTTCATGGATTAATAAAGTCCTTGAAAAGCGTGACTAAAAGCAAACTATGTTAAACGGGGAAAATAATAGTGATAAAAATACACGTATTATACCTACAATACGGTTTTCAGTATCTGCCGAAACAGTTAACGTGTTTATAAACATTCGAAAAATATGACGTTTACATTGTAGTCTAACAATTTGCGCGTGTAAAAACGCGTATGGTAGTAAAAAAAAAAAAAATAATGATCACATTATTGTTGTTGCTGATAAGCTCGCACGATGCACACGGTCTGTTGCTACAACTACAATCGCATACATAAGACATAATAATGATAAAAATAATAATATAATCTATGTGCCATTAAGACGCGACGGATAATGTCACACGGTTTTGACTTCAAAAGTTTCTAAAATCTTATCGCCGCTGTGGTAAGCTAAATTAGTTTACGCATAAGTATCTAAATCGGGTTTCCGTGTCACGCGAAGAATTAAACGCTGTAGGTACGATTCGTTTGTTTATTAATTAATATATTTTTTTTCTTTTCTTTTCTCTCTTTTTATTTATAAAATATAATATATAATATGAATAATAATGCAAATTTTTACACGAAACTAATTTATTATTATTATAGGTTTATAACGCACGAGTGTCGAGTAATGAGATGGTATATATTGTATAAGCCTAAGTCAATTTGTTTGTACACTTCTATGATCTACGTAGACGTCTACCGCATTATTGTAATGGATTAAATTTGATGACAAAATCTGTTATTACGGTGTCCAATAATAATAATAATCATGATGATAGTAATAATGATAATACTTGACGTACGTATTGTAAGTAAAGTAAACGGCTCCATAAAAATGCGATTTATTAACGCGGCGGAGAAAGCCCGCGCGGCATTTGTACGAAATTCAAAACTTTCTCACGAATAACTGCCATTACGTACGAACTACGAAATATTAACGAATGAGATAGAAAAAAAAAATAAGAGGGAAAAACCACCTCGTATTAATATTAAACTATCCGAGAGCGCTTCGCCTGCTACAATAGTTACGCGAACGTTTGCAATTAAAAACAATCGATTTCGAACACGTCGAGTGCGCGCGGTGAAATGGGACAAAAATAAATTATAGCTTGTGTTCCAATCACTACACGATATTCGCTTTCTTTTGACGGACGCATATGGAATTATTCCGAGGAACGTCATATTTGCAAAATTTGTCTTGTTTACCGGTTTACTGTACCGAGCCGTTAAAAATGCCGAAAAACCGCTAATATAGAAATTTAACCGGTTCAAGGATAAGAAGTACCTATTCATTTCATTATAAGCCGTCCGCTTGCTGACATACTAATTAGAAATTTTACTGTACACGTTTTCATATTGGGAACGTCTAGATTAATGCAAATTCAAGAGAACAAATTACATCAAAAACGTTATATTATGTAAATAGAACGAATAAAAACTATAATGGCATTATTAAATAAAATTTCTATTCCTACACCGTTGCTGCTGTAATATTTTTATTCCGTGTCGTCCAACGTTCATAATTTACAGATTTTACTTCAGCGGTAAATTATTTTAATCGCCAAAGTAATGCAAGAGTATTTCGTTACTCGAGTTCAATTCGATTGCGCTACGAAATATGAATTTAATCATCAAAAACTGTTCAAGACTTAAGTGGTATCCGGTATGCGAGAACACAGCTTCGAAAGGGTGTCGAGTTTGAATGTAAAAATATTACACGCGATTTCAATCGCTCCTGTTTGTGTACCACCGAGTTCTACACAAATGAATCGAATTCTACTCGACATTTTTTCCTTACGCTTCATCGGTACGAACTGTTATTTATTCGAGTCATGGACTTTTTCGTATTTAAAAGAAAGAAAAAATGCTCATAAAACAGTTTTAACACGTACACATTCGCACTAAGTAAATCGAATACCGGTGCACATGCGATTCCACACACCCGACACGACGTTATAAAGCGTTGGACAATGTTACGCTCATCGAAACGAAATGATTTTAAACGACTAAAATTCGTAATGACTTACTGGGCGATTTTAGACGCGTTTACCGTCGGTGAATATTTGGCTAGCGCGCATACGTACATCGTGTTGATCGCTTTTCGCATTTTCACACGCTATCAGGTAGATTTCGACGTGTCTGTTTTTTTATTTATTTTTTGCAACTCAAAGAAAACCTACCGATGAGTGTACGGAACAAAATGGGAGACCAGACGCTACGATTCGTGTTTAATGATTACCGTCTGTCGAGATATGAAACGGATTCGCGCGACGACCCGCGGCCATAACCGCGATCAACAGTTTTCTACCGCGCGAACTGGACCGTCGGTCGGATTCCGTCGGAAAAGAACGCATCGTAGGTATTAGTTATGGCCGGACCCACATTAACGGCAGTAGCGGCCGACGAAAGAAAACGCACAATTGGAATACCAACAGTAATCACAATAATGACGATGATCGTAAACCGATTAGCCACGGGATATTACGGGAACCGTGAGCGTTCCGTATGCGTAATCCATATATTTTATAACAATGTAAATCGTACACGTAGTACGCGCGAAATCACGTGAGAGTTCTGTGGGCTATCCTCTCCGAAAGGACGAATACTTTTTGATTTCGCTTTTTTCTACTCCTCGCCGTCGTCCTTATCATTATCGTTATTGACTTTGCGCCGTCCACATCACTTTCACCCTCCCACGTATTATTCATTCGGCGTACGAAATGTTATTGCTCGCTGGACGCTCTGATATTGTTCAAAGTGCATATTTTGACGTAAACACGTACAAACGTTCAAACCCCGCTTAAAAAACTCATCACTGAGTCATTACTGAGCCCAGTACAAAGTGAGTCTCATAATGTTAAAGCCGAATAAAAAAAAAAAAAAAATAGAAAAGAAATCACAGACGAAACGAGGAAAAAAACTCAAATAATTTTCTAATTAACTATTGATTTTATGTTGCTCTCTCAATTTTACAAATTTTACCGATTTTAGATATTATTTATTAAAAAAATTGTTACTTTTTTATCACTTTTGACCATTTGGTCAATATACTGCTCGTACTTGCTTTGCTTATTGAAATAATGATTACAATAAGGATAATCGCGATAAATGTGAAATGTGATAAAAATGATTGTACTAGTCATGAATTAAAAACACCGCTGCGGTTCACAACACAAATACATTTTATAAAACTAATTTATTTCGATATCATACAAAAAATGTCTACATTTCCTATAATTTTTTTTTTCTTTGCGGAATTTAAAGGGTCCTTGAGAAATATCTGAACGATATAACAGAAGTGATGTGTCTTGTAAGTTGTAACGGCATTTTAATTATTGTACTTATTAATGCGATTTTGAGTCTTATAATCTATAAGCTATAATATAAGCCAATGAACCTTATAACCGTGAGCGTCGTGTAGTGTACTCAATGATTAGGATATTTCCCGGAGTATCTTCTGGAAAAATTAAAATTAAAAAACAATCGACGCGGCAGCTACACAAACTTTACCGGTCAAATACGTGTTATTGTTACACGATTTTCGAGCGTAATATAATAATATATTGGTTTCGTGTACATAAATAAATATACACACGACGTGTCTATCAAAATTTAGTTACCGTGTATAGCTGCTTCAAACTTTGATTCAAAGTTTTACGTTAAAATTTCAACGCACACACACACACACACACACACATAACACCATTTCATATCGCACCTTTTTGACACATGATTTATAATACTTGTTTTAATGAAACCAAAGTTTGACCGTTTCAGAGGCTATAGGTAGCATTATTAGTGTTGTTTTTGTGTTTTTGGTTTTTTTTTTTTTATCGGAAAATAAATTCGAAGCGAACCTTGTCAAGTCATGGATTTATTGACCGGACCAATATTCCGTAAAGTTAATATACAAACGTACTAAGCTGAATTTCTATTATAACTTTGTCTAAAATCCGTTAGCCAATGAATACAATTTCGTTTCAAATTGCAGTATAATATTATCGTTCTATCCGAGATGATTTTTTGAGTTTGAATTGAGAACAAACAAATTCGCATAAGTATAAAGTATAGGTTTTCTTTCGTGCAGTACTCAGTGCGTGACGGTTATCATAACTTTTACAATCAAATAAATTGCATCCTACCTCTCATATCCATATACCTTTACCTTGACGGGTAGGACACATCATTCTTTTCAGATTGATATAAAATTGTAAGTATCAAATGTATAGCATCTTTATTAAAAATGTAATAGTTTGTCGAGCATAAGTTATTATTTTTGTTTTTTTTTTAACAAATTTTACCTAATTAACGTCATAGTTATATTCGAAAAATTAATAGCTATTACCTATTCAATATTTTATACCTATTCAACAGAAAATGAGGAAATTTTAATTTTATTGGTTCAAAATAATGCAGACGGAATAAACTATATTTTATCTTGACAATAACCAATAAAATAAAAATAAAAGTTGTTCTTATAATATTCAAAAATACAAGATATTATTGTCAATAAAATATTCAAGGCCACTAAATATTGCGTTCAGTATGCCTAAATTAATCTTGAAGTTTCGCCAATCGCTTCTCTAAAGCATTTTATTTAACTCTGTAAGATTTGTGAACTATTCCACCGATATCTATCTCGTTTTCTACAATTTTTAAGTAAATACTATTAATATAACATAACATTATAACATGAACGTTTCTAATTTTCTAAAGCTCATTCAATCTTAAAATATTCTTAAAATACCAACGGTTATACTACTTGAACTTATAAAAATAGAAATATACATTTTTTTTTCTTTATTTATATTTTTTTGTTTGTGTTAACTTGTGTTCGGTATTTAATAATAATAATATTATGATTTTACATTCTTTATTTAATATAAACTACAAACACATTCCTTTGCTCCACTCAGAATTTAAAATATGTTTTCAAAATATTTAAGACTAATCCCATGAAATACTTCAACAGCTTCATCTTAAATTTATTTTTCTCCGACAATTCCATATGTTTTTATGTGTCTAATAAAAAATCGAAAACAATAAAACGAAATTGTATTATTCACTGTTTAATGTATAACAAAACTGTTACTTTATTTACTTAAATGCATGTAACATGTAAGTTTAAGTAGATAACTATATAATATTGATTAAATTACATAATATAAAAGTTACAATACTTTGTATGGTTTATTTTCTTCTGTAGTTATCAAATTTCATTTCAAATGTTAAAATATAATAAACAAAACTCTTGTATGCATAAATATTTCATAAAAATTATTTACTGACATATTTTATTCGTACAATACATTCATAATATTATTATATAATTGAATAGAAGTATATGGTGTTGTGAACATTCTATATTGAAAAAATGAAATAACAAACTATTGGTTTAGGCTTTTGAATGAACTGTGATGTAAAAATAATCAATTTATCTGTTATATTAAGTATGTGGCGCAAAATTAGGATTATAATTTACTACAATTTTCAAAAAGCTTTATGATTGAATTTAAACAGTGATGTTGATATGTTAAATCAAATTTTCCATTATAAGTGTCTTACAAATTCTCACCTAAATAAATTACCTAATAATTTAACTAAAATTGATATGTAGGTACAATATAAATTATATATACAATGTAAGATTTTTCTCTTATTAGAATTTCAATTAATTTGATGTCTGAGAGTGATTACGTTTTACAGTTACATTTTTTTATTAGTTAACTAACAAATGAAATACATTCCACTATAATTATATTCCTACACTTGTATTAATATTCAAGCCTAGAATATAAATTCTGGAGTAAATAAAATAATCATTATCAACCAATATAATTGTATTCCTGAAAATAAATTCCAGATTATTCCTAAATATATGTCTACAAATTATTGATATTTGAGTGCTTGGACCAAAATGTTAGCTGGTGTATTTTTCCCGCTTTTAGCCAAAACTCATAAGTCATAAGTAATTTAAGCAATATTATTGTACTGTCGCATCTCCGCCTTCGACCACCAAACGTCACCAAAAGTAAACAAAACGGAATAAGTACTATGCATACTTTGACTTCGAGTACAGGAAAGCTATACTGCACTGCTATCTCAGCTGTTGTATATCACTTATAAAACTAAAAAGAGTAAAGTTTACAAAAGCACTGTGAAAAGTCTCGCAGACGTAAGGCCTGTACTACCCGTATACTACCCGTATCTCACCGTTTGACGGCTCCGAAAGTCTGAATATAATTAATGACGTAATAAGTAGACGTTATAAAAATTTTAACTCTTTGTACCACTCGAATCACTTAGAACAATGAACAAACAACTTAATATAACATAACCATAATAATTATATCATCAAGTCGAAACAAAACAACTAAGTTAATAAGCTTGTATAGACATCAATGTGCATTCATATTGTACGGTAAAATAAAAAATCGTGATAGGAACTATAGGAATACTGTGCAAAATAAAACTGCGTACTCAACCACTGATTAGTAATAAAATTCAAAACAATTAAGATAGGCATATAAACATTACTAAACTAGATAATTTTATTAATCATGATACACGCATTATTTTTACGAAGATTACACGTGATATACAAACGACAACTTCTTACTACGTTAAATATAATAACAGTGATGATCGTTTTATGATGATCTCTATGAAAAACCAGAAACAATGTATCTTAAAAAATAGTAGAGAATATGGGTAGTTAATAAATATTTTAATAAAACTTCGTGTCTTCGTATTAGACGCGTTATACGGCTCAATAATTACAGTTTTTAAATGTTTCGAAAACCAAGGTCGTAGAATTCAACTCAAATATTCGTATTGAAACGAAACGATTAGTAATTTGTTTTTACCAACACTACGGCCACGCTATATTTTATAATATTTTCTTCATTATTACATTAACAAAATGTACACCACAGCACGTGCGGCAGATCGTTTCGAGTACAAAATACGCTGTGGAGCTATTAATTCCGTAACAAATGTATATTGTATTGGTTATAATAATATTTTCCCGCAGGAATGTCGGTTCGACGAGTGTTTCGAGAAACGAGTGAATATAATCACGATAAAAAAAAAAAATAAAAAAATATATAATGTAATATAATTTATTGTGTATATTCAAATAATTACCATATTATAGGTGTTACGGACGCGGATGTACTGCTGTAATTTTGGGCAGCTGCAGGAATGCAAACGAAGGGCATAATAGGATGTACACAGAATGAGTTTCACATTGGAAAATTATAGATGGATATAAAACATGTACGCCGATGATTTTTGTCTTAAAAAAAAAAAAAACTAACACTGTTCTCCGAGTGCCGGGAGGGGGGATATCCAAGGGAAAGTCTTCTTGGCGCGCACTTGGCACGGCGCAGGTCATCAACTATAACGGCACCTTGTCCGGTATATAGCTCTTCTAAGTTTAAACTACTCTTTTAGTCAATTGCTGAAGCTCAGTACGCGCATTTAAGAGTTGGCTGAGTACTGGTACACGTACAACAGTGTTCGGTTTATTATTTCGCGTGCGTCTTTGATATTTCGTGCGTGCGTGCCATAAAGTGTTTTGTTTCGACTAATAACATTTTTCCTCTCCGATTCGCGACTGCCGTTCGGATCCGTAAGCCGAAGATCAATTCCGTGGTGCGGAAATTTGTCGCCGAGAAGCCGTTTATTTTAAATAAATATCAAAGGTCAGTGTTGAATATTTCGTTAATAATCAAAAATACACCTGTTTGTTTTATTATTTTTTACCCACTCGTCGATCGCAATACCGACGACGACAACGACAACGCGAGAACCGCAGCAAACGATTGCTTACTATTTATTTATTATTTATCACGAAGGCTCATAATATAATATAGTTTGCACGTATCGATTGACCAAAACGCAAAATGTTAACGGTCTGAGAGACGGAAATTACATATAATATATATATGTATTTTTTTAATTTTTTTTTTAATAAGACCTGTAGACTGGGATTGAGACATTTTCCCTAAACATTTTAGGATGAATGCGATCCGGAGTCAGAAAGATTCTAAACTACCCGTGGATACCACGATCTCCATAGTTAACGTCCCTAATGAGTTCATTGATGTCAAGTCACCTCCTTCTCGCAATCTATCGGTGAGAATATTATATCTCTTGTACGACTTCCTCCACTTAGGGTATCTGGGATTGCACAAATACAAACGCTTTTCCGGGTTATCGCTGTGTTTAGTATAATAGTAGTAGTGTCGACAAACCGAAAGCGCTTGTTTTCAGCTTGGTTCTTATTTATTTATTTATTTGCTTTTTTTTTTCAAGTCAATCAACGTGTATATATGTAAATACGTATATATAAGTATTGACGGAAAAAAAAGAAAAACACACATCAGTAGACGTAACGTAGTATTATTACAGTAGGTTACACAATGTGGTGGTTCTGCTAATTTATTCGCGGCGCTGAGGTTCAAGGTGAATATAAAGTAATATGTAATCCATATGATATTAGTTTGCTCGAACCAATTTTGGGATCGGTGGTACGCGTAGGTCAGTGACACGGTTCCGGGTGACAGTTAACTCTTAGCTCCTAACTTGTACAAATCGTGCGGAAGAAAAAAAAATACCGAGCGACGGATTACGTACAGCGACAAGAATCGTCAGATACAAGTACTTGTCCGGCACTTCCAAATGCTTATTTTCAAAAACACGTACGAAACGTTGACGGTTCGCACATTTTTAGCGTTTCGAGATGAACTCTTTATAAGCGCGTGTACGCGTCCTGTTTAATATTTATTTTTCTCCCTCTCGCACCCTCGCCCCTATCGCTCTTGAACGCTTTTCGTACGTTTTCGGTCCTCGGTTTCGGCTGTTCAAGGCGCAGCCTCTCCACGCCCTCCCCATGCCGCCCGATCCGCCGACCGGTGACGAGGGGCTTTTGGCGACGATTTGCGTGCGCTGACATTTCTGGTGGTTTTTCAGATGATAAAATGGGTGCTGATCGTGAGCCTGGGGTGCTGCGCGCTAATGTACAGCGCCAGCTCGTCGCCCATCGTTAGCTCGTCGACGTCGGAACCGGAACAGCACAGCAGCGCCGAGTCCGCGGCCGAGACGTCGGACAAGCTGGTAGCCGCGTCCCCGGACAGCGGCCGGCAATCGACCGAGGCGGTGGCCGCGCAACCGGCGCCCGTGGTCGAGTCCGTGGCCGCGTCCGCGCCGTCGGCCCCGGCGGCCGTCGCGCCCGAAGCGTCCACCGGCGACGAGGACGACGACGACGACGACGACGACGACGACGACGTGGACCTGGACATCACCGGTGACGACGACGACGACGACGACGACGACGACGATGACGACGACGACGACGACGACGACGATGACGACGACGACGAGGAGGAGGACGTGGCGCCGCAACCGGCCAGCGCGAACGCGGTGAACGCGGCCACCGGCGAGGTGTCCGGAACCAGCACCGGGTCGGCCGCGCCCGCGGCCCCGAGCTCCGGCACCAGCGGCGGCAGCGACGACGACGACGACGACGAAGAGGAGGACGAGGACGACGATTACTTCGACCGATTCTTCGAAGACATCCTCGGAGGTCAGTGTCGTCCGCGAGGACTTTCGTACCGTTCTCTCTACACAATAATAATAATAATAATAATAATCACCACGGTCTTCTGGACGTCGCCTGGTTCCGGTCTTACGTACGCCATTTCTTCCACAATCTTTCACACGCATAGCTCTCGTCATCGCAATAATATATTTCAACACTTTTCTCTGTCTCTCGCTCTCCGACGGCTCGCCACGTACATTCGCCCGCCGTTTCGCGGGTGTCAAATAGGACTTTGTTATCGTTTTCTCGCGCGCTCTACGGTCTCGACGACACGGGGAGGGGAGGAACGAAAATAAAACGAAAATCGACCGATGACATGTATACACGTTTCTTTTTTTCCTATACGTACCGTTCCGCGGCATCGATCCGTACGAGCGGTGCACAACAATAGCCGGTTAGGTCTGCGCGCTTTCCCGATGGGGCAAAAAATAAAAAATTAATAAAAAACCAATCGGACCGCAGCGCGCGTCGATCGGAAACGTTTTCACCGCGACGGCAACACGGACGAGAACGGCTGCTGCTGCTGCTGCTGATTATCCGTCACAACGCGGTTCCGTTTTCGTTTACAGTTTTCTCGAACACTCGTGGCTACAATTCGCCGTGCAATCGAATCGATTACGCGAGATAATACTCGACAGTGGTCTGTGCTCGGCGGCACCATAATACGTTTCGAGGACGTCCGCCGAACGGGAATCACGAAAATACCCTTTTCTCACCCCGTCGGTCTCGCTGCCCCGTTAACTTGCCGTTACGATTTCACGCGGAGAAAATCCTTAATCACGATCTCTCAATTGCGCACGCGTCGATATGGCCATCCGGCTAGCGGACAATCATGACGATGATCACATCTCGGCGGGGCAATGGTACGTGGCTGAGAGAAAATCGCCGTTGTTAAATGTAGTGTATTATTTGCTTTATTTCTTCGTTTTTTTTTTTTTTCTTTCTTCATCTTCTTCCACCTGCTCGCTTCGCACACCCGATAACGGTGAAACGATAAACAATGATTAATATACTCGATCGTTGACACCGAAAATTATCACAAAAGCACTATATATACACATACACACATGATATATAATATTATATTATATATAAAAACATTACCAAAACGAATCGCAAACAGCGAACAATGCAAAACTGTAAACATAAACACACGATAATATTGTGTTTTATAGTGATTTATTTAATTGCTTTTCTTACCATACTCATTATTTCACATAACGGCCATCGCAGGACTACCACGATAACGATATTAACATATTATTATCGTACACCACATTATCGTCTCATAACATTTCACAACTCATCCGAACGCCATACCATTATCTCATAATTATAACATAAATTATATCAAAACCGAAATCATCATTATTCATATGCTCAGAGTTCACATCCAAAATTCGTCCCCGATCGTATCGTTATTATCGAGACCGCGACGTGTTAATCGTTACAATTTTTATTGCGACACGCGTCATCGTTTCTCGGAACTTTTCCTTGTTAACATCATTCGCGAGGACAAATTTTGGTTTAATGTAATCTTTGTTTTTGTTTATTTTGTTCCCTGACGGGGCAACCCGTACGTGTAGCATGTCGCACGCATATTATTACGTTTAGGCATTTTGGATTCGTCTATGACACGAGTGTAATTTTGGCATTGTGTGTCTGTTTGTTTTTTTTAGGTTGATCGAACCCGATCGACCGCGGGAGACTAACAATTACAGAAACATAACATCAAGATACGACAATATATACATTTAAAACTGTGTATATTATACATACTTGTATATGACATGTGAAAAACAACATCGAGAAACTCATCTCACTACTTAACGGACTCGATCAAAAACACACTTTGATATATACAAAAAAAAAAAAAACATATGTAGATTTAAGAATGTAAAAACGAAACTTATTTATTTAAAGTTTTTATTTATTTATTTATTTATTTATTAATAATTTATTTTAGATATTAGAAATTCAGTATTTCAACGCTATATTGCACTTTAATTATACCTGCATGTATATAATATATATTATATATACTGTATATTCATTTATACGTATATGTATATAAACATATATATTTATTTATTTACGACAATTTGTTACCAAACAACAACTACTTGATAATCACAAATACCAAACTAATATATATATAAATTTATATAATATAGTGTGTCATCTAATAAAAGCCGAAAAAATTATGTAAATTCGTGTTCAATAGCTTAAGATTTATAATTATTATTGAATATCTTTGAGTGTCATAACAAATATATATTTTTTTTTTATCAAAAGTAACAAAACAAGGCTGTGATAGCAAATATTTCAGCAAATAAACAGATTTGAATACATTGAAACATGACCATGTTAATATTTTTAATCCACACCACTCGTACATCATATTGTTACATCACATTTTACACAATGTGAAATTATAATATGTGTACGATTACAAAAATCCTTATGAAAAAAAAAACAAACAAATATGGTGAAGGTACATACACAAACACACACCTACAACATGCCAACACATACAAATACACGAAATCACAATAATTGTATATGTATTGTTTCGCTTTAGTGGTGGTTTAGTAATACATAATAAATTGTGTACCGGGAAACCGGTGCAAATAATTACTAATGCATTTATACCAAGACGTGTAATAATACGTCTAATATATTGCCAATCGACGATGGAACTAAAGGTTGATAGGTAGACGAACATTGGATTTTGTTGGGAATTCAGTGCCTTTCAACTTTAACGCACTACTATTCTATTGACTAGATAGTAGAAAAAAACATTACTCGTTCAAACGCAATAATAGGCTAATTGAGGAGGTTATGGTCAACGTGTTGTGGGGAGGGAGAACTACTGCGACTTGAGTCCAACAACCCCAAGTCCGTCTACGGACAGCCGGGTAGGGTGGGATAATACGAGCCCCCGTACGTCAGTACTCATCACTACACTCCTCACTAAATCAACACCACTAGGATAGCCGGACCGTTAAGTTCATCCCAAGACAGTATATTGTTTACGGTCGCCCGGTGTTGCACGTCGAAACCCGCGTAACGGTGCTAAAACCGTGGTGGGTGGAAACGTCACCCGGGGCTTTGGTACTCGGCAAACGGTCAGGGAACACCAGTGACGTGTAAGTGATGTGATCGCGCACCGACACACACGAAACCTAACTACGTTTCGAGTGCTATTTCTATAACCCACCACGACTGCTGTAATAACAATATATTATAACCACGTGTCGTAACTCACCGTCGGCTGAGTCGAGTCGGGGAATAGGTGTGTTATACCAGCACGTCGCGGTATAAAATACAATACATACCGCAGCTGCGGTGACCACGTGTATCACGTGCAGAGGTGTAAACCGGTGTGTACGCAATACCTGATACTTAACACCACGTACCAATCGAATGTTCGTCGGTATTACGCGGAGGGATGCGCTGCTATTTGGTAGGACCGGTGTGGGTGATTTAACAAACGGCCCGGGTGCGATTACTACGCGTTTCCCCCGGCGGTGGTGGGCGCCGTCGCGCGTGTGTGCTGCCATGGCGCGAGCGTGACTGACGGCCGTTCTTGTGTTTTATTGCATGACCCGCAGATGACGACGACGAGGAGGAAACGTCACCGGTGAGCGCGGCGGTGTTCGGCACGGCGTCCAGCACGGCGGCGCCCGCGCAGGGACTGTCGGTCGCGTCGCTCACGGAGGACTCGGCGGACTACGGGTCGGCCGCGGACGGCGGCGGCGCGGGCGAGCAGTCGGCCAACGCGAACTACGACGACGGCGGCGCGGACGACGCGTCCTCCGCGTCCTCCTCGTACGCGGACCCGGACGGACCGCACACCGTCACGCTGCTGTCCCCGGTGCCCAACGACGACGAGCTGGTGGACGGCAACGGGGCCGACGCGGTCGCGTCCTCCGTGCAGACGGTCGATTCCAACAGCATAGCGGCCGCGGCCCCGGCGGCCGGCGGATCGGCTAGCGACGACGACGACGACGACGACGACGACGATGACGACGACGACGACGATGACGACGACGACGACGACGACGACGACTCGTCGGCCGCGGCCACGAGCGGCGGCGGCGGCGGCGGCGTCAGCGGTGGCGATGACGACGACGACGACGACGATGACGACGACGACGACTCCTCCGAGACCAGGACGGTGGCCAAAGCCCGAGCACGTAAGTCGATTAAAAATTTAATATTACTATTAGCGTTTACCATCAGGTGTGCACCACGACTTGAGCTCTCGCCTCGAACTCTCAACACCACTTGACCCGAGGAGTTCCGATCGTCTGTTCGACTCGTAGTTTTCAATAGTAAAGCTGGCCGGGACAGTATTTTAATATGAGGTCAGACGTTTTGCGTGGAAAAGCTTGAAATTCTCTCGACGGCACGCATAGACGCGCGCAAAGTCTCACGTCAGGGCCAGCAAACACGTTTGTGCCAGCCCACTTTTCTTTTTCGGCGACCCACAGGGCTATGATGAATGCTATGGACTGTGTAAGGGTGTGGTATCTGCGTACTTTTCGACCAATATTATTAAACAGCGCAATAAACATTTTGTGATAGCATTATTTTATAAATCGTAACACACCGATAGCATACCGTGATGTAGATAGACCTGTTTGAGTACAGAATAGATTCACGTCACTGATACACGTATTTCAACGGCAGTCGGTTGACGCGCGCGTGCGCAACTCGGAGATCCGAACGTGAATGTATTATTTGTATAAATTTATAATATATCTTATATCTTATTACGCCTTTGACTTGAGGCTGCACAATTGAATGTCTTACGCAATGCACGTATGTACATCATGTATTATAGTCGAAATGTAATAATAATTCGTGTACACGGTCGACACTCATGGGTAGCCGCGACACTCGGCCACATCAAACAAAACGGTATCGGTTTAGTTAAATTAAATTCTGAATGCGCGCAGACAATGGCTGTTACGTACCCAAGTCGTAACGCAAATATCAATCCACCGATCGATGTTTCGTATTACGCGCTTAAACCAACGCATATTTATACTATTTATACGAGTATACGCGTATTATTTCGGTGCCAGTATATTCCCTGCTCGACTCGTGTCTCATTACGTCACAAGGCCGATTTTGTTTGGGACAGTACGCATCTTAAACTGCGGCCACAGCCATCTAGGGAGCCGTTTGTATATTTAGAGAGTGAGGGGCGTGAAATATTTGTGAACGGCGATTTAATTTTAGTACACCGGGTTAGGAAAAAAAAAAGTCCAATCATTTTAACGATTTCTTCTATACCTTGGATTTTAAGGTATAAGGCTCATGCCTTAGGGAGCTATAACAATTTTAAATTAAGTTAAGAGGGGCGCATAACGAAGAAGTAAGTTTGGGAATTACCTGTTTAGTAGACGAAAACCATTTTTAAAAAAATACTTTCTTTTTTCGAAATCATTTTAGATCTGCATAAGTAAGTAAACATAATACGTTTTACTTGAAATACTTGGGTATCCTTCAATTTTTACGGATGTCAAAACATGTTTTTATTTTAATGTTCGTCGCGGAAGATGAATTTAATTTCTACAACCGATCGTTTATACTTAGAGATAAACCGATTGAGATGCTGACAGCGATAAATCTTTTTCTGTTGGATTTTTTACAACAATTTATTATCGTTTCAGTATAACAAGAAAACTATTCTTAATTTGATCACACAACGATACGTTTACGATATTACAAATCATTTTCTTTTGATAATTTGGCTCTTCGTGTAGACAATTTTTTATATTTTACACCATTTAGTTTTCATTATATACAGTCACATCGTCTTTTCTTCCATTAGTTTGTTTTTTAGTTACTCGTTGCGTGTGATTAAATAATTCTTCAAAATTCGTTTTTTCCGCGAAACACCATCCACACAACTGCCCCCTCCACGGCTCTACTGTAAAACAATAAAATAAATGTGCATTTTGGAAAGGACAACGGAGCAAAAAGTTGAATACAGCATAATTTCGTATAAAACGGGACTCCATTTTCACAATGACGTGACGTTGCACGACTTGACCCTCTGATTCCGTCACAAATTCTATAACAGTTATTGTACTGGATAAGCCGAAAACAATCTTATAATTAAATTCCCGGCGACAACCCGAAACGCTAAACCGTAATGAAATATTACATGAATTTATGATGACGTACGAATATATACTGCATACTGCCGTTATCACGAAACCACGATGACCGGGGTGCGGATAGTAAAAACGTGCGCGTCTGCGATGGTGACATACTGCAGTAGCGTACATGCGTGCAGGGTTCAATGCCGCTACCCCTTCTAACCACCCGAAACGTCTCCCTCCTCAAAAGTTTCAGCGTTCATAATTTTTTGGCCGAATTTAGAACGCCTCCATGGTCGAAAACTTTAACCGAACTAAAATTCTACGCGTACGCTATACTGTTGCGAAATACAAACGCGAGATAGAATAACAAGACGTGGTCGGATTGGTATTTATAAACGAGGTTTCTGTACGCCGACTGTTTAGTAACACAATTCATTACATACAGAAGGTATGGTATATTCAGTGACGAACCTGGGTTTATTTTTGGGAGATGGATGATCAGTTACATATCACAATTATCACACTATCAAAAATCCACGGTAAAATTTGAATAAAAAAACCATAAACTATACAATTAAATCAGATATTGTATTTTATTTTAAATTACTTGAGATTATTAAGATAATTATTTAAGATTTCCAGGAACGTTCGGGGGCTGCAGCCACCTCAGCCCCCACGGATATGTCACTGTCTATATTAGTACATCATTAAATTCTCTGTGTGCTCGTGGGTTGGCCGAGAACGGTGCAGCTCAAGTAGGGTAACCCATACATTATTTTTAGAAAAAATATATAGGACGCACCTCTTTTGCTGACTCAAACGACGAGGTAAACGATGATTAAAATCAAATAACAATTATACCCGGTAAAACTATCAAGACAGAAAAATACCAATGTAAAGATCTTATTGAACGGTACGGTAAGCTGTACACGAACGGTAACGAAAAAGGGATTAATAATATGTGACAGACTTAACTGTGTATTAATTAATAGCTAGTGTACGTAACTGTACCAAACGCGTCCGGCGCGTATTACTTTCGTCGACGATTCATCATCGATTTCGTTGCGTGGACACGATTACTTTAGGTATAAATAATAAAATATTAACAACAGCGGTGAGAACAACGATTAATTGCTATCGTCAACAGTAGGTGTATACCGCCATCGTCGATCTCGGCTCGCTGTGGTGTGAGCTTGTTTTTATTATATTATTTTTTTTCCGTTTTCTTTCGCACGGAATGCGCGTCGAAACCGCAACATCCGAACAATACGATAATGCATAATATTATTTAATCGTAACAATCGAATTGCCTCGACAGAATTGATATTACACGTATTATATGGCATGAAAGAACGGCACGCGCGGGTACGCCCAACGTATTCTCGTCCGTCTGCCAGCAGAGCTCACTGCCGCGGACCGGGCGATCCGTTTGATTCCGCACACTGAGCCGAACGCGAACTCGGTTGTTTCTCACGAATTTCGACCGGACGAAAGTTATTTTTGCCGAAAACACGTGCACAGTCGACCGAGAATGCCGTGTACCGCGTCGAATCAATCACTCGGCATGTACAATACAGCGTGTGCATCGTTACTGTTATTCCATCGCGGTATACATCCGGACGCAGTGTTATTTTTCCGAACTCTCCTCGCACGCGAATTTTCGAGAAATTATATTGTAATAACATGGTTCCGTCTCGAAGCGAATTTATGAATACGGGTACCCACGATGTGTACGCTAATCGTAAAAGCAAAGAAATTGCGGACGGGGGGGGGATACGTTGAATTTAACCTAAAATTAACGTTAACAGCGCAGAGGTGTCTGGTCTTGAGGTATGAAATCACAACATTTTTTACACGACGGAACCGTTAGGTACGCGCCATATAACCAGTTATGAACTGGGTACCGACACAACTTCTCGTTCACGTTTCGACGGACCGAGATCGTCGGTCCGACCGCGTACATTATAATATTGACCGTACACGCGCAGTTATAACTCGTGATAATACCAGCTCCCTCTTCGACGGGCTGGTTTTCAAATATTAATGCGTTTACGATCTCGTCCTGCGCACTTCCTCGTATACACGGACGTCAAACGCGTACGCGCCTTCCGATTTTCAACGCAATAATACAGCATCGTTATAATATTCTGTACAACACACGACCTGTAAGTGGGCGCACAACGCTGATGGGTGATTTGAATTATTTACGTGCGTTCAGTTGTAGCCGTGTCGTGCAGACCGACTTTATGTGGCGAGACGAGCTAAAGGCTGACGAGAAAAAAACGTTTATAAGAACAAGTGATCTTTTTTGTTCACGAAGCAAACGCATCCATTTTCGACGACTCCTTAAGGGAATATATTATTATAATCGTTACATTACAAACAGTTATAGTTCAAATTTATATTTTCAAACATGAAGCAGCCGAAAGAGGATCGAATATTATTTCGATAGCGTATAGTAGTTGTACCTACTCGTATATGGACGTCCAGATTGAAAACTTCGAGACCGAACAACAATCGTATTTACTAATAACGATAACGCCACCGCATAAAACGACAGGTGAGCGGTGATGACTCGGATAAACCGTCGTAGAAAGTCAACGCTCTTTGTCTTGTCGATTTCGAATTCAGATCGAACGCGTCACAGCGAGTTTGTAACTGCCGCGGTTCGTGTTTTTCGTCCGCACGCGTTACTATAATTGTGTATCACTATATTATTGTGTTTACAGCAAGGACTCGTGTAAGAAATTCTTTGTGCAATCCCCTTGTCCGACGCATAAAATATTATTATTCCGTCACCGTTTTCCTGACACGTCGCTTCGTGTTTCGAGATGCGACGGACTCGGCGAGAGAGAGTCACGCGCACTGGTCGCGCGTATCAGTCTTTATAAATAATATTGATATTATTATTATTTTTATTATTTTTGTCGCCGTCGTCCTTAGTCCCCCCGGTGTCCGACAACGGTATTCCGGAAACCTACATCCGGATGCGCGAGCGCGCCCGCGTGTGAATAGCTATTAGCCGTAGACGGCCCCCACCGAACAGGTTCAAGGATATGACCTCGATATCGGTCGCGGTATATGTGTCGACGACCATGTGGGCGTGCCGATGGTCGTCGCCGGGACGCGTTACGAATGCACGGCCGCCGCGTAGAAAGCAACCGGAATAGTCTCGGTATGTATAGTACGTCCTGCGTGTGCTACGTGTAGGTACGCGTACGATATACGACGACGCTTTATAGTGCACGATCGGACGAAAATCGTTTCTCCAGAAAACTGGTACTTTCTAAACGACGACCGGCGACAAGACGGCCTCGGGTCCCCCGGGGAAATTTCTCTCCGCGCCGGCAACCACGATTATAATATTATTATTGTTACTAGACGGTAGTTGTTTCCTTCTTCTATGCTTTCGGTCACTGGAAGCCGAGCGTGTACAATACACTATACGTACATTTCCCATTTCGTCCGTGGCGCGCAACACTTTGAAGACGTTATATTTTGTTTCCGCCGTGTGTCCGAGACGAAAGCGCACTAATTTATCATGATACCCACACAAGGCGAACGGAATTCCGTGTGACTAAATATAATATGTGAAAGCACAGAAAACAATAGTGCTGGCGATTACACTATATTTTATAAAACTTCACTATTAATTATGTATTTCGTGTACTTGTGTACACGAAGAAACTGCTGTAACGTGAATAATTCCGACCACCCGGTATATTATCCGGAAAACCGTGTCTAAGACGGACACCAGCCGGAAACCGCGCTATAAAATCGAAATTCGTGCACCGTCACGGATAATAATGCACGTTTCGCTTAGCCGGAAACTTGTTTATAAAACGGAACAAATAGATTCCACGCGATCCCGTCAGAGACAGTTTATACCCGCCGAGTACTGCAGTCTGCAATTCTACAAGTTTACCGTTCAACATATTATGCACGAGACGTCTGTCGAAACAGTGCTATGCTTTATTACTGATGCACTGGGGTTATCGGGTAAAATATTCGTTTTCATAAAAGTATACCTTTTGTTATCTTTTCATCGCTGAAACGGGGGTGGACTAGCGGCGTACGACTGGAAGCACATATTATCGTTATAACAGTAATACAGTATAAGCGTTTTGAACTCGTCGCGACGCAATCCACCAGACGATAAATGATATGTGCAGTATACAATTATTCGTAGAATCATTGTTTGCTGACGACGTACGTACCGTATGAACAATAGAGCCCAACGAGAGGGGCTCGACAGTGACATTGCAATGATAATATGATATACATATGTGATTTATTTCGGTTTGTGTACGAGATATAAGCCGCAGACGAGCGCAAAGAACTTGTTTTTATATTATTGTCATTGCCACCGTATCGTGTGTTTACCGTGTAATATAACTAATCAATATAACTAATTATAACATAATATAACACGGCGTATTACGGATATCGATTGTTAACCGTTGTTCGCACGTCGAGCAATATAATACGTCTCGAAACGATTGATTGTTTTCGATCCAACCACGACTTTCTCGCGTGATAAGACTATTCGGCATCGTGCGAATTGATAAGTAAATACGATAACGCTACCGCATGCTGACGTACCGTAATAATATTGTGCAGTGTCGACGTCGCGTTATAAATTTTTTACGGACGAACGGTTCGTGTTTTATTAAATTTAGGTCTCGCAGACCATTTCCATGTTCGTGTGCTCGTATAGTTTGTACGCACTTCTTTTGTGCGGATAACTTGAAAATAATATAACTGCGATACTGATGGATTTCTTCTAAAAGTATTTGAATTTATATGAGGTACATTACGAGGGGAGAGAGAGCTAGTAGTGAGAATAGGATTTTTTTTTTTCATACGAAATACTCGCAATTCTCCTCGTTGAACAATGACGGACGTATATAAGAACACGTTCAACTATACGATGGCGTTATTAAAAAAAAAAAATCCTCATGACGTACCGTTTTCTGCGGGTATTTTTTTTTCCACGTTCGAGTAGGTACCCGAAGCGGTTAACATATATTTTCTGTACTTATTAAAATCTGCATATTTCGTTCCGACGTTCGGAAAATATAACACGATGTATGTGTGTGTTACATTGATTACCTATCTCATATCTGAGTGAAATAATTCCATGAAAATAGCACAGCTTAATGTTGACGGATTTGTTATAAACGTCTGATACTTAGTTTTTTTTTTTTTAAATAAAATTTGATATAACAAGATTTTTTCTAAATCCAAACCGCGCCAAGTCGTAGAACACCGTATACCAGCGATAGCATCAAGGGGCAACCCGTATAGTTGATAAAAGTATGTAATATCATGTTGTATCGGATGAAAATAATACAAACGGTACATTGAGGCTTAGTGGCCCGGGTCGACGAAAGAAGCTCAACTCGAAACGCATTGCACCAGGCACGCACGCGTAGACGCGTGCACCGCAGTATTATTATATAGTCTTGTGTACACGCACTGCGTAGCCGGATTATCAACTCGTTTGGCCTTAAGCTAACAGTTAAACGTGTACTAAACGTACTCTAACCGCCACATGATGGCTTCACGGTCGAAAACAATAGCGTTGATAATACGACGATTAACTAATCTTCGTAATGATTTCTCTTGTTATCGAGAAAAAATAAATATGGATAGTGATATTTATTTTTTTCCAATCCGTATACGCCTGTACACGCTTTCCAAATAATTTTTTCCGAGAAGTCTTGAAAACGAACACCGAGAGAGATATTGCAGAGAAAGAAAGAGAGAGACAGACAGACAGGGATTGAATGGAACAAAAAATCGTTTTTCCCTGTAGTGCCCTAGGGTGTTTTTCTATTACAATACTTTTAGCCACCACCTTCATCATCGCGGTTATCTTCGATCGCGCGACGTGTCGTTCGAGGCGCGGCGTCCGGACCGAATCGCGAAGGGTCTTCGGTCGTGACATCAATAACACGTCTATGGTACACCTGTATACGTGTGCATAATGCATTATGTGTTTATCCACACGCGCGCCCATACACACTAAATACGTATGCAAACGACATGTCACGTCGGCTGTACATAGAGGCGGTTTTACCTATAGGATGCGGCTGCGAAATAACCGACAAGGACCGGCGGATATGACATTACGGCGCGTAGTTAAAACGATTAAACAGAACACATTATAATAATAATATATCCGGCGACATTCTTCCCCCTCACCTCGACGCCACACCACCGGTCGGTCTTCATGAATAATTAATCGCGGCCAGGCACGTATAATAAGTCACACACACGCACACATTATTTACGTACAGTGTACACAATATACGCGGCGGCGGCGGTGTGGTTAGCACGTACTCGTCTATAATAATGTACATCGATTCGGACGGGCACGTAGTCGAGATTTAATTTCTGCCACGAGGAGCGGGGAGGAGCTCTGTTTGGAGAGAAAAAAAAAACTTTCTAATATATAAATTAATTACAAACGGCGTATTACGATAAAGTGTGAGAAGACGCGTTATTTTACGAATAGCTAGTACTATAATATGTTGTCAAATCGAAAACCGAGATTGATTAGAATATACGTAATTGAGAAATGATTAAACGCACGTGTTATGTAGAATGTGTTTCGACATAATAATATAATCGTTATCGAACTAAAATATATTGTCTACTTGGATTTCGCGGCGGCCACTGAGACCTCGAGGTTTTCGGAAGAAATCGACGTTCCCCTCGCGGTGATGTGTACGCGGACGTGGTCTAGTCGAACATAATATTTCGGTCGGACCTCGATTCGGGGAAATCACTAACCTAACGTTTACTTATCCGCCCCGGAGCTGTACAACGCGTTCGTAAACGACGATGAACCGGATAATACGTTCCGACGGCTAACACGCGATATAATGTAGTCTATGCGCCCATTATCACATGCAGATGTAATGAGCCGGACGACTACAATTAATTACGATCGTGCGGGGACGGGTCCGAGAAGCGGCTCGATGAACTCCGCGGCACCCCGTCGAACACGCGCTGTAAATCGGTACGAACCGCGAACGCGTTCTTCGGGGCGCGTATCCACCACCTGCGCACGATCTCGGTTACCCGTGCCACGTACCGTCTTACCGACGAGTCGGCTATTTCAAGGCCCGCGGTCACCGCACACTTTGTTCTGCGAGACGTGTTCCGTGTGCCTGCGCCAAGGCCTCCTCATCAAATTATGTACTAAATGTTTGTCCGGGACCGTTATAAGACCTCCAAAAATACAGTTTACCATAAATTATTAAAAATCAAGATCCCGAAGCGTTTTGGTTAAGATAATGTTTTTTCATTTTTTTATTACAATATTATCTAAAAAAAAATATTTTTTGGAAAAAAAAGGAGGAGGCACGCATTTTTTATACACGATTTCATAAACGACTCCAAACCCATCCTAACCCTCTCATCTCCATCCTTACTCACCCGGGAAATCCTAACCACAGACTAAAAAGGAACTGGTGCAGAGACCTTTTACAAAACCCTAATATGTAACGTCTCATGGCCTTAAATAAATTTAAAAAATAAAAAAAATAAATAAATAAAATAACTAACTAATTCAATTCAAATGCAATAGCCAAGAGTCCCTAATGGGTGGCTGCTTAACTCACAACTTTCATGTCAAAATACTCCCATCATATTAAGTTATTGTGCAATACTGTACAGATTGTTTACGTGTAATAAAAACATAAAAATATTTATTTTATTAATATTCATCAAAATGTATGATTTATAAAATGTTATTTTTAAAAATTATATAATATATTATTACATTGTACACGTTTATGAAGAGTGTTCTTGTTAAAATTTCAAGTGTTACAAATACACTTGAACGGGCACACGGGCCACCGTGACGGGCAGGACCCCTAAAACAACGGGGGACGTTGGACCCTTGCTCTGGGTGCAACGTCCCTTTGTGCGCGGTACACCCAAACGGTGACGTAATCCCGTCGGGGACCGATACTCGCGTACCCATCGATCGTGGTATGAACCAGTGTTCGACAGTCGGCGAATAGCGCGAACCGGGGTCGGCCGTTAACCACGTGTGCCGCGCGGCGGCGTTGCGTCGTGAAAAACGCGAATAACGTTTCGACCGCTGCACGCGTACAGTGTACACGTACGTGGTGGATGTGCTGTCGCCCGCCGTTTGCCCGTGTTCGCGCAGGAATGCTGTTATCGAATTTTAAGGAGGCCAAACTGGTCGCGCCGCCGCCGTCCGCAACGCGCGTAACACTTACACGTTATTATTCATCGTTATTATTACTATATTATGACAATTATTTCGCGGCGGCCGTTCGAGTCCGTCGTCACCGATCACGTGCCTACTCGTCGTGTGTGCGCATCCCTTGGCGGCAAAGGCAAATTTGTTTGCACCAGCTTGATAACTAATTATAAGTGCGATAATTGGATAGGTAAAAATTCGCTTTTCGTCTTGTAATTTTTGTTAAACTTCCAAAATTATCATCTCCTCGTAATTTTTCAGAAATTTTCCGAAAAAGAACCCCGATAAAATTGCCGTCTTAGAGTACGCGAACATTTTGTCTAAAACGTAGTGCGTATCACGAAAATGTTAACATTCTTATACCCCCGAGAATGTGTTGTTGGACCAATTTTCAGTTCCCACGCGAGTGTCTGCTGTGCGTAGACGATATTCCGCTGTGTGCCGATTGCATTTGCGTCGCGTCCACAGTACAGTATTGACTATTGTCCACGTTTCAGGGCATCGGCGCGGCAACTAGGAGATTTTTTTCAAGTGGGTTTTCTGCTAGAGTGGCGTGTACAGTGGATCCCTAAATTTTTTTTTTCTTAGATGTTAATGATTAAAGAATTTTAAAAGTCTAGCGTTTAATATTTATTTTACTATTTTATTCAAACCTACCCGTCGTAACTGGTTGCCTGGTTGTCAATAATGCGCCACTGTTTCAGGGACGAATCCTCCCAGTATTTCTAGACAAGGAGAAACAACAAACAAAACGTGTTTTTTTTTTTAGGGTACATTTTACCCGATAAAAACATATTCTACGTTTCGTATGTGGCCTTTATACACGCTATGCACTTTGCCCAAAAAACGTACTCGTGCGCATGCCAATATATACGTATGATTGTTTACTGCAGTAGCTACGTGTGGGCGGGCTTAGCACTTTATCGACCGTTGTCGGATCTACACCGTCTTTTCCGTAAACAATGCACTATATTATGCGCGAGCGATGAGCCGGAATAATTACACGTTCGGCTCCCGGAAATTGATGACATTTAAACGTTTTTTTTCTTAGTCTTATTTTTTCGTCGTTTTTGTAGTAAAATCGGGCCGCGAATAGGCGTTCTCGCGTCCCCACCTCTGACGTTCCGCGACTGCGCGTCGTGTGCCGGACGGGTCGCCGCTATAAATGTATATGTACGTACTATGTAATATATGCGCGCAGGGTCTTTTATTGTATCTCGTGTGACGGCTAATTATTTCTCCGCGAAACGTTTGAGTATATATGTGTTGAAAAAAATAAAATAAATAAATCGTAGTCGTAAGTTTAAAAACAAATCTACTGAACTTGACCACGCGCGTAGTCGAAACAACGACGCACGTGTACCGCGGATAACCGTTCTCGTGGATACGAACGACCGATATAATATAACATTATGAACATTTTCCGACCGTTTTTACACGTTTAACGCGTACTTAAATTTCAACGAGTACGGTACACATCTTGTTTGTTTCGCGTTTCGTGGGAATCTCGAGCGCCGACGAAGCGCGCGCGGCCCAATAGCACTTAACGCTCGGTCCGCGGCGCCCACGATTTATACCGGAGGCAACGGAAATTAATAATATTCAATTTATTTGCACATTGAGCTTTGTACCGTACGCGTAGTTGTTCCATAATAATATCGACCTGCAAACGACATTGGTCACGTTTTAAAATCGTATGTGCGTCATGCGCGAACGCGTGCCCAAGAACGTTGACCTACACGTCGGACACTGTACACCAAGCCGTTAAAATAATAATAATAATAATTTAATATTAATAATACGTAGTGAATACAGGTACCGTCGGTGGGTTAACGGATCTTTGATATCATAAATCATGGATCGGCATCATATATTATTATATTATTATGCACACGTAAGCAGTGGCGTACGCGGGGCATGTCAACGGGAGGGGAAAGGATTTTCCAAAAAAAAAAAAAAGGCATTGCAATATAAATAATATAACATTATGATTTTTTATCACATTATACAGTTATATTTTCGATTATATAGCTAGCGAGCAATGACTATGATTCCATAAGTGAATTAATTTTTTCACGTCAAAATTATGAAAAAAAACTTTTTAATTTTGATAATGAGGCGAAGGCGGGTTTGAATTATTAAATTATTATATTATATATCATTTAATTAAATTTGGATATTTTATTGGTAATTTTATGTACGCCAATGCTTACGGTCCTTGGTTTTGATGACGTACATTTTTCCACCCCCAGCCATTTAAATTTTTCAACATTTTCCAACGCCAATACTTAATGCTCCATTCCTGACAATTCCTGTCACTATTCCCATAATTCCTGCTCAACCCCTGCCCCGACAAAAAATAAGAAACTATGGGTGAGAAATAGTGGCAGGATTTGGCAGGAATGGAGCACTAAATATTGGCATTGGAAAAGGATGAAAAATTGAAATGGGTTGTGGTGGAGAAATGCACGTGTTTTAATATCTATATGTAGACTATAATATAATATATTATAGTGTCTGAATAAAAACGAACGATAAAATATTATAATGTTGTGACAAGTGTGCTAGTGTTATTTCGTACAATCAGTAGTATATAGACTCTATATTATAGAGTATAAATGAATCCTACCAAGATTTTTTTGAAAAACCATGGAATTCTGAATATTAGTTGCTCAGAACTCGTATATTTTCTGGCGATTTGCGAAGAAAAAAAATCCATGTTAACTCGCAAAAGGTCTCGTCGTCATTTTGACCGACAAAACGTTATTAGTAACGTTTTATAATTAGAAGTGTTATGAAGTGAAGTAGTACTTACACCAACATTGTTACGGAAACATAATTTGTTCTGTTTTATAAATGTTGTATAGCTTTTAAGGAAGAATGTATAGAATTAATTTTCATTGTATTACTCACGCATTTGCACTACATTTACCACTGAAAAAAATTACGTGATGTAGAATATTTTCAAAATATTTGACGGGAACATCAAGGCGTTTCATTTTATGGTTGTCATGAATAACGCTGGTTGCGAGAGGGAGGAAGACGGGGAGGGATGAATAAATCGGAAAATATTACATTTGTAAAGCCGAGCGGGAGAACGCAGCGGAAAGTTGCGTCCCGGAGTACGGAAAATGTAATATTATTATTATTATTATTATTGTTATCTCACGAGATGACATCACCAATATAACTATTATTGGACCTTTTGAGGCGACGGCACGACGTAAAGCTCGGTTATTATTAAACGAAAAAGTCTTCCTGACCTATTCGCAGAACTTATAATAATGACTTATTACTTTTTGCCGACGATTTTATTTTATATATTTTTTCTCCCCCGGCTCGTTTCTATTTTTACGCGATATGATTTATTACTTTCCAACACGCCGCGTACAGGTAGCGTTATTGTTATACGCCAGCACGGTCGGTTGCCTGCGACCACCGCAGCCACGCGCGTCTCTTTCGTCGCATTTCATCACGCGCGACCTTCTCCACTGCCTCGTCATAATTCAATTATAAAACGACCCCCCCCCCTCTTTCCACCGAGGATTAACGTTTTTCTCGAGCGCTTGGTTATTTATTTATTAAATTTTTTTTTGTCTTTTCGCACATCCTTATATTAGTGCACACTGCGGAAGAAAAAATGTTCACGTCATCACATATCGACCTCCATTCGCGTTCGTATAATAGTACCTAATAATCGCGAAAACTTATTCCAACAACAATATTATGAGTGCACTCGACGGACGTGCACGACGGACAGCAAGCATTACCGCATGAACATTGTACGACCTATGTACGCGATCAATCCGGATGAACCGTGAAAATCATTCTAAACGTTTATTTGTCCGAAAGCTGCAGTTATCTATTTCTTAGCCCTATCGTCGGTCTGTTGAAATCGATTTACTCACTTCTTCGTAACTATCCATTAATAATAACGAGCTCTGGGAGGTGGTATACAACATTTATTGATGATAAAAAAAAAATTGGTTACCGAAACCATTCGATTTTTTAACACCGAATACAACAGTTTACTTAGTTGGCCTAGCATAATACCGTTGCTTCCAAGCCATCACATTTAGGTTCACTTATTTTCTTCGAGTAAATAAATAAAAAAACGCTCGCTACCTTATTTTACTGCTTTTCCGTTAATGTTGAAAATTCTACTGGAAAAATTAGAAAATAATCTGTTTAAAGTATCGCCACCTGCGTCCGACTTCTGATCCGATGAACATAGGCGTGCGCACGGTATGTGCGGAGTGTGCAACTGCACACCGTGCGTAGGTACTCCGATTTTTCGATTTATCTACAAAAATGATTATTTTTATATCACGAATTGAAATTAAAGTGTATTCATATTTCCGATTTCCCCCGGAATCAAATCATCCCGCAAAGGCCGCGGCCAGCGGCGAAAGCATGATTCGATATTGTTGTCGTAAAAATACGTGTACGTTACACTTGCACGTAACACAGCTTCAGTGAAATATCACCGGTGCGCGTACCTACATGCCGTAGCGCGGAGGACAAAATGTTTAACCGTATAACTTTTCTGGACGCTATTAATCTTTTCGACGGGCCGACGCATTGTACACGCCTACCGTACCTCGCAGTGTGTGAAACGGATACAGGGTCCGACAAAGGCGCGCGCGTCATAAACAAACGGACCGATACACCATTGCGCCTCGGGCACACGCTTTTACCATTGTTGTTCTTGTTAATATTATTACGTCCGGTGATGTATTAGAATATGTATACGCGTAAACCTACTTTTAGACTCCGCGGGGCGAGGCGAGCAATAATGACACTGCAGTCTTCTTTTCCGTTCCGTTTTCGCGCTGCAACTTTTTAAATTGGAAATCCGATACGAACCACGGCCGTTTTTTACTCTCTCGGTGCAGCTCGTCCGATACGGGGGCGAGGAACGATCGAAAATACTTGGAAATATAACATTATGACGTCGTATAATATTACGTTGACTTGGTCCGGCAAACATCGATTATGTTCCTTCCGACGCGATAAGTATAATTCTGTGTGTTCGCCGTGGCTCCATAGCTGTTCGCGCGCGACTATGTTGTTCTGAAACCTAATCGGCTTAATGTTGAAAATGTAGAAAATTCGATCGCGTCGTTTTATTTCAATAACGTACAAAGTTTAAAACGCCGGGTTAACTGTAGATTCATTCACGAGTACTTACGATTTTTATTTGTATATCGTTTTATTCTACACGAACCTCGTTTTTCCTTCGTCGCTTTCATACCAAAAATAAAATGAATACAATAATAACACAACTACATAATAACACTCAGATCAATACGGACTTTTTTATTTCCAACCCATCAGACGAGCGTGAAAAACTTCGCGCAATCAATACAGGCGTATATACTCGTAACACAACTCAAATCTCGTTGAAAATCGTCTATCGTGGTGCGTACGAGTAAATTATTTGCCGTGCATTTTGTTTTTACCTTTTGTATATGATCAATGTACGGACGCAGTCTTAAAATTTTTCTTTTGTGGAGATCTGATAAACTCAAATACATATTATCAGACATTTTGATTATTCTAATAAATCGTATTTGAATAAATTATAAACTTGGTTAACTCGAATGTTCGCTGTATTTAGAACACGCGCTTTGCTGCGAGTATAATACACTATTATAAAATTATCAAGTATAGTTATGTGTAGATAAGAATGCAAGCTCAAACAGTTCAAACGTTCGATTGTTCAAAACTTCAGACTATAATTAATTTGAATAATATCTCGTTGGAATAAGTTTTAATTCGAATAGTTATTTCGTAATTTATTCGAAAAGTTCTATGTTAGAAATTTGTTCGAATAATTACAATCACGAACGGAAAATATTTGATCAAATCTGGCGAGTATGCTATTATACTTCACAACTGGTATCCGACGTGCTTATTATAGCGTGCGACGTATAGCCGATATAATTATGACGTACAGACATACAGACAATATACACGTGTGCTTTATAATCGGCTTTTGTGCAGTAAAATTTGTTATACCGCCATGATAATATATACTATCGCGACGACAATATATCATTTTCTCCACTAAACTTTTAACCATTATGGCATTATAACGTATGGTAATATGTCTCTTGATTATTGACACAACTGATGGTAATAGCCACGCGGGTTTTCAAAGACTTGCTGGGAAAAACATAATCGTCATCAAAGTACTAGTGAGGATAAAAAAAATAATGCCGTTATAGCTATTACGCAATGCACAATGTTACTGACGATGGTAAAGGGGGGAGGGATGTGGGGTACGTGATGTTCGTGCATTTCCCGGTAGAATATCGGCTATGTGATTATACTTAGAGTTTGGATGAATTAAACGTCGGGACTTAAATATTTACACGTTTCACAAACATTTCGGTGCACCCTCTGGCGGCCATCCTCCCTTATAAATACGGTATAAATACTCCCACGATGTATATACAACGCTCGAGTAATATATATTTTACTGCTTGTGTGTGTGTGTGTGTGCGTGTGTGCGCGTGCGTGTATGTGTGCCAGCGCGTGCGCGGAGGTGCGAGGGCATTAATTTTCAGTCCGCAGCCGTTTGTTTTCCAAAGATAGACGGGCTGTGGTGACGATGGCGGTTGGGGTTCATGATAAACACCTGTGGACCGCGATTTTCTGGCCGTAGGGTGTATTCCATTAAGTTGAGTCGTCTCGTGGCGGTCGACGAATCCCGTACACGAACTTCGAATCCTTGCACCACCTATATGGCTGTATACATAAATACAGGGTGATTTTTAACCACGCTCATCCTCTTTTTTGGCCGTAAAATTGATTAAATTTGGTTTTTTTTTTATTTTTAATGTTCAAGTTATAATAAAAAATGTTATTTTTTTTCAAATGGAAACACTCCTCTTTTTTTGCTGCAGTATTTTCTGTAAACTTCTTGTGCATTCCGATATATCAAAATACAAATTAGAACGAGTAGTTTTTGAGTTATTCTTATTTGAGTATAAAGAAAAATAGTAATATAATACCTTATAATTTATATTATATATTCAGATATAATTTGTAACTAAATGTAATCGCTAGTTGTTACTGATTCAAGATAGCACAAACATTAAGCTTTTTTCAAATTCAATTTTAAATTTGAATAATTCCGAAAGAATTGGTCCGAATTTTGACTACGTTACATAAAAAATTCCAGAAAAATTAAATTGAATAATATTTTGCGTAAAAAAATTAATGTTGCAATTTTTAAAAAAACAAATTATGTATAGCCACAGGACACGCTTAAATTATCACGAAAAAAAAGGTATATAAAACATAGGTTTAAAAAAAAAATAGAAAATTTAAGTAATCAAGGCCAAGTAAGGGGGTAGGTAAACATTGATAAAAAAACACCCATTATATATTATATTCTATATATTCGTATAGATACATCATATGTGTACAACGTAACAGCGTGATGACGTAACAATTTTTTAAATAAAGATAACAACTAAATATGTGTATAGTTCATCGGTTTTCTTTGAAAACGTTTTTACGTTCAACATCAACTGCAGCCCAGGAACAAATAAAAAAAAAGATTGAAAAACAGTTTCGACATTTTGTTTTAAACATTTATATCTTATATACTCTCTCGTCATATTTCAAGTGATGTAGAAGATAGTTTTATTCTGTACGGATTTAAAACCATTAGCATCTTGGAATGTCAGTAAATTAACTTAGAAACTAAAATCTAAGGCGCTAAAATTATATAATGTTATACAGACAATGTAGTAATTGGTATCACGTGGTATAGTAGCAATAATGATTTAGCAAATCGGTCCATCTTAATCTATAGCTCTATAGTATATAATATGTTTTTTCAAAAAGTACCAAAGCGCCTAAAAGGATAAAAAGTTTAAAAAATTATGAGTTTCGATACCACCAAAATCCTATTTCAATATAATAGGACAGTAATTCTCAATCTTTTTTATTCATGTACCCCTTGACCTCTCATCACTGCTTTACGTAAACCTAACCGCTAATTTTTCCATTTTCATTTAAAATTATGTTACTATAACAGTATAATATTATACCGAAAACCCGATTTTTATTTGAGTGAAAAAATTATTAAGTTATTAAATATTTCGTAGTTAACAAATCATTTCAAATACATCACATTTTACTTATTTCGCCAATATCAGTTTTTTCTTCTCGTACCCCCAATGGAGAAACGCTGCGATAGGTTAATATGCCAAAATATTTTAATTTTACCCAAAAACGTGCTGTATATACAGAGTATTCAAATGGTTCGAAAACTTTTGCTCCATATTTTAACCATTTGCAGGCTTTTCAAACATTCTGTATACACCTGCAGCCCGTTTGCATAATATATGCTTTACTGGTGGGCGCTCGAAACGTTTTCGCATTTGCCCGTCATAATGATATGGTAATAATATGCATAGAGCGGGTGGTATCACGCGTATTTCGCCGTCGAGACGAGCGAATATTATAAACGGCACCGCGGGCAGCGAACGTACGGACGAGACGATAATTATTTCGCGCCAGAAAAAAAAACAGATCGTTGCCGTCATATCGTTTCCGTAGGAATAATTTTCATCCAACGTACCTGTTTAGGTTCACCCGAGAAACCCAACAATCGGCATTACCTGTAAACTATATTGTCCGAATTACGGTTTTTTTTTTTAAAACTGTCTTTTGCTTCCCTCAATCTGAGGGCCCCTCAGATATCCGGCGGTAAAGCGTTTCCACCACAATAGTCGACTCGAGTATTTCGGCCTTCCTCGGAACAAAAATGCACCACGCCGTCGAACACTTGAAATGTCCATGTGCAGTGTACAAAGACGCGACAACTCCAATCGCGGACGGGGGAGTAAACTAAAATCCAAAATAAACGTCTCACAGACAAATGAATGGGTGTACTAAAATACAGTGGAAGAGGTCTAAAGTTTTTTTTCGAGTTATCGACTTTCGGATTGTCCTGACTAGACCGTGTATAGCGTTCAAGTATAGCACGATTCGACTTTTATTCGGAAATAAACATAGATAACATTGGCAAATCATGTTCCGATAGTCATTTCGGTTGAAAAAAATCAATCTGCGATGATTATTTTTTTTTTTTTACGGCAGCGCGTAAATCGCCGTTAAAATAATATATTAGGCAATGGCTTCGGTGGTGTACGTGGCGCGTATAATATGCAATGTTATTTTAACGGGATGGATTTTTTACTAATCATTCGGTCCCTCAGGTGCGATGAACAACAACCCGGTGACCTTGCCACCGTCGTACGTCACCAAGTACAACAGGTTCGTGGACAACATACTCGGCAGGATCAACAAGATACTGAGGAAGAATTACGACCCGGTCAACGTGCGCCTGCAAACGCCCACGCAAACCACGGACAACAAGAAGAAGGGCACCACGCAAAAACCCAAGAACAAGAACAAAGTCGAGTCCAGAGAGAGGTAATATATTATCATCATTATTATTAGTATTATATTACGCTTCTATCCGCATATAATATAAGAACGTCAGGTATACGTCATAACTCATAACATTATGGGAACATATTATACTATACATCATATAACCGCGGTAACGATTTCAATATTTTCGTTATACCATTACTGCACATCGACATTTATATTATTTTTACAATGTCTCGACATTTTTTTCCACCCTTAATACGTGCCAATAGATTATTTCACTGGACCACCTGTAAATATATTTCTAGTAGGTATACTGTCATTATACGTTATTTTGGTGTACTGATCACGCATTTTATGCCAGTATTATAGCCTATTGTAAATTGCATATCAAGACAGTGAATACCGGCAGCGTGCTAATAGTACGGCAACATACTTCAAAATATGATCACGGTTCCAATCGGGTGAAACCGTCCGGACTTGTATAAACACCACATCGACGTACAAATAAATGCATATTTGTTTGGTGTATTTCAGTCGGAAACGCGAAATTTGATCCAACACATTATAAAAGCTAATAAAATATCGCTCACACTGTACAGTACGTTATGTGTCAACTTTCCATAAAAACCAAATAAAAAACTTTCCATCTCCGCGTGTGCACGCGTATACATTATAACTTTCTATTTTTAATGGTCGCGTCTGTCATAAAAATTACGCGCAGACGGGCTTTTAAATCACTTCTTACTCGTTATTCAAATATGATTGACATCAAAATACGGATGTGCGAGAATGTTTGGAGACAGAAAATACGCCGGCACGGTTAAAGACCTAGATCCTATATGGAAAGTGCTGTTCCGACGTATACTGTTCAGTAAACAATCGCGGTCATTCGTTTTTGTTTCTATAATTTTAAAACATTAACTGTTTTTATTGAAATAAAATATTTTCGTTGAAGCATTTCAGTCAAAATCTATCATAAAAAAAAAAAAACTATAAGTATGTAATAGTACAGAATTCTTATGAAAATGTAAAATTCAATTAAATAATTATACTGAAAAAATTATCAACGGCGAACATAAAATGTTAATCTAATACGTAACACGTGTAATACGTCCCTGAACGTTTTTATGCTTCAATTAGAATTTCGATTAACTATAGCAACTGCACTACCCTCTCATTAGAAGTCGAACTCGTGGCACGGCAGCCTCCTCTTAAGTTTACCTATCAGGCTATCACCACCATGTCAACGTTTCGTATATTCTACGATCGCAAAGCAATTTCCCAGAGATTCTCACACATTTTATGGTGTAACCGAATTTCTATTGTCCCGCTAGACACAATATGGTGAATGCGTATTTAATGAATCTCTTTCCCTCGCTCTCTCTCTCTCTCTCTCTCTCTCTCTCTCTCTCTCTCTCTCTCCGCGTACGTACGATGTATGAATGTGATGTCTCTGACTTCCAACGATTACGATCGAATTTTCATTTCGTGTATTTTACGTCGTCTGTTGCCGTGCTATGACGGCGGCACGTGTTCGTATGAATTTGTTTTACGGCGGCAGTAAGGCAACGGTGGAGGTCCTTATAAAACGCGCGTATCCAATTCGTTTTGATGCGACATTGTAATGTTGTCGAGAATTTAAGTGCGCGCTTAAAAGTGCGCAAACGTCGCGGAAAACCAATTACTACTCACAATACAATCGAGACGTGATAACAAAATCCGTCATGAACGTTTTACGTCCGTTCAAAACGCAATAACGCGCTCCGTCGCAACGCATAAAACACGTACACGTTATACGGACATTTTCGGATACACGCTTTGACCCACGACGACGCTTTCGACTGGTACTTAAGTACGAGTAGACCATTGCAGGTGGTACGGGGCCCGGACTGCGAATTATATGAATTAAGAACACAATAATCGATTATTTTAAAAATCGTGCTTTACGTGTCGTAACAATCCTCGGTAGATATTTATTTCAATGTCCGCACTACGATAGCTGTATACGGTGCACGTAGGTTTTAGTTCTCTTTCAACTATTCGTAATCGATGTGTCAGAAAACGTATAACGTTCCGAATTAAAATACGACTCAATTGTATTACTTGATACTTCACCGTTCACTACATTGTACACGGTTTATTCTAATATACGTATACACCATAACCATCGTTTTCAAACGGAAATGTATACATTATTTGTTGTGACACTGTGACAAAATTCTTTATGACAATCATTATAGTTAAAAATAAACCACTAGAAGCACTTAGGTGTCCGTGTTTGAAATCATTCAAAATTAAGCATATTCTTGTTTCTCGGAATGGGTGATATTCCGTTTTGTTAAATCGATTCCACGCGGACTGATCGTACAACGAACCGCGAGATAAAAAAAATACCGCGTCACAAGTATTACAATATATCACTCGGTAATTAAAAAATATTAATAAATCAAGAAGATAAAAAGAATATGTTTAATTTTTTGTTTTTGTTGTTTTTGCAACTGAGCAGTAAGAAATGAAAAATCGTTTTTTCGCATACCTATTACGTTTAGACTTTATGTTTTCAAGTTTCCAGGACTCTAGGGATTGATTTTTATCGTGAATATAGTTTATTGCTCCGCAGAGAAATGCGTATATTATGTTACCACCTGTTGCTACCGAACACTCTCATAATATGTGCAGCATAACGTTGTAAATTTACAATCTCAGTGCGTCCAAAAACCATATACATATTATACATACCCGACGCCCCGGCCCTGCGATATTTCAAGACGTGCGCGCGTAACGACCGACGATATAGTCACTGCTGCAGCGTGGTCTGTAGATTTAAGAAGTCTTTTAACTCTTTTCTGGTCTTGGCGTCGCTAAGTATAGGTCCCTCCATCGTCTCGAATCAAATATTTGCTACGGAACGCACATCACTGCGCGTTTCAGGCGTATAATAATAATATCTGCGGAGAAAGACCAAAAATCCGTCAGCGTATATAGGGGCTTATTATTGTTGTACTATGCGTAGACAATTGTTTCACACATTAACAGTTCGTTGGCAGTATGATTTTCGTCGAAAACAAAAGTGCAATATTTGGACATACCCAGGGCCCGATCATTCAAGCGGAACTTTTGGTGTGACCCAAAAGGTGTTACTGTATATTCTTTCTTCTTCTTTCGTTTGACAGAGTCTCGCTGTTATTACTGTCGTTTATTTCTTCCACCGACCGTCCCCTTTGACAAAACCAAAAGGGGTGAAATAAAATCGCGATAAAACCGCACCACCTACATTTTTATTAATTTAATATTTCTCTGTTCAATGTTTAATCACAATGTGCGGGTGAACATAATACTACTGATAATAATAACAATAGTAATAATTATAATCCAAATCGAAACACAGGGTTAATAACGTTTTTTTTTATTTTTAAAGCAACCCACAGACGAACGTGTCGTCGACGGCCAAACACGCAGCTGCTCCGGTATCTGCTGTAGCGGAAAAGTCAACAGGTGTGGTCGTCGCGGTACAAGAACCGACAGCAGTGAACGGCACGTCGACCCGAGCGCAGCGCAAGCACCACAAACACGGTAGAAAGTCCAGAGCGCAAAACAGCAAGCCCGCGAAAGGCACCAAGAACAAGGTAAACGTGACGACGAACGAAACAACCACGGCTAATGCATTACAAAACGGCTTTGTGGCGCCGAACCCTACGTTAAAGTTAGTCCTTGGCCCGACCACCATTTTAAAAATGTGGCTGGGGTACCGAGGGGACCTAACGGCTGTGGACTTGACAGGAATTCAGACCAGACTATGTACGATTAGATAGGTACACGATGAAAATGGAGGATAAATTAACGCATGTGTTGTAAAATAATATGCAGACATGTAAATACATCATACTTCGAGGCTTTGAGTGGTTGTATTAAATTTGGCCTTAGTATTTATTTATCTTTTTTGAAGTTCGGCTCCATCGAATCGTCAAAACCTAGCCAAATTTAACCAAAACACGTATGAACCTAACCGTAATATAGCAAATACCGAACATAACCGTTGCTGACTATTCATGCTACGTACCTATATACTGTTATCGGATAAGGCAATGATTATAACACTAATTTGACTCTTGTCTCGTTACAGCCCGTCGCGAAGCCCAGTCCACCCAGAGCCAGGGCCACTATGTACGGATTGAGCACTCTGCGCCGAGACGGGGACGTTATCGTGAACGTGATGAACAGCTATACGACGGTGAAAACCAAGTTTTTGGTCGGACCGCTTACATTAAAAGTCGAAAAAGAGGTACCGATATTATACAATTGTTTCACTTTTCACCTATCGCAAAATTCTTAAAACGTGGCCGTTTGCATACCTGTTATGGAGAGGGGGGGGGGTGAAATATTTGTGTACAACAATTATTAGCTTTAGTATATAAGTTGAGCAAAAAAATTCCCTAACATTTTAAAGATTTTGATGGAAAATGTGTACACATAGATGCTTAGACCATATAGGAGGCCTCAATACAAAAACGTTTGAGAAGCACTGTATTAAACGATATACACGTGCGCACGCATATATATCATGTTTAAATTAAATTCTCATATTCGGATAAAAGGTACAGCTGTATGATCATCATATGCTATAAAATCAGTACATGTGGATAATATTTATTTTATCTTCGACATTTTACGTCTCGTCGGACAACCGAAAACAATTTTACCGATTTTTCGTAATGATTTTCCGGTCAAAGCACGTATTATTTGAAAACTCAAAGTTTATACGCACAATAAAAATAAAAATCTTTCTATTCGCAAAGTATTGCGATACATCTTAATATCAAAATAAATATGAATATATCTATCGTGCTTCGTATATATACCATCACATCGCATATTTTTATCTATCGATCGACATTTATTGTTGTTTGATATTTTGAAAATACATTTCCCATACACGTATATGATATATTTTATACGTATTGGAATTCGTACGGAGAAAAAGGTTTTCCATTGAAATATTCACGTCGAAAATTGCCTACTGTGTAAATCGTACAAAGAAAACTGATATTAAATACAAATATATTGTAACTCGTAGCAGTATAAAGCAGTAACGTATGGTTTTGGAAAATCATTTTTTAATGACTTTATACAATATGTTAATACGCGCACGAAAAAGGTCCGGCTAGGGGTTATGTCTATGGGCATATTATAATATTTCGCCTTATTTGCGTTTCATTTTTCACGTCGTCTGTACACCAATCATACCTGCAGCGATCTACCGCGCGGTGGTGGCGTGAATTAAGAAAAATGTAGGTACTTGCGCGCACATAAATCGATTAAGGTTTAAACGTGGAATTATAATTCGTCGTGGCCCATTCCACCCTACTTAGTTCTAGTGGCCATCTACGTCACAACCAATTTGGGTGCGAAAAAAAAAAAGAAATAACCTTTTAAGTGGGTTGGTTATACAGTCGGAGCGAAATAATTTGTACCGCCAACACAACACGAGGTTTTTTTTCATGATAAAACGTCTAAAATAAATAGAGCGCAGGTAGGTTCTTTATAAATAAGTTAAACTCATCCACACAGATCCAATCGATTTATAACAACTTGATTACCTATTGTCGAAAATGTTATCCTTGACACCGTGGAGATACTTAGATTGCTTTAAGATTCGTCTTGTTGGTTTATTTAAAATATATATATAAAAATTTGAACGATATCATTTTTTTTTTCCTCGTCCGAGTGTATTATATATTTTGCATTTATCCGAAACTAACTTATTACTTTTTAAAAGTTTGATGAAAGAAAACGGTTGGAAATTAAGCACTTTTATGCTTCAAACTTAATATATTTCTGTGGAAAATTATACAATTTTTTTTAAGACGATTTTGTGAAATATTAAAAAACAATCTTCCGGGAAAAGAGAAGAAAAAAAAACAACAGCTTAAAGTTTCTAAACAGAAGACGTAATATTTCAAGTAGAGTTTGTTGCGAAAATAACATGAAATTATTCAGTTATACCAACGTTGAGCGCACGGTAATATTTTACTTAATAGCGTTATAAGTTATTGCATTTCTAACTAGGTACACAGTATTCGCATCGTATTTCTTGACCGTTCGTGTTGAGTGCACAGCAGGTATACATAAGGCGCGTACGGTAAATGTCGCGGCATTAGCCCCGCGGATATTTAACCGATAATATAACACAACAATAACGCATACTATACCCAGGCGAACACATGGGTACACCTGTGTACATATCCTATATTCCAGCGAAACCTTTAGAGACGTTTCACAAAACTTTCTCGACTCGTCTTCATATTTTATTCGTATGTTTACGCGCGGAAAAATAATCGTGTATTATACGTGTTACAGCTCGAACCGCAGTGCGCAGCATTTCGACATAATGCTGCGTGTGGTAGCTCGCCCCCCCCTCTCCTATATACGTACGGAGTGTACGTTTTAAAGTTTAAAAGTTTCAGCCATATATTATTTAGGATCCGATACAAATCGTATGTACTTGGTCTTTATTGCTTTGAGCGGTTCGAACAGCGTATAACTGCGCGATACATGTGTAATGTGTGTATTATTGAGAAGCGAGCAAACGATAAGATCTGCGCCTTGCCGTACCAGTAATAATAATAATAACGGAAAAACAACGGTTTTCGTACACTTCGATAACAACATTTTATTATTATTATTGTTGTTATTATGCAATAGGGATGTGTGGGGCTAGTTGTTACAAAATGTATAAAATTATATCATTCATTCATTCATTTGCAACTAAATATTTCTGAACATTTAAAAACATATAAACGACATAACAATTGATATGAAAATAAATGATTAAAATATTTGATTTTAACTCACAAACTTATTTTGTAACAAATTGCCGATTTTAATGTAACAACTAGACCCAACGATCACATATTACAATAACCAATCGTATCACATAACAACTCTTCTCAAATGACTTATTATCTGGCTAAACTGTACATTACGAGCTGAACAGTGTATTGAATAGTTATAAACGAACTTTAAAAATATTTATCCCGGTCGATTGGATGCAGAACATAAAATGTAGCTTTTATGTTTTTAGTACAATTTTCGCTAAAAACATGAAATCAGAAATTAAATTTTGATTATAATGACGGAAATAGAAAATATTGAACTGACACGTCACATGCACAAATTATATTGCCAAGTAGATTACGAAGGGTAGCACTGATACATTTTTTTTACACAAATATGTTACAACTTACCCTTGTTACAACTAGCCCAACTCTTCCTTACTACTACTACAACAGTACAACTGTAGTAACATAATGATATTTCGACGTGTAAACCGAAATGAAAATGTTTAAGAGGGATGCAAAAATAAAAAAATCTTAAACTCGTGAGGGGAAAAGGATTTTACGGAAAAGTGAATTTAATGTAAATTACGTGCGCACCGGATAAAGCGCGTTTCGGGTCTGATATCATAAATTTAAACGCCACCGCCGAACCATGACGGGATGACGATGAAGTGCGTGTTTTCGTTAACGATAGCTGTTGCAGGCCGAGTATATATTCATAATATACACACTTGCACTATATTACTATAGAATTTTTCTTGAAAATTTGCCTCCGGACTCGCGTAAATATTACTGCATATAACATAACATAAGTGTATTATTATAATATGTATTATTCGTAGAAAAAACAGATTGAGTGCATCGGAATTATCGTTCACTTTACGCCCTATATACAGGGTGGTTTTCGTTTGAAAGTTGTAGGCGCAGGCATTTAACATGACCGCTTGGTAAGTAAGGCACGTGCAGCATATCCTTCATGATATTATACTGCAGTTGCATCGATGGGTTCAGAGTGCAACAAATGTTTATAACTACAGGGTACGTTTGAAAATGTCACGTAGAAATTAGAGAAATTTTCAACATTAAGAAATACACGTTTAGTATGAGTGCATTACCCTGTTCATTTGTTCTCAAAAACTAAATAAAAACACAACATTTTACAACCCATTCCAAGTTGATAAAAACTAAGAATACACTGCGAGGTGTAAACCAATTGACAATGCTTTTTTTTACGACATTAAGCATTCCAAGCAAAGATCTAACACAAAAATCATCTTTGATTTTTCTTATTTCAAATAAACTCTATACTATAATAATATTTTTCTTACAATTTAAACAAGATATATACGTACACCTATCACTATATAGCAATTAAGTAATTAAAAATCAAATATAAATAAATAAAAATACAAATCCAAAGCAATAATATTTCTCGTACACGTATCCACAGTGCGCGTGTTATACGAAATTCTTAACTAGTATCTTGTCTTCCACGTTTTATACGACCTTTGCATAAATATCATCAGCGATTATGTTTTTAGCTCAAATAAAAGCAATTGTGTTTTATAAAAATATACTTATCTTCTATACACCGTACGAATGTATTCATACCGACGCGTTTGTAAATAATACTATACGAACGCTGACCCTAAGGCTATTTCTCTATCGAGCCGCCCTGAGAATAAATTTGATTTTTATAATATTTTACAAATATATTTTTCAAACGTTTCTCTGATATATTTTTTTTTTTTTGTGCGGATAAGACGTCACGACCCTATACATCACATCGCAGTTTAAATATTGTATAATACATGAGTTCCACAACCACTTTTACACATAGTAAGTAGGTACACCGCGAGTACAAGAACAAGGACGACAATGACGTCCAGCGGTTACACGAAACGTTTTCTTATTATTACTTCGTTATTTCATTTGGTTTATTATCACCGTTATTGTACCATGTTCGTATTTAACACGCATTTATTATGTATATATAATATTTACATATATATTCGTCACTAATCCATGTTTTTCTTATTTTTTTGTTTTGTTCGCAGTTCGGACGAGGTGCCAAGAAGGAGCTGAGATCGGCGACCGCCACCACCGGAGAGCTGATCGGCCGGCTTAACATGCGAGTGCTGAACGGCGGCGCTGCCACGCTGCACTCGATCCGAGTCCACCAGCCGAAACAAGTACACGAAAATGTTTTCCGACAGACACGGATTAACAATAACTATTATTATTACTATTACATAAACACGTCATCGTAACGTTATCGACGGTGGTGGGTCTAGTTCGCCGGACGGGAAGGGACGGGAGAGCTCACTAATTGCTTCTCGGTACGGTCGAGTCTTACGCGATTACTTGTGAAATGATTGTGTACGTCACGTCACGGCGTCATCCCACGCGCATATATATTTATATGTTTAGAGGCGTAACTGCGAGCCCTCGTGTTACGAAAAGGGCGAGGAAAATCAAGCGGCTCTTGTCCATTTTCTAACCTAACCTTTTCCTCGGCGGAAATCCGCAGCAAAGGCTTTTATCCTTAACGCGTGTACGTGGTTCTAGAAAAAATAAAAATAAAAACACTTAAACGTTTTCATTAGTAAATGGTCCAAACCCTCCGAGCCCCTGGTTACGCCCGGAGCCGGATAGGTTAGGTTAGGTATAAACCCAACAGGGCGCCCGTATGATTTTATAAATATAATTCGACGACAAGAACAACAAAATAAAATCAGTCCACGCCATTGCGCAGGGACTTATGTGGGTTCCGCTTGTCATCATCGGGGGTACCCCGAACAGATTTTTCACCCGGCGGCTATCGCGCGCATTATGATGATATGTTCACGTGTCCGTCGCGATGACGTGCATGGAACACGCGGCCAAGTGCAGATTTCGAAAAAAATCGTTTTCGAATCCCACTCGGAGCGGTACTTGCGTCCGATTGCGCACCTCCGCCGGAGCGTGAACGCCGATGAAAGGTAAACGTGCATACGCCGAGTAGGACGTCGGATACCTTATATTCATGCACCGTGTGCGCACAACACCCGAACACAAATATCATATTATGCATAGTATCGAGTGCTCGACGCGCGTGAATGTATTTCCGAACGGTCAGTGGAATGCATTTATTTTCACGGGCTTAGAGCGGTCAGGTACACGGGCCGAGGGTTTTGCGCGAACGCAACCGTCCGTATATATTTGTTGTACATGCGGCTGGTACGGTTTTTTTTTCTTTTTTTTTACGCGCATTACTATGCATGCTATGCAATACCATACGTATATCGATGACCGAGAGGCCGAAAGTTGAGCGTCCTTATTTCGCATCCAAAACCGTATTATATAGGCACGTGGTGTACACGAGTCCTTCCGTCAACTCTGGGTCGGCCGGTCGATTTTACCGTTTTGCAAAAATAATACCCGCCAACGACCGAAATCATCATTTCTTTATTTCCACGCCCGACGAACATTCATTTCAATCCATCTTACCGATCTACGAGTCGGATACGCGTTATTCGGTGTGCAAACAATAATAGGACGTAGGTACGTCATGAAAATGATAAATGATTGCCGAGACGTCAATGTCACAAAAACAATTTTGCACACTATCGCGGATTAGAATATACAACCCGATGGTGCTCTTCGGAATTTACTTATAACTCAATTCAACTTGACCGCACATACGAGGAATTAAATTATTGAACAACTCTTTTTGCCAAAACTATTATTACGTCAAATAATGATATATTGTGTATTTAATGTACACGAGTGTCATTTATATGAAAGAAAATTAATGGAATTCATATAAATTATTTAAAAATGTAGATGATTATATTGTATCTGCTCAGTAAATACTTTTTCCCCCATCAGTGGTGACACTACCCAGAGATTGATTTTTGTTTTGTTTTTTGAAAACTGCATGGCTTGAATAGAAAGTGCAACATCAGATGTTGTCTATAATCTGTGATATAACTGTATGCAACACGTTTGAAACCCATCAAAAACATTCTGACCTACTACAAGACGTAGCCAACTCGTTAATACCAACCGAGTGAGCGAAAGTTTGAACGCCGCATTGTCTTATAAAGTTTTTAAAAACAAGTCCAAAAACTTTTCCGCTAAAAATTAAAAAACTATTCAAATGCGCTATAACCGTGATTTTTACAGCTCTACCCGTGTAGCCATCGATGTACTGTTTATTGAATGTTCTGTTTGTCGGGTGCTATTCGTTTACTCGTATTTCCACATTCCTAAAAAAACTCGTTCCAATCCTAATTTCTTCCCAAATGTTAAATTAAACACCTTGATAACCGTTTGGATTTATGTTAAAATAGAGATTCAAAAACAACAACAACTATCGTAATCAGAATAAAACCAATTCCAAAGAAATATTTTTAATACAGTCAATACGGATTTCCGACAAATTGGTGAACTGAAACGTTTCATCCGTTCGACTGAAAACTTGCGATACACGACATTGTTTGCTCCCAACACGGTTTAAAAGACATTTGCGAGAGGGGAAACACAACTATGTTATTTACGTTCGTATCGCTGAAAATAATAAAGAGTCAATTCACGTTCCCGTGCCTATAAAAATCATCATTTAAGCGTCCGTTCCGTTTTTCGTCCGTCGAAGATGGATTCGATTCCCGGCACCGTTCCTCGCCGCAACGGTCATTATATTATCGTGTTATATTAAGCTGTAGTGCGGAAGTGCTGTCGACCGAACGCTTCCGTCGCCATAACGATACGTGTACACGTCGTGTGTTACGTGCACGCGTACCTATATTTAACCCGGACAATATCGTAAGTGCACAATTCAATGCGTCAGTACCAGTGTGACTTGTCATATCGCGCGGCAACAGCGCGAAACGCGATCGGAAGCAACTAGTGGGCGCGCCCCACACGCATCGCTCGTCGCGAGAGGCGCGGGTGGGCCGCGTGCTTTGCGCGTCATACTTTGTGTCGGCGACACCCGGTGAAACGTTTGCCGAACGTTAATTCTTAACGGTTTTAGCTGCAGGTCGAGAGCCCGGACGACCACGACAAGACTAGGGAGTACGTGTGGAGACGGTCCAACATGATCGCACACCTCGTGTCGCAGAAACTGACGTTCGCCACAAAGTCCATGTTGCAACCGGCCCCGCAAAAGACGGCCGCTAAAGCATAACTTAGGTGTGTACACAATAACAGTATTCATTCCATATACGTAAAAATATAAATACCATGATATCACATCACGCGGCGCGATCGACAGCAGCAATAGTTACCCATACGCGAGGGGATTTTATGACGGATTTGGTCTCTGGCGGATTAAATCCCCTAAAATGTCCTATCGTGTGTGGTGTTCTAGGATTAAGTCCGTCTAGTATAAAATCCGACAGATTTAAACCGACGGATCAAATATCTCGCTTCTCCACACACTAAGAGCCCGGATCCGGCGGACCTTGATAAGAATTTTTCTTTTATCATTATCATTATTATCATATAATAGCTGTAATCGGTCGTATAAATCCGCAGATCTTTCAGAACGTCTTGAAAGACCAGAGGACTAGGTCCTCAGTACAAAAATCAACGGATTTCCTCCACTAACCCACTGGTGGATTTGCTACGCGAAAAGTAGCGGACTTTTATTTTCACGTTAGTGGACACACCTTAGGATCTAGTCCGACGAACCAAATCCATCGAGGACCTAAGGATTTAGTCCGTTAGACCAAATCCGTCATAAAATCCTCTCGTGTATGGGTACCTAATGCGTCGTACAATGTACACCGATGTTTGCGTAAACGTATGCCTGTCGAAGGGCAGCTTTGAGGGCTTGCCCCCTCCCCCCCTCATCTCACTCACCCCAGGATTTTCGACTCGGTCGCGTCACTTATGTTATGAAACGTATAGTCACGGATCACTCGGTGATTTTTTCAGGGTATAATTTTAATCGACTAAATGTCTGACCGTGAAGGTGTCTTATAGTTTCCTTACGTCTAACAGATAATGTGGGTATAGATGCATCGATGATAGTACGAATTAAACGTTTTACATTTCTTCGTGGCGTGTACAGTGTATACAAATCACAATTATTAATGAAAATTACTAAAAAAGTTGACCTGAAAACGATTTTCGTGACCTATATTATTTACTATGTTTTACAATGTATTGTAATAACTTCGTTCTTGCGCAACCGTCTCGAAAACGAGTTTAGTGAAAATACTGACAGAACCTCAAGGGACCACCTTTTTCGGGTTGGTGAATTGGCTTTTTCTTTGCACAACGCAGGACGTATGTGTATGCCTTGCAGGATCACAACTCCGATTATAGCCAAAGTCGTGCACGCACTCGTATATTGTAAAGAAGAGCATAATTTATAATATTTATTTCTTCTGTATAAAAATCAATCAACTAGTGCGTTTATTTTAGTCCTAAAAGAGAAAGATAACATGTAATATTATTTCAATATGTATACGATCATGTATTAACTTGTCTGTAATATCAACTGCTACCCAACTATAATATTGTTAAACTGCAAACAACGGTTGAATCAGGTATTACATATCGTATTATTTGTAAAACGTTTAGCGGCTATTCGTAGACCGGATTGTACCTAAACGAAATACAAGATTGTTTTGCAACCGTTATCGTGTATTTCGATGGTATTTTTAACCGTCGAAATCGGCACTTTTCACCGTCAGCAATATAACGCAATACAATAGTACTGTTGTGCATACAGTACATACAGTTTGATGATTTTTTTCTCGTTTTCTATTACCTTTACAGTTGTGGAGTTCATAGTTTGCTCGCCTAGGACTGGTGAAAGTGTTAAATATTTGTAAGACACAACGTCATAATATTATTGGATCGAGCAAATCGAAAAACTTTTTTATAAGCATTGACGGGCTTTTATATCAACATTTTCACGCAACTGCATTATAGCTATACCAGTGATACATTCAAAAGTATCAAATGATATATCCGTGTAACAGAGCACATAAGACCGCGATATTGTGTTGCTTTAAACAATATTGAGGCACTGACATAATATTTCAACTGCAAATGTATACGGATATTGTAAATTATACCTAACTTCTTGTTATTAATTCATGTTTTTAGAAAATTACCATCTTATAGGAGGTATTGTGAATTCGAAAAACTAAAAATAAAAATGTTAACTCACCAACATCGCGCGGGATCGTTACGGACGATTATACGTCGACGAACTGTACACGAGGACTACTGAGGAACGAATAATTTATCCGTTTGTCTCTGTCGCCGTTTAATCTCGACACGGGGGATGAGACGGGGGCTGTCAACCCTACGCGACAGTCCGGTAACGCCGACGGTTAGGTCAGAGAGATCTATCTACCGTTCGTTCGCTTTCAGAAATCATCAAATTGTCACGCTCGGTCCGTTTTTATCTGTACACACGTCCCCGTGCTCGTAGTATCCGCGGCGAAAGTTTTGTTTTTCTCACCCGCCAACCGGCTATGCCACATATTTGTTCAGCCGATTGCCCACGCGCCGAGTCGGACGAGTTGGTCGGGTCCATATTCAACGTGTGTTCCGGTTCACTGCGCCTATCGCGCAACCCCTACGTCGCGAGTGGGCTTTTGCTCCGACGAACCATTTCCCGCGAAAGTTGTTACCGTTATATTGTAGTGTTTATTTTCATATAGTATAATATAATATAGAACCGTGAGTCCCCGATAAACCGGATGATACGAGATTTTCCTAGAGCTGATAACCGCTAACGCTTTACTACATATACGCTACTTGAGACGTGGTCTCCGAACACACGCATCGACAGCGCAATAACGACGTAAATAGCGGGCCGTTAGTTTCGAATTAGGTTGGTAAAATATGAACGTTTCCTTGATGGGCAACATCATTTCTGGCGATCCGGCCCCGTTTCGAGTGCACCGGAATGGCGGAATATAATAAGACCTGTGTTCATTTGTTGTTGTTCGAATAACTATTTATACCTTTGGTATTCTAATGCACAGTACGGCGCACAAATAGAATCCGAGCTGAGAAAATTTATACGATCGACAATCGGATTGTTTTCACGTACCACCCAAGACACGTTATTGTTATTGTTCATGTTCATTTGTCACTGCTACTCTACTACATGTTACAGTATTTTCATTATAGACTGTAACAGGTAATATTATTGAACGCGTTTTAGGCGTGTAAATGTTTGGTTGCCTCTCTTTCAACTTTTGCTGACTTTAGACTTGGTCTTTCCGTCCCGCATCGCATATTATTATAAATAATTGTATACGCTAACGTATTTTTTTTTTTTATATTGAGATTTATGGAGGGCAAGGATTACGATGGCCGACCGATTTCAGGATTTTTATGAGGGGGGGAAAGAAGATAAACTTACTTTGAGATAAATTTTGGTTCTTTCTATCCATTTAAAATAAATTTGACGGAGATGGAGCGTATACAACATATATTACGAAGTCTGTTATGTACTTTATTCTCATCCACACCCAACCATATTTTGCTCTAAAGTTTTTCCCTGCTCTCTCGTCCCAGGCCCTGACTTATTTTCCATTTAATACTTATGGGTTTAGTTGTTTGCTGTACTGTTGTACTACTTAAAACTTAATTTATTGAATTTTTGATTTTCAACATAAAGCTAAAAACAAAAAACTTTAAAAAAAAAATGTTCAAGTGGGCTCTGGTCGTCTTACATTTTTTTGCAAAGAAGAAATTTGTTTTCACGACGCCGAAGGTTCGATCACAAGGTTCAGTGAAAAGTAAAATGTAGCCACATACTGTACATAGTAGTCTCGTGCGCATAGAAATTAGCCGATTTTTTCCGAGCATCGTTAAGCGACGGACGAGAAAGGATTTATGAAAAAAATAAAACAACTTTGAAGGAAAACCGCATGCCGGGCGTTTTACGCCTGCCAGGACGATGCTGTCGGCACGTAAATGCAAAACGTTCGCGGAAAAGGTTCGGGGTGCCAGCGATCTTTTGTTTGGTTTTATATACCCAGGCATTTCGGGAGCGTCACGTCTCCTGCACCGGAAACAAAAACGTCTATGTGATTTTGTGTGTGCGTGTTTTTTTTTTACGATTTTAATAACATTGCACATAACGAGAGGATAAAATAAAACGGCCGTGGTTGCTTCGGAAGAGATGATTTCTTTATAACGTATACATACCAGGAAACCGTTTACACCTTGTTGTAAGCGAGTGTGTAGTAAAATGTAGCTGCGAAACACCGTTTGCAATGAATAAACGAATTTATTAAAAAATGTTTTCTTTTTCTTTTTCAGAAATGGAGTTCAACAGTACTCAACGGCTGATTAAATGTTAAGATTTTTTCACTATATTTATTAATTTATTAATTTATTTATTTATTAAAATGCATAATATGTATTTAAAATATCAGTACGAAGACATTTCGAAGAATAAATATTATATTCTACACTAAATATTGTTCGCATTTTTCATTTTTTTATTTTTCGGTGATTGGAAGTTCTCTGCTTATCATATAACGCTGCTACAACTTTAAACTAGATATTTTATCTATAATTTCTAATAATCAGAATATACTTGTTTTAGAAAATTGCACATTATGTACGTTTTATATCTCTTTATTAAATTAATCGTGGTTGTATGTGTGTACGTGAATAAAATATAACGTGTTATATTAACATTAATGACCACAATAGTAACTAAAATACACCGTTTGCCGCTAAAAAGAAGCGTGGGTAAACCAATTTATCAAAATCTCGTTAATTTATGATCGTTATTAATTTGTTTATAAAATTTTACCAACTACATTTAATTAAATCATAGCATAGGTGCGTATGTACTCGAGTGTACATTAGGGTGACCATTTCTAAAAAAATTAAATACAGGACAAAAATAATATCCATAATATTTTTAAATTAATATGTATTATTTATAACTCGTACATTTTTTTTTTGATTTTTATCGTAAAAAATACAATATTTAACTATCAAAGATTAAAATTAAATACACAAAACTTTATTTTGAAAAAAATAATATAACATAATTAAATTAAATTAACTCTTTTTATAACTTCATCAGATCCTTTATTCATGTTACTTTACTTAAAAAAAAAAAATTGTCAATTCATTTTGATGACGATTGTTCTGATATTTCTTCACTATTTGATGTTTCGTATTTTTCTGATGAACTAATTAAATTTAACAATTCAGGATGTTCTAAAAGAAATGCATGAAATTCAATACACGACATATCTTTAAAATGTTGTTTTACAATTATAATTGATCTAATGGTGATTACAAGAAATCGATTTTTCTCATCTGTCCATAAGACGTTTGTAATTGAAAAAACTCTTTCTACCGACGCATTAGTTCCGGGAATAGCCATTGAATCTCTAAAATTATCGTAAAATATTTAATGAAAATTTCGGTCGGTAAATATAACTACACAATTATAAATATACTATTATAGTATACGCCACCAACAACAATGTGATGTAACAATAATTATGGTAAAAACAAAAATACAACTGTAGATTAACTGTAGATTACAAGTATAGATTATTATATTATTCTATTCAATAATGTTATACAAAAATATTCACAATAAAATCAATTTCAAAATTTTATGAATTAACAGTAAGTAGGACAAAAAAAGGATTAATACGGGACCAGACTTGAAATTACGGGATAAAAAGCGTCCTGAGTGACGTTTGTCAGGACAACAAGACACGAAGCCGAAATAAAGGACAATCCTGTATAAAACAGGACTTATGGTCACCCTAGTGTACATAAAATAATACTGGTTGTATCTATGTATCCAATAATACATACATACATAATATGTATACAATCTCATACACAAATACTAATATACATATCATATATTTGTTTGTAGTTCAAGTTATCAAAAAAATATTGTAGACAATAGTTGCTTTTGTTGTGCGAATAATATAATAGAAATGCTGAAACCGAAAATTAAATGAATTTGGTTTAAAAAATAAAATAAAATTAGCAACTACTGTTCACAGGTATCCTCGGTACATTATTATCAAAGGCGAGTTTTATATGTTTACCAACACACGGCTGTGTCATATTTTATTAATTAAAATTTTTACTTTCCGAAAATCGTTTTTAAATTAAAACCATTCCTAGCATTTTACTCGAAGCGGTATCGAATTATTATTTTCTGGGTCCATGGTTGAAAGCACGGTATATTAAAATGTACCGTGGTTGAAAGCTTGCCATGCCAACCTGCTGAGTGTAAAGTCAAAGTCGAAGGATGTACGTAGCAGATTATCATCGTCAATGAAATAGAATATTATATAGTCAGCTTTCTGGCCGTCTGCGTGTAGGTCTAATGGCGTGGCTGACGAGTGACGAAGTAGAGACCGACGACATGCATACGATTTGGCGGTAACACATTTTAGTAGTTAGACCTTGTAAAAGCTGCAGGTTTCGCGTTTTATTTCTGACCGTAAAACCGCATAAGTGCACTACCGCCGATAATACGACGAATAATGATTAATATGCATAATAATTGAATAGACAATAGGTGTTAAACAGATAAAAACGAGCGTGTACAATGCTTTCAAAGTGTACAGCACTTTAATACTAGTAACTGGTGATCCATCAATAACGTGTAAGAAAAATAAATAACCGTTTTGATGTCTGCTTGAATAAACATCATGATGTCTTAAATACTAAAAATACTATGAAGTATAATATGTTTTAATGTATAAACTGCTATACTTCTATGACTATTATAGCTTTTGGAAAATGTTAGACCATGAATTTAACAAAGGATATCTCATAGGCTGCGTACGAATTGATTCCCGGGTACCTGTTTACCTGCACCGACACCGTTGAGTTGATTCCCGGGTCATTAGAGGGTACGTACGAGTTGATTCCCTATTGTTGTATATCAATTATCAATAGATTGCACGAGTAAAAATTGTACGACCGTAAAGAGTTCGACCGTCACACACAACTTGCTCTTATGTCCACCGAGACCACGCGCGAATTTACAAAAAAAAAACGTATATTAAATGCAGGAGTAATGGAACTAAGAAATCTAAAAAACAACAGGAAAAACAAATTTTTTTAAGAGAAGAGATGTCACTGTATACAGGTAATCTCATTACCAGATACCAATTTATAAAAACAATGTGTTACAAATTTTTACCAAATTACTAAATTTTTTTATATTTTTTTACCTAGTTACTACTAAATGTTTTTAATAATAATTTTTTACCTAATTACTACTAAATGTTTTTAATAATAATTTTTTACCTAATTACTACTAAATGTTTTTAATAATAATTTTTTACCTAATTGCTACTAAATGTTTTTAATAATAATAAATATAATATACTCGTAATTCAATAAATAATTAATAAATAAAAATTGAATGATTTTCAAAATATGAAAAAACTAAAAAAAACATTTTTGAGAAACTTGTCAGTTAACTTCCTCGTGGTGTTATATTATTATAGGCTGTATATTTTACTAAATATTGAATAAAATATCTAATGACCTGGGAATCAACTCGTACGTACCTCTGAATGACCCGGGAATCAACTCGTACGTACCTCTTAATGACCCGGGAATCAACTAATACATGATAAAGGTCTCGGGAATCAACTCACCTATTGCGATCTCATAAGTTATAATTATTTCATTTCGAGATATATCTTTATGGTTTATGGTACCTATTTTAATACAAATCAACATAATATTAATTATAATTTCATATTTCTGTTTTCGTTTATCCTGTGGTATATAATCGTAATGATTTGGCGGCCATGTTTAGGATTAACAGCGTCGGAAACGTCAGACGGAATAAAACTTAATAACATTTAACACTGTACTTCAACATAACGCACAAACACACCTCGAGATTGCGTTGGATTACTTGGAAACTATCTTACGATAATAAGATTTTACTGATAATTATAAAATCAGCGAATATTTTACACATCATTTTATATTATGGAGTCTATATTGAATTTGGAATGACGTATAAACATATGAGTGCAATATTTTTTAGTTTTTAGTTTTTCTGTTAAAAGTTTTTTGGGTATATAATATAAATATATATACACAAAAGTTAGACATCAAGTCCCTGTATGTATTGAAAGTTGGGTGGACAGTTATTTACAAAAGTTCTTTTTGAAATTTCCCAGTAGATTTCAAGAAAATTGCAAACAACTATACCGAGAACAATGATGTGGACTACTAAACCTATTTGATACAATTTGTTTTAGCTGCATTTCAAAAACAATGTAGAAAATATCAAATTTGATTAATTAATATCAGTTCATAGTGATTAATATAGATATAATTGTTTGGACTGATTAGAGCTTTGGTTCGAAGAATATTAATTTATATAGAAAATAGAACAATAATAAACTACACTATAAATGATATATTTTTACAATGTAATAGCCAGTAATACCATTGATATTGCAGAATAAAATAAAAATTATAATATATTTAGCGAATAGTAAAATGATGACGTCTTGTTGACGATGACGCGTTGAACCCGATTCATGACAATATGAAAATTAATCATTACCATAACGTGGTTTTTTCCGGAAATCCAGATAACGCAGGAAACCACAAGCTGTCGACACACTGATAAGATGTCATTGAACTATTGGTGAATATTAAAAAAATATCAATTTATATTTTATTTATAACGAATGTATTTCCATTGAAGACGAACACAGTGACACATTTGTAAATGTTCACTGCAAATCACTGAAATCTGAACTCGGAAATCCATCAAATCTAAACTAATTGCATGTCGTGAATATATCAGTTTCAAATCGGAAGTTTTAAAAGTTTTATATATTTGACCGACCTGTCGAACATTGTGCAGCCTAAATACAAGCGCGTTCGCCATCACTCATCAGTCATTAGCCGGAATTATACATACCTCGTTTACCGTTCGTCGACTGTACTCTATACACTTGGTTCCGTGCTGTTATATTGCCATTGCTGTTTCTACTTTTTAAAAATATTCAACGCTTGGTAAGTCGATGTTTTATAATGAAACTCGTATGCACATAAACACCATCGCCGTGCTGTTGATCAATTTGAATCCGCGGTTGAGTCGCAACACTTTCTGGTTGTCAAATTTAAATCAATTCAAGTCCAGTCAGGGAACTGCGATCTGCGATGAGCCTTTCGGCACCCAACGTGCTCAATTCAAAGAGCTTTATTTATACGCATCATCGAAAGCTTCGGATTATTGTACAGGATGGAGATGACTCATGACCAACGGTGTATAATCTATTGTTAGTTAAGTTGCGCTTTATCTTATTAATTGAAATACAAAACCAAACAACGACATTATTAAGTCAATATTGAATACATACAGTCTGATAACGACATAAATTGACAATTTTGCGTGATCGAAGATTCTATCTTTATTCAACCGCGATCTGTGGATTCCATTCGCTCTTCTCTCTGTCTTCCGTTTTTATTTTAATTTGTATAATACTATAATATCAAATCGAATTATTGGGTAAAGATTTTGTTTTTACGTGATGTATTAAAGCCGTGTTTACACAAAAACCATATAACCATATAGCATATTGTGTCAACGTGGACAATATTTACAGCTTTTGTGCGAACAGTAATTTATTTATTTTAATTTTAAAAGTTTTGGGTAACCATATAATTAACATTATAATGCGCACACCAACATTTGGTGTCGGTACGCCTATATTTATCTAAATAAGTAATACGCCAAGTTATTAATTATTTCGGAATTCAACTCGGTGAAAACTTTCTCGGTTACTTTTCACCGCTGTCCCATAATTTATTCTAATAGAATATTATTGTCTCGTTGTTTAAAAGGGTGGTAGGTACGGTTTTTAAATTTAACTTGGATAAAACATAGTTTACTTTCATTTTATGACATTTCTGTGCGTATAAGACACCGAGAAATCGATATCTGACTAAAATTGTAGGTAGGGTAAAAATAGGTAAATTTGATACAAAATTTGGCGATACCAATTAAAATTTAACGAAATATGATGTACAGTGTACACTAAATGCTTCAATTTAATGAATTGACCGTAAAAGAAATAAAGTGAAATTAACGAAACACCATTATTAGTAGTAAGTTCTGAAAACTTCTTAGTGCAGAGTCCTTAGATAGATATAAGATTATACATTTAAATGTTGTGTTTACACAAAATATAGTATAATAACTGATTTATTTTATTATTATTTATATGTTCAATATTGTAAAATAAAATTTATTCAATATATAATGAATATATTAATTACAAATATTATATTATATTACGAACCAATTCAAAACAACCGTATTTTATTGAATTATTAGAAATTTCTTAAATGGAATTATTTATTTTTTTAATTCAAAATTTATATTATAACATTTTGAAATTATTTTGAGTTGTTATGTGTACTGTGTATTCGATTACTATATTTTTATACGGCTTGATTTATATTTTATTTGGTCAACTGAGCAAACTGCTCGAATTGATAATTTTTATGTTCATATATTTCTCATTTTCCACGGTATCAATTGATATTTTTTGTGTATAGTAAAAGAAGATTGTCAACAACTACCATTGTAGAAGTAAAAATATATAATGATTTGTGAAAGCTTTTGTTAAATATTAAAATGCATTTCAACAAAAAAAAACATTTTTAGAGCGTATATAATATATATTATCAGTTTTGTATATTATTATTTTTTATATAATACACATTTAGTAAACATAAAAGCTTCTTTTTTCAATGATTTCATGAGCTTTTTTCATCGCGACTACATTTACTTTTGTTTTTTAACTGCTGGCATGTTCAGTGCTTTGTGTTTTTTTTTTCAATGAATTTAAATTTCGCTCTCTATTCATAACCAACCTGGGACAGTTTTTCTTTTTTTCATTTGTGTCTAATTAAAAGCGCGAACCCTATTTATAATTTAAACCGATTTATTGTAAACAATAGTATATAGGTATATAATATGAAAGAGTTTACCTGCGCAGGATCTGGTGGTTCACAGGCGCGTAATAAATCGATATGATAAACATTTATACACACACGTATTTATCGTGTGAGTGCACCATAGTGCAATGCATAAATTATCGACGAGAAAATTGATAAAAATTTATATCAACTTTTCAGGTGCACTCGCACGGTCTGTAAATCTAATACATAACGTAGTACATTTCTCCGTGCAGGCCCCTTCGATCGTTGCATTTTTTTCCAACAGTTTTCGCAAATCACCTTTTTGCTCGTTGACATCGAGACTGATGTTGGTGTTTTTAAAAATAGAATTTATTACTTTATATTGATGAACAAACAACGGAAAAAAATAAACGATTTTTTTTTTTGTTGATTTTTTTAATAATAATTTTGAGACGAAAACTTAAATGACAGCGCCTTTAAGTAGCAGAGAGCGTGTACGCTGAGCGAAAGTTTCTTTGGTTTGTATTTACATTTCACACCAAATAATATGACATAATAATGTCTACTTTGCGCCTGCAGCAGAGCTAATCTTTTGGCTCGTTGTTTAATCTAATATAATTATCTATCGCAATACCACAATCGCCTACGATCACAATCAGAATTAGACAAATCACAACGGTAGACCGTTCGATATTAGACCGCTAAACTCGTTGTTTGCGTTTACGATTAATGTTTCGTGTTACGGCGGCAGTACGATTCAACCGTTTCTCTGCTTGCCGGTGGGCTAGGTGGCGTATTTACAGGGGTGGTAGGATATAGGCGATACAGATCTCTTCTTGAGCTTTCTTTTTTCTTCAAGTATTTTTCAATTATAACATTACTATTTGCCTTTTATGAATGTTTAAAAGTATGACGGAATAGTAAGTATTTCATCCTTATTTTATTTATCTTGATTGAACTCCGTTGTTAACAAAAAAATATAAGATGTTGTAACAATAGTATAGTAAGTAACACCTCCCATTAAAAATAAACAAAATACGCTTCCGGGTGGGCTGCTGCACTTAACAGTTGTCCTCAGCCTCAGCGGTGAATCTGCAGGTTCACGTTGTTGTTCGGTAAACGTGTTCACGCTATCACGGGATACGTGTATCCTTACGTACGGCTTACCGACTTACCGGCCCTAAGTCCTGCACTTCCGGTAGGTATATAGTGTCGCTGAAAATCTAAAGTTGTGTAGTGAAAAACGTAGGGCCACCGCACGAAAAAATAACGGTGGACTCTTAGTGGTGGACGGCTTGATATTGGCCGGTTAACTACTTGCTTCACTTACTTTACATACTCGCTACTGTAGGTGTACCGCATACTTTACTCACAATATACTTGTTATAATATGTTTACTGCTTGCTTTACAACTCATTAGGACAGAGTTTCGTTTCGTTGTTGTGTACATCATCATACATTTTATATGGTTTTTAACGGTATACAATGTTATACTATAATATATTGTTTCTTGTTTTTCGATAAAACGGGTGGGGCATCACTAATACAATGCTTATAACTGGCAGTAGCCATACCCGGTTGTCCGCGCGTCGGTACATACTATATGGGTATACAGCGGAGTGAACACACATCGTTGTATTCAATTTCCTGGATATCGCGTATATTGTTCGGAGATCGAGTGGGAGTGAACTGTACCATAACGTCCGTAAACGACATATTTTATTCGATTTATGTTTTTTTCTCGTCGTTACTTGTACGTGTACTCCGCGCGCATTAAGGGCGTCTTCTTGTAATATATTAGAGCAGCAACAAGTACGCACACGAAATACGTACGTTTGGTCGACATGGGCCCGCCGAAAAACACGTACCTATAAAAATAAATTGGTTTGGACGTGATAATATTTATGATACTTATCGTTGCGTTGCGGGTAAGAACGGAACCGGAACGTCCAACGAAAGCACACAATATACATACTTACACGCGTCATTAGTTGCACACGTCCAAAACCGATTCTAAAAAGTAACAGCGTTACACGCCGTTTTATGCGAATAAATTTACGAGCGGTTAAAAATGTAAAAATGCTCATCAGTCATCTCCACGACCCTGTATGTAGACTTGCTGTGTACGTTTACATATTATTATATTATAATAGTTTCGCGTGCACTGCCACAGGCCCGGGTTCAAGGGGGGGGAGGGAGTGGTCGGGGCGGCCGTCCCCCCGTTTTCTGTATCTAAATGTGTTATTTCATTTGGTGTGTATTAACATCTAACACATTGGAGTCCCATTATTTTTATAATGTTATTACGTTGAGGACGAATTCCGCGTTTAGCGATATTTACCACTGTGATGTTTGATAACTTTATTGTGACCGACTGAGTGACGACGACCGTAAGCCGACCGCTCTTGGATTTTTGTCTTAGAAATAGTATCAGATTCTACCTAAATTAATTTTGTTTACAAATATCAATATTTTCTAAATTCCATTGTCTGAAATATATCTATAAAAAGGTAGATTTTAAATTTTAATCGAAATAATTGAATAAAGAAATTCAATACAGTTTATGAATAGATATTATAAATCATATGGAATTTCATTATTCTATTACATATGCCTATGCATTATACATATAATTACTAGAATATTTACCAATAGGTATCTAAATATATATTTATATTCCACCCCTGCCGTTAATGTTGGCTGAATCCACGCCTGCACTGCCGTAAATGGGACTCCAGAACCGTTGGCATTTCCTATCAGAAACCTCCCTCGTGATTGTGATGATTGGAGCCATTGGCGCCCAAGGGGGGTCAAGGTGGTTCAATTGAACCAGGTATATTAAGGGTGGGATGTCCTTAAGTTAGAAAAAATCACAACATGTTTTAGCGTGTGCGGTGAATATCATCGGGTACGATGTTGTGGTTATACACTACAACACAGGCGTTAGGCACAATGTGGTTACAATCTATAGCCGTTCTAATAGTGGTACTATAGGAGAGACGTAGATTAGGTAGGTATTATAGCTAATAGCAATAGCCAATACGGAATGGGAATAGGTTATAAGAATAAACCGTACAATCGTAAATAATATTTAAGAAGTCAAGAAGATATATTATTATGATATAGAATATTATGTAGTTGAATGGGGCTATCCCGTATCCGTGTCCAGTTGTCATGAATGGGTAAATAATATTTACCGAATAATTTACTAAAACGTGTGTTTCGATTAAGACACTTGAAAGACAGATTTTAAAGGTTTTTTTGTGATTGAAGAAGTCATTTGCGAGCGGCTTTGGTAGAGTTAAAAATGTTAAATGTACGTTATCGATATTTGATTGATGAACAGGTAGGTGGGTGGTTATTGATTTTACTATTTGAACCATATGTTTCATAGGTGTTGTGCGCTACTGATTGGAGCGATCTTCTTCTGGTCGCAATCGTCAACATAATCGCAGAAAAAAAGGAAAAAAAGTCATCATGATAAAATCAATAAATTGGTTCCTCGCGTTTCACTCACTCACGATCAATAATGAACGTCCAGCTCGTTTTGGAACGCGATTTTTTTGCGAAAATTGTTTTCTTACAGCTGTTATGGTTTTTTTTTTCCAAAACTATGTTAACGCAGTATACGCGACAATGTACGTCTTATATAGGTGTACATATATAGACGTCACGCCGGCAAATGCGGGGTTTTCCTTTCTTTTTTTTTTCCTTTTTTTCGGTCGAATATCATCCGCACAACAGATTTCGTTTTGTCGCCTTTTATGTATTTCATACGTATCTATACGTATCGTAAATAGTTAATGGGTTTTCGTCGAAAGCCATTATTGCGAGCGCGCGGCTTTGTCGAAAGTGTATACGCGGGACAATCCCGTCCGATATTTCAGCGATCGTGTCACCACGAGGGCGGCGGCGACCAAGTACAATGGGGTGCATACGCATGTAAGTATACACGCACACACACACACACACACACACACACATATATATATATATATATACTTATGCGCGCACATACAAGCGTATACAGTGTGTACTTATATGTATTAAGCTTATACGTATTTAAGCATTTTGTAAGGAAATATACGGCCCGAAGAAAGTTCTAGGGACTCTTGTCCGTCGCCACAAACGCTTCGACTGTTATGCGGTACGTACACGAAGTGCGCGTTGTGTTAATCTCTACGGAATCCGTCACGTTATTTTTTTCCCTCTATTCTTTTTACCGGCTAAAAAACTGTCGGTCGCGGGCGATGTAATAATGTACACCAGCGGTTCTCAAACTGTACGCGAAAGACTACATGGTGGTACGCGGAAGGCCGAATGTTGGTAAAACGGAAAATTAAATTAAATTGTTGTCTTTATATTTGTGTTTATAATAATTACAATTTACAACGTACATAATTTTATATCAGTACTGAAACAGTAAAAGCATGGATAAGCGTCTAAATAGAGCAACATACAATAAATCTACGTCTGAAAACTGTTCAGTAAGTTTTAATTCAAAATCGGAAAGCGCAAGTTAAGATGTAAATAATCCTATGAAAAAAAAGAAAATGTGTAAGGAAATATGATCCTGAGTATATTAATATTGGATTCACGGTCATAGACGTAAGCAATGAGCCTAGGCCTCAATGTGTTATCTGTTTTGAAATTATTTGTAACCAAAGTATGAAACCATCCTTATTAAAACGTCACCTTTGTTTTATTCTATTTTTAATCACCAGTGGGTACGCGACTGATTGATAATATACTTAAGTGGTACGCGAAAAAAAAAGTTTGAGAACCGCTGATGTACACACGTATTTCAGCAGACGGCCCCTGTGAACACCGAAACGGCTAAATCCAAATACGTTTTCTCGCCGTCTTGCACCTCCTATGCACGTGCATAATATACGCGAGTAGCCAATACTCGACCGTATTACGACAATACGTACATCCAGACGCGTTAAGGGGGAATTAAATAACAAAGATGTTTTCCTATACCTGCCGATGGTAATTTTTATTTGATTAAATTTCAATAAAATGTTCTCAATTCGGACTATATAAATCAGTATTTATACGATACGATCAAATTATACTGCGAGACACGCGTATAGGCGTCCGGAGGGAGGGCAGATTTACACGGCTCGGGCAATTTTAACACCAGACATGCCTGATGCTGATTTTTCAGCCTTTTAGTACAAGCTTGCCCATGTCCACGGAAAATTCATGCGGGCGGCAGTGGTGAGACAGCTGGACATATCAATGCAGTTTTTTTGTTTTCTCGGAGCAAAATATTACTTGATTCGATTTACAAACTGGTTCCTATAACATTCCATAACCACAAGGGATGTTAATTTATACAGTCACCTACGTCATTTACATAAATGTTTCTTTACATAAAAATAAATAAAATTATTCAAATTGTGTGTAATATAATATTATAGAGAATTTAAGAATTATAATATTTACGATTTTTGTCATAGATTTTATCACAATTTCGAGTACCTTAACTTAATTAACATGTACGAGAAGTTAATTATTTAGTATTTATAAATTAAAACCAATGGTAGATGCTTAAAATATTTTGTCTTAAAGATTCTAAAAATAAAACGTTATTGAACGACGCAATGACAGATTTGCGAAGACATAGACTAAACTAGCTTCCTGGGCTTAGGGTCTAGAAGTGGTACACAAGATTAAAATATTTGAATTACATATTGATTGGTAATTATGTCTTGTTTTTCTCTAAACTAAAATAATCTCATCCTGATTATAACTTAATAAATAACCTAACCTAACTTAGTATAAAATCATAATTTTAATTTTATTTAAGGTTCATTCGTAGTTATTTATGTATCGATGGGTGCAGAAACGTTATAGAATACAGTAGAATCCATTTAAGGCGCTCTCCTAGAGACTTATAAGTGATAAGTTATAACAGATATTAATGACTACTATATATGTCTGTATGATAGTACTGTAAAAAATATGCGCTAGCAAAAATTAAACTGATTGTTGTACTAAACAAATCAATAAAGCGAAATTGGTTCATTGTGCTTTTGACAGTATATATACTGTATACACGAAAGTACGTTACTTCAATTTCGTTTACCTATAGTTTTCAGTGTTCAAGTCAGTGAATTTATTTTTATGCTTTTACGATATTTTTCCACGCGTTTTAACGTCGAGACGAGATGGTGATTGATTACAAACCTATGATGGTCGGATTAAATAGGATGGATAAGCCATATGATGAAGAAAATATGATCGAGTTGTGTCACGGTCGTATACTATCAATTTTTTTAGTTGACAGTTATTAGTTAACGTCTTAGTTAAATTAAATACATTATTATTATCTATTAATTTATTAGTAATTAACTATAGGTTGAATAATTTAGCAATAATAAACTTACTGTAATTAATATTAGTTAGAATAATTTAGAAATAGTTAACTGTAATTAATATTAGTTAGAATAATTTAGTTAATATTTTTAGTTAATATTTGTGTAGATTGATCATAGGATCAAGTGTTATAACAAGCACAGAGAGATGTGTTAGTAATTTTTGTAATTTCAGACTTGATAGTTCGTAAAATTGTGTGTTTAGCAGAATGAATACTAAATATTCAATAAAAAAATAAAATATATAATCATTTCATCGCATACAATTTATAAAAGTATAAACCATAGATTTAAGTGACAATTATTGGCCAACAAAAAATGTTAGTACCTACGACGAATTACTCTCGTAAAACGATCACGCACATCTTCTGTGTGTGGATTATTAGGCCTTCGCGTGGATAACATCTCTGTAAAAAACGCGCCACGTGTAATACATCGTGCTTTAAAATGCTATAAGTACAATATTGTCCACAGAGTAAAAACGTTGTTGGTTAAAAGCTAAGGTGATGAGGAAACTTAAACCCACGAATACAATATCGATAAAAATAAATTTTAGAAGAAAACATTACAGTTTAAACTATTACGCGTAATCAACATTTCTGTAAGTACAGACATTTATTTTTGCTAAACCGAAGTCGAACGGATTACGTAAGTATGCCCATTTGAAATTACCTATTATTGCTGTACTTGAATTCGGAACATAATTATAATTCGATCGGCCTGAAATAATATGATAATTTGGTCAGGCACGTAACGCAAAAAAAAAAAAGAAAATGCGAAATTGCAGCTGAACACAATAAATTAAGTCCCAAGTTGACATCATTAATAAAGTGCTGTAGCGATTGCGGTCATTTAAAATTACGAATTGGCGGTGAAATCCGCTTAAACGCGAAACTAATCGGCTTAAGCACAAAATTGTTTTAAATCTCTTCTTATATTGCTCACCTAGAGTATTAGGGGAAGTGAACCACTACTTAAAAATTCAAATTCATACGTTTTGTCGTTTTTGAAATGTCGCAATCAGCGAGTGATTGAGTGGGGTACATGAATTTTATGTATATGTAGATTATTTTACATTGTCTATAATAAAAAATGATCGATATTGATTTTGTTTAACGATTTTGATATTTTCACAGTGTAGGAGTGAAGTTCTCAGTTTTATTAAGATGATGTAGAACTAAGTTTCGTCTACGTAGTCAAAAGATGCAATTATACTTCTTAAATTGCTTACATAATCAAGTGCACTTGGTACACACTGACAGAAACGGAGTCGTATCATCTTCCTCGTCCTCCCCACCTTCTTCCTGTATACAAGCAATTCCCAACCCGAGGTACGCAAGATGAGCGTATATGCGAAAAAAAAATTAGTAAGAGCGGCAAAATGTTGAATTTGGTTTGTACTAAGCTGATCGTTTTAGAAATATGCAATAATTCAAATGTAATAAAAATTAATTATAATAAACGTGAACGATTTCTGTCGCAAATAAAAAATTAATTATTAACTCGACTTATTATTGTGGATAATAGAATAGTATAGGTGTACAATGTTATAATAATATGATATGGTTGGTGGCGGTGTGGTGTGCAATGACTTTTTTTGGTCGGACAGTGTGGCGTCGCTCGTTACAAGTGGGATGCGTTCACGCGTAGGTATATTTAAAAACATAAAAAGGAATTTGGATCTACTACTATATCGACTTTAGAAATATAAAGTGGTCCACTCGACCGCTTTCAATCTGAATCGCTGTTTTGAGATCAATGGAATATTGATTTCCAGTTGAAAGTTTATCTCACCCAACCTAGGATTATCGTCCGCTTTTAAATTTAAATACGTGATATATTTCAATAAAGTGATTTTTTTTTTTTTGATTTCATCATGATGTGTGTTTTTATTTTATTTTTTTTTTTGTGTCTGTGATGGTAAATGATTTCGACCAGAAGGATTGCTCCGATGTATACAAACCTGATACTTTTCTCAAAGGACATTTCATCTAGCTGGTCATTTTAAGAAATTTGGTTCTACTATATCAACTATCTTTAGAAATTAAAGCTGACGCACCCGACCTCTTTCACTCGGAACCGTTTGTTTCGAGTGCAATGGCAAAATGGTTTCAAGTTTAAATGACAAGTACACCAATGAACCCATCGCTGTATCTCGCCCGACCTAGGAGTTTCGCCCCCCCCCCCCACCCGCCCCAGGACCGTAGCCAGTAGGTAGGCCTGGTAGCTTAACCTAACCGCTGCTCCATTATACAAGTGGTAGGTACTCACATCAGCCACCGCGTCATATTTTTCCCCTCGTTTTTCGCAACAGTAACGACCGACTAGTAATCAACAACAACTACGTGGCGTGTTTTCCCCCTTCGCGCGATCCTGATCGTGATAATAATATTATATTACACATCACACTATAATACACCGCATACCGTCTCGAATCGAATGGGACATCTCGCGGCGGCAACCGTCGTCTGGTCCGCAGCAGCATACGCGTGGGCACAAACGAATACTCCAGTGTATAGGTATGATATTATACAATTATATGTGCCGATCGCGTGTCGACGTTATCTGCTGCTTTACGGCCTACGTATTCCGTGAAACCGGATGTTAAGCAAGCCGGGACACGTACGCTTCGATGCGATTCTTTGTACAAACACTCGTGTGAAACGATAAATAAACAATTTAAAATTGTCTTAAAATAAATCCTTTTTATCTCAAAAAGTAAGTATTAAGGTGACATTTATAGAGCTATTTCTAACGGAGAGCTAGAGGTATATTATACATTTTTTTTTATTATTATTGCCTTGTACAGGTTTGATGCTTTTAAGAAGGCTTCTTGGTGTTCTCCTCGGTTTCTGGTCCCAATGCGGCGTCAAAGATCGGATCTATTCCGATTATTTTTCGATCTCGTTCGTATTCGAATCATTCGGTGTTTGATGTTAATGTAATAATAATTAATAAAATAATAATAATAATCGTTAATCAATTATTAACAAAAACCATAAAGATCACACCACATAACAACGAAAACCTTTCGGTATATCACACGTAACAATTGTACCGACGTGTAGTATATTTACTATAATATTTTAAATACATTTAGTTTTAAATAAAAAAACGGAAGAAACACTTAGGTTGGATGAGATATAGCGATGGGTCTTGAAACCAATGTACCATCACTCTCGAAAAAACGATTCTGAGTGAAAAAGTTCAATATGTTTAACAGTTAATAAATAAAAAACACTTCATATTTCTAAAAATAATCGACATAATAGTAGAACTAAATTTCTTAATAAGGTAGGTTGAACTTTTAACGTTCTAACGTTTGCAAAAAAAAAATATTTTGAAAATTATGAGATTTCTTATAAATGCTAATATCGATATATCCAAATAATACGTATATGAATGTTTTGAGTCGCTACAATAATATTTATAGAACAACCTAATGAAGAAAATCTTATACAAAATCTTGTTTTAATGAAAAATAAACAAGAAGATATAGTGCGTGACGAAAATATTAAACGGTCCAAGGTTCGATTCTTGTTTTAGGTTGAAGTTTTTCTCAATATTTTGCAAAAATAAAGTTTATTATAATAAAGTGGTCCAACTATCGGATTTAATAGTAAAAACCCTGTTTAAAATAATGTATACTTTTTTGAGAAAATGTTCACTGAGGATAGTAGCGTAATTGTGGGGGGGACTACTGCCTCCTGACATTCTACCGTGGAAAGGAGGAAGTATACTTTTGCCCCCAACCCCCACAGATATGCCAGTTGTACAAATCATAGAATCTTATACAAAATAAAGATAGTATTATACAAATTATGCAAAATGCACTCACAGTGTGGTGGCATACGAACAAGATTCACTGAATTTATGAAAATAATGAAAATATTTTTGACCATACCAACAATTACAACGCGTGGAAGGTCATTTTCAAGCTTGAAGTGATTAAAAAGTAATTTAAGAACCAGCATAGGCCAAGAGCGTTTGAGTGGCTTAGCATACCTACTTCAAATTCAAGGGTCAGTGCCAATCGATATTGCGAAAGGTATTGTCAACATTGATTTAAATGGAGTAGGAGGAAATAGAAAACTATTTTTAAGATAATGATAATAACTAATTTATTATTTTATTAATTTTATAATTATTATTATTATCATTAATTAATAATTTTACGTATTATAAGGGGAAGTGGAAAGGTATGGAAGTTTTTTATATTTTTAATAGTGTTATTGTATACACCTAATAGGAATTTTTGAATGTTTTGAACTCTGATCCTCTCCGTTCATGTTATACACCGATATAAGATATAAATATAATATATATAATAATTTTTCTTTTGTTACACTTGTTGCTATTGATTAATTTCATATTGACGTATTATACGACAGGAATCAGGATGTACATAAATATGTAGGTAATATAAAACCTTAAAAGTGATTAATCAACTGCGGGAAGAAATAAAGGACCTAGTTGGACGGAAAGTGATACTGTACCTGTCGTGGCCCGTGGGTGAACGTATACGTATATATGCATAAGCATAATATAACGTTGGAGAATTCCGAGTGATGAACATATATGTCTGTGTATATGTAAAATATATCGAGCGTCCGGTTGACCCGCGGCCATCTATAACTGCCAATGAGCGCGGAAAAGGAATAATAAATGGATCCGCCCCTGAGCTGGTGATGGACCGCGGGAATAGAATATGTACAGACCGAATGGAAACGTGAAACGAAAAAGGATCGGAATGAAGTCGTCACGGTTCGGGGGAGTGGGATGGAGGTCCTGTGGAGAATCAACCGGCGGTAAGTCGCCGTCAAACTCTGCGGTGTAAAATGCGTGCGTACCGGTCGCGGCGCGAGTGATTGATGATACGTGCGAGCGGCGATTAGCCGGTCGGACGACGATGCGACTGCAGGGTAAGACAACGCGTCGGTGCGTTCGAGGGACATGTCTCGAGCGATTTCCGTATGCACAGTCCCTGCAGGCGTGTTATGGACTCCCTGTTGGTCCTTCCCCGCATGACCTGTGCACATCGCATGCAAAGACCGACGAAGAGATTTCCACAAGTCGGTTTACGGCCGACATGACGGTTGCGAAGACGGTGTGTACATGCCGAGAAGATACATAATATGTACGGATCTCCGAAGTTACGCCAACTCGACGGTTACACCTGGGGGCGAAATCATCGGTGAGATGTGCGGGGGCAGGAGTGCAGGACTCGTAAGTTATCATGCTTCTACTTCGATACGAGAACGAGCGCGATCGCTGCTTTGAAAAATCGTTGAACGTTTGACATCGCAGTGAGCCATTTTTTTTTTTTTTTTTTAAATAGAATCCATTTATTACATAAATATAAAAATTACATAATAAACTTATAGATTATCTACCTTCTAAAAGCAAATGCTTGTGTTGAAGGTAGAGAGCGACAAATTATTTACAGATAGTTTACATGAGCATTTTATATTATAGAACATAAATCCAAGCAAAATGTCAACGACAAAGCATAAAATTTAGACAATATGTAATAACGACCATAACGGTATCCGACGTGTTTGCTACAGGGCGCAGACCATATTATTATTTTCAAACTATTTACTTGGATTTAATTTGTTAGGCTAATGGACGCCCGGGTGGTAATGGGTATAGGAGAAATACGTTGTTCGTTATGCGCTAATCTTGCGTACACATTTGTTGTTCATATTATATCAGTGAGGCTGCTTCGAGAGTGCTCTGCCCGAGGTCTCGCCAAACCTGCGGGACGCAGTAACACGACATTATCATTGATTATAAATACTAGTATTATAATTACTAGTATTTATAATCAATGATATTATGCAATTACATAAAACACCCGTATTATGTGCAAACCGTGCATAGCCCGGAAGCGTTGCGAGAACGGCACACCGGGACCGGTGGGGTACGCCAAAGAATAGTGACCACGTCTCGGACGAACAGCCCCGAACGCACCCGTTTAGCCAGTATAACAGAAAGGCACCGACCGACGTAATTACACCTACCCTCTTATGTTCGTACCCGTACGCGATTAATTAGTTTATAACCAACACCGTGTCAGCGGGATAAAATGTCGGGTTAATTGGGTTTTGCACTTTGCGTGCGCGGGATAACATTCGTCTCGCGGCACTTTGAACAACAATAAATTATTGATACGCGAACGGAATTCACGGGGCTTTACATTGTAGACGCTCTACGATGTTGTACGTTAACAGGTGGTATATCTTATAACGTAGACAGCGCACGACGTGTTCGTGCAGTTTTTGGTAAGTACAACACCGTGTGCGGTGCGACTCAAGCGCAAGATATTATTATGTGAAAACGATTCTCGCGGTCGAGACGTTATCAAATCCGTGGTGCGTAGAAACCAGTATTTGTTGTAGGTACCGTGCAGATACCTAACCTATAACAAAACATTGAAATTATAATCCCCCACATTTGCACAGAACAATGTGAAAGTCGTTTGTTGGTAAAACGGTTTTATGACGAAGAAAATATCTGCTTTTACTGCGCTAAGATATTATAATATACAATATACATTGTGATAGGTACCCAAACAATTTTCACGGCACACTGTTTCACAGCAATTGTTTTTTTTTTCTAAAAAGAATAGGTATAATGGTTCATCATTAAATATTCTCGCATTGAACATGTATTTTGTATCATTAATTAATTATTAGACATCTCATAGCCCATAAGTGTGAATCATCGTTCTACGTCTGAATCGCTTTTGTATAAATTGAACCATGAAATAATTAGACTTGTCCCGTCTTAAATACGAATAAATAAATATTACAATACGCCAAGGTAATTGCACACAATTAATAGTATTAGATAATTTAAATGACAATTTTCAAAATTAAGAAAAATATACTAATTTACTGCACTGCACCGATCTTGTAATGTTTTATTAAATATTTGTCGACATGATGAGCTACGGACCATGGACCATGATAGATAGGTAAATAAACAACTACGTCCAATGCTATTGCAAACGTTGACTTAAATTTTAAATTCAAACTAAAAATATTTAAATATATAATACAGCTACTTACAAAATTAAAACATACCAAAAGTTATTTATTTATATTAACCGCGATTTTAATTAAAAAATCTTTAAAACTTTTCGCCAATAAATGTGATGCTAAATTCCTTATCATTATTTTGTATAGACATTAGACACATTCAAAAAGAAATCAATTATATTTGTTCTACCATTGTTTGAGTGAAATCAGTAATGTAAAATATTATATTGTAAACTACAAAAATTTTCTTTTTTTTGACAACGATCACTGATCAGTACTCTACCCAAGTCCAAATAAATAAATAATGATGATTTTCTAGGAAGTAGAAATTATTAACTAATTTCCTAATACATGACGTGTTATCCATAAAATAATGTATTTATGGTATTTTACGTTTTGATGGTACCTATTTACCTAATTTGAGTAGCTATATAAATGTTGTATTTACAATATTTCTCATAAACAAACATGTACTTACGTTGATGTTTTTTAATAATTTCAAACTAAAGAAAATGTATGTTCACATATATGTTTATTTATTTTGCATTATTAATTATTGTACTACACTTTATCGTTGTTATACCCAGCTACGATAATCACACTTAATATTTATACGTTATGACACAATAAACGGCGTTTTAAAATAGATATCCTCATTCCTCGACAGGAAATAAGAAACGAATATCATAGAGCTTAAAGTTATTTGTGATAAGATAAAGTTATGGTAACATTTTGTGAGCCATTATTATTATATTTATTTTGAATTCTTTTGATAGGTTAGGATATCGTTTTTCCAGTTATTTAAAAAAAAGTCATTACTTCAAATCAGTGATATTCATAAATGATATGACATATTTTTGTTTTCTAAGCGAGTATTTTATTTTCATAAATGTTTAATAAATTCTTATTTATACAACACAACTCAGTATTTAAAATTGATATAAAATTACAATTATTAATTTTAAATCTAAAATGATAAAACTATGATTTAAGTAAGCGAAAATAAAAGTATTACGAGTTATCTTACCAACTGGACTAGATTACTGTTATGGGTGAACTGCTTGAACGTGTAACAGTTCCGGAGAATTAAACTGTCTGTTATTTACTTAATACTTAGTAGCCAAGTATACCAGCAATTTGTGCTTAACTCAGGGTAATTAAATTATATAGTTATAATATGAAATGATTTATTATTAAACCATTATGGAGAACAATATTTTCATTGTTTTGATAAGAGCGTTTTTACGTTATTAACAGTTTTGAATAAAAAAAAAAGACTTCTCTGTATAAAAAAAAAATCTTCTATCAAACCACTGATACTATTGTTCACAAAACTATTTTAAGAGAGCAGTTTGACTATAAATGTGAGTAAGACAATGTCAATTGATTTCATTATAAACAATGAACTCCCTATATAAATAACTTAAATGGAAATTTTACTTGTACTCAAGCTAATCTCATATTTTAAATAATAAAAAGTAATGCAAAAGTATAATATATTTTTTAAAAATTATAAAATAAGATAAGTTGTTTACTATTTTATTATAGTACTAAATTGAATCATCTGTTCATGGATTTTTCTTACCTTATACAGGGTCCGTCAGAACAAACGCATGTTGACCCAATTTTTTTTTCCTGAGCTTCAACGACGACGTGTCAGTATTAGAAAAGTGTGGTTTCAACAAGACGGGGCAACATCACACACAGCTCGTGCCTCAATGGAGGTTCTTCGCCAAAAATTCCCCGGACGTCTCATTTCACGCTTTGGTGACGTTCCGTGGCCCCCTCGCTCCCCTGACTTGTCGTTATGTGATTTTTTTTTGTGGGGTCACTTAAAATCAAAAGTCTATCAATACAAGCCTCAAACCCTAGATGAATTGAAGGACGAGATCACACGAGTTGTGGGTGAAGTTCCGGGACAGATGCTGACCGACGCGATGGACTCGTTTCGGGAGCGCCTGCATTCCTGCATTGCGGCTCAAGGGCGCCATATGACTGACATTATTTTTAAAACCTAAATTTTGTTACAGTAAAAAAAAATTGCATATGTTTCTACATTTTTTGATGTAATAAAAATGATTTTACAGAAATTACTTTAAGCGTAGTATTATTTCGAAAAACATGCGTTTGTTCTGACGGACCCTGTACATAATTAAAATCTACACAGGTAGATAAAAATTATAAATCACAATGATTATTAATATTCATTATTATTACATTTCAATAATGCTTATCAATATCTTTTAAAAACACAATTCAAAATTTTTAACAGAAATTTAAAAAACATAGCTGTTTCTGCCAACTTGTTGATTGACACTAAATTTTAATTTGTATTTTAAACAAGCAAGACAATCAATTAAAAACAGCATAGAAAAAAAGAATACTGGTCTTATTTAAACAATAAGGAGACTAATATAGTATAATTTATCCATTTATGAGTTAGTCAAAATGTATTGCTTTGAGACTAATAGTTTGTGATTAAACATACACCGCAATTCCATAACTGATCTAAATGTCAGTACTTATATTTATTTGGTAGTTAATAACATGGATCGTAGTAGTACAAAGAACAAATAATTTGAATTAAATTAACAAAATATATAACTTATATAAAAATAATATAAAATAATAATAATAATAAAAAAAAAACTGGAATCCTTAAAATGATATAAGGTGTTTTGAGTCTTGAATGTACTAACTTATAAATAATACTCAACGGACTATTTTGTATATTAATATACATAATCGCTATGTATATATTTGAAAATATCCATTATTATCCATATGCAAAATGTAACTTATGATAACATAAAAGATCATATTAATATTTTTATGTTTTTTTTTTAATGTAACAGATTTCAATTCTCAATTAATAAACAAAAACATCTTTAACTGGTCCCAAATTAATTTATTTTTTACATTTTGCTAGTTTACAGTTACAATTTTTAAATAATTCGCATCAGATCTATGATCTTAATAAGCCATTTAAGATATAAAGGATAGTAATGTATTCTTAAATATATGACATTTATAAAGAAGAAATACAAATGTTAAATGAGTTATAAAAATATAAATTTAAAATGCAATATTATACATCATTTATTTATGAAAGTAATGACTACATTTTAATTAGTCATAAACACAGGATTACAACAAAATAAAAGAAACTATTTTCTTTTTATACAAGATATATCATTTATTTTGAAATTACAAGGTTAAAAAGAAAAAGAAAAAAAATGATTGTACAAAAAAAAACCACATGACTACCTAAATAATTGTCATGTGTCTAGTAGATCCAACAACATTTTATAAAGAAACTCATTAAAAAATAACATTAAAATTCTGAATTTTTTTTAGACATAACAAATATTACAAAAATGATACTATAGGTTTTGTGGCTTTTGTACATATTTTATATAATATCTGTGTACACAATATTTTATACTCTAAAACCACTGAAATGCATATATGTAAAGTTACACATGATAAATAAATTGAGAATAATAATAAGCACATAGTGCTTATTCTGTAAATCCATTAAGCTTAAGACATAAATAAATAATTTTTGATTACAGCCTAACTTAAAATAACCAACCATGCTACTGTAACAATATTATATCAATTAGCTCTTACTTTTTTTTTTACAAATTAGTATAAATTGCCAAAATTACCCAATTCATCAAGTAACTATAATACATTCAAAACAAAAGAAGGTATTTGAGTTTTTTTTTTTTTTTGTTTAATTTTCAATATGGTAAGTGATAAATAATTTGTGGCAATGTCATTAAAGAGAAGTAAAACAAAATAGTGACATTAAAAATACAGAAAGTAAGTAGCACCAAGCAACTTAATAGAAAAGATATTATAAAACAATTAAAAAAAAAAAAAAAATTCACAATGAAAATTGATTTGTATTCATTTATAATTACAGAATTAATAAAATTATGGATTATTTAAATATATATATATATATACATATATATATTTTTTTTTATATAAAATGATTAAGCTATAGATTACATGATTAGACTAAAAAATTAGGCCATAAGTTTGTTCAACAGCATTAAAGGTCCCTAGTTAATATATATATTTCTTACCATACTATACATTACACAATTTAATTATTATGTGCGCTCTATTATTTTGCAGGAAGAACTTTTGTTTTTGTTAGTTGTTATACACAAGCAAAATGTGTATCGATCGGTGAACTGACTGTTATCAGTCTTGGACAATCCTCTGTTGGATTTAAAGTCCCTAAGTATTTCATAAATATATAAAATAAGCCTCAATTTGTGACACCAGATCAAAAAAAGTATTAATTTATAATTCTTTTAAGATATAATTATCATTTAAGTTGTTAACAGTATTATAATTATCGTACATATTTTGAAAATGATAAAATAAAATATTAAATCCTGATCGTACAAAATACACGAATGGAAAAATTGTATAATAAAAATTATAAGTTAACTCACCAGAGACAACATGGTCATGATTGTTAAATTATTGCGCACTTAGGTTTGGGCTTTGTTGGCGGCACAGGACATAACACTGCTCTAATGGCTTCATCAAATACAATTTTTAGACCTTTTTGAGTCAGAGCACTGCATTCTAAGTATTTAACTGCTCCAATTTCTTTGGCCATTGATAAACCCTAAAAGTAATTCATTTCTTAGTATATTCATACTACAAAACAAAAAACAAAAATACAATGGATAATAAATACCTGTGGATATGTGATGGCAGTTAGTTTTTTTTCCTTCAGCTTGTCAATTGTTTCTTTATCTTCTCGTAAATCAAGTTTTGTACCAACTAAAATAATTGGAGTACTTGGGCAATGATGCCGAACTTCAGGATACCACTATAAATATATAATAATTAAAAAATGTATTTAATATTGATCAAGGAAATAATTATATTTATTCATCTTACTTTTGCTCGCACATTTTCAAACGATGCAGGATTTACTAACGAAAAACATATAAGAAATACATCCTGTAAAAAAAAATTTTTTTAAAAAATCTGAAAAATCAACTTTATTAAGAAATAAAAAAATATATGTCTTACAGAAGGTCATATACATTTTAAATAATCAAATAAACATACTGTTTGTGGATATGAAAGAGGCCTGAGCCTATCATAATCTTCTTGACCTGCAGTATCCCACAATCCTAAGTTGATTGGTTTACCATCAACCATAACATTGGCTGAATAGTTATCAAATCTAAAAAATTGAATAATAATAAACAAACGGATTTATAACTAATTCTATGAAGGGTTTAAGAGTGAAATTATGCATACTAGAATACATGCGTTTTAACAAGTAATTTTATATTAAAACACTTACTTTAAACCAAAACTAACTTAAGAAATACTAATGATAAACTCTGCTAAAATTGCATTAAATATTCTTAGATGTAAATCATTTTTTTATTATAACTATACTTAGTATATAAAATATAAATACATCATTTCTTACAATTAATGTTATTTATAACTTCTTTTTATTTTATACATTGAATTTATTACTTAAACATTTTTTTTTCAGAAATAAAATATTAATGATCTACGTTTTAAAACTAAAACCATATATTTACAACTTTCTAAGTATAGGCCAAGAAATAAAAAGTTGATTTGAATTAGTAGGAAAAACATTTTAGTAATTATACAGCTATACAATTATGTATACATGTTAAATAGTATATTACATATGTTGTACTGCTATTGAAATATTTCCTATCTTTTCCATCTATTAGCCATTAAAAACAAAAAATGTGATTGAAAACTTCAGTATTTCACAAAATAATTGTACGTTTTTAAAATAAAAGAAAATTTCAAGAAAAAATAGGCAATAAATAAATGATAAGGAGAACAATAATTGTTCCAATTATGTATATAATAATTATAATGATATAATTTATCACATTAATTGTGATAAATAAACATATCACATATAAATAAATATGTAAAAAAATATTATTTTTTACTAGCCGGAGTATATTATGGTAGAATGTGATGAATTGTTTATGCAATGACTCTACATTTAAAAAGATGTGTATTTGGTTAGAAAAAAATGTATATGTATTTACAAAAAAGGCATAAAAGTTAAAACCATGAACCAATACAATTACACAATACAATCAACAAATACTAGGAAACAGTAATGTAATGATATTGTTCATGCACTAATTAAGTGTTACATTCTATGTTATTGATTATACAACATATTTGTAATAAGACACCTGTAGGATTAAATAAAAATTGTAAATCACTTACACAGTAGGTATATATTCTCCAGGAAATGCATTACTTGTATAACTAATTAGTAAACATGTTTTACCAACAGCTCTATAAAACAAAAAAAAACAAATACATTATTACAAATATAGAACTGGGTAGTTGAAAATACTTTTATCAGGAAATACAAATAACAATGAACACAACACCCAATAAAAAATGTTAGTACAAATGAAAGAGGCGTGCATCGCATATGTTGCAATGAAAATATCAATTTTGAGCAGTTACAACGGATACATTTCCAAATTATCACCAATGAGTAAAAAATGTATTCGACCCCCGAGAGTTAACAACTGGTAGGAGATTTGTCGACAGCCAAGATCAGTTGGCGCTCTAATGAGCCATCGAGATATTGCGCGACAGAATCGATCGCTATCTCCGAGGGTAGGAACACCAAACGGTGACGGAACACAGCGGGCAACTGGTGACCAAATGTTGGGCACAACGCACCACTACGGTACGACGGAAAAAACAAAAACAAGCAGCTCTCACAGGTCCGCGGTACGACGGACGAGAGCTGACGACGATTGTCTAGTGGTACTCGTGCGACGCACACTCGGCCGCGTTCTTAAACCACCCGTGGCCAGGGACGACCACACGGTGGTCGGGTGCAACAATATTAATTCCAATGTACGTAGGACTTACCCGTCGCCGACAACAACACACTTGATGGCTTGCATTTTGCGCGGCCGAACCGAACCCGAACAACACTACCTACCGGGAAATCGCGGTGCACGTTGTCCAGCGCTAATTTAACATGTACGGATCGTAACTATCGGCCGCCAAACGGTTTATATTGATGTGGGAATCAAACTTCGGGAAACGTCAGAACTGATGGCCGCCGTCGTGATTTCGGGGCTTAGCAAGTGCAAGGACATTCCAGTGATTCCACCCACGGTAAATAAAATAATATAAAAAAAAAAAAAACCACACACACGAACAAAATAAAAATCAAATCCCATGGAAGAAACGATCATGGCGGAAACGGTCGTTTGTGTCGCGCCGCCCGTCCGATAACCGCGGTCCCTCGGTCCGCGAAATCCCCGCGGCGGGATAATTTCGTCTCACGATTTTCCCACCGTCCGGCGGTCGGTCGGCACCGGGCTCGGGGGTCGAAAACCGTTCCCTATGGGTTTTTCGCATTTTTCCGATCAGCTGATCCGCAGCCGCGGCGAAAGTCTGTTCGTTTCTTATCACTCAACTGCGTATCAGCAAGTACGTTTCACGCGCTCACTCAATACATTGTGTATACATTTCGACTATAACTGATAAGCGAAATGTTGACAGTTGACATCACTCGTGCGTATTTCACTAAACTTCCAAGGCTATAATGTTATTGTTCACTGTTCAGTTTATGTAACTCTAGGATGGATGTATGACGTTACGTCCGCGATCTCTGGTCTTAAGTCTTCACGGTATAGATAAAGGTTCTATTAGCGAAAAAACAATTCCGTGGTATATGCGTGTAGCTGCTCGGTACCTGATACAGTCGTACCTGTAACCTGTAGCCGACGTACAGTACCTTATACCACAGAAAAAGTTAAATAACCTATCCTGTGCCTACATCCGTATTATAAATGAGACTGCTAAGTGTTTGCTGTTTACTATTAATTTGTTAAAAACGCAAGCCATTTTCTCTCATCCGGTGAGTCATGACCAAATACGTCTACCTAGTCGTGCGGTGGGTTGTAAGAGAGTATCGAAAAATTCGTTTTTTATCATTCGCGTCACGCCATCCGGTATATGATGACGATAGAACGCGGTACGCCCAACTACGTACAACACCCACTTACAAACGTTTCATTAATGGTTTTTTTGATTCGTGTGCGCATAACCGAGAATTGAGATGCATCGATACATACGTCATACATAATATAGATACCTTAAATATATAATCAACTCTAAATGCACCGTATTATGTAACGTGTCCGTGGGTATTATGATGCACAGCCTACGTCGGGATTCGATATCACGGTCGGTTTCCAATAATGTTATCAACTATAAAAGTATACTATTAATCATACAAATATTTTAGTATTATTATCTGAAAATCGTGGCTGGGATTTAATACGATTTTATTATAATATTGTTAAATAGATAGTGGGCAGGTACCAATAAACTATGAAGTAGGTAACAAGAATACGTCGGTCGTCGGAGCTGGTGGTCGTCCGCAAAATGTCAAATACCTAAGGCGTAAAAAAAAACGAAAGTTGATAAGAATGACGCATAGTGTTTCCTGTCTCTTGTGATTACAGTTTAACGATAATAACAAATAACAGTATTGCACTATTAATTATTATAATTTATAGACATTAGACTTATGCAGTCGATGACAATGAAATCGATTGATCAATTATAGTACGACAAAAGTTTTATATCATCCTAACCGTTACGATAATCGACATTATTACAGTATTCATTTTTCATTTTTTTCTTTCAATACCTATGCGAGTACTAGATGTTGGAAGTGTGCCGTAGCTGAGACTCGGCTAGATAATCTTTGTAATCGCTGCGGATGATTCGTCTTTACATATACAATCAGCATTATGTTTCGTTCGAAAAAATTGGTTAAACCTGAAAACCTTCATTCTCTGGAATATCTCAAGTAATTTATGCAGCACAAAATACCGCCAGAGCATCATGAACTGTTGTCATATTTTAATTTTTCCGTTTTTGTGTTCTATAGATACATTTTCACGGTTTTAAGCAAAAATCAAAATGTTACGGATGCCAATCGAACTTTAATAGTAGATTCGTTTCGGAGTATGGCTGAAATTTTGATATGGGGAGATCAAAATAGTCCAGCGGTGTTTGAGTAAATAAAAATACTTACTTACATTTTCAAATAAGAATAAATATGTTTGCGTGTATACGTGTCACAAACAAAATAATGACATTAATAACCTGCACATTTAGGAAAATCTTGTTTAATTTTGCACTGTTTGTTTATCTATATAATTGATTTACCAACAATATCAAAACATTGATAATTCGAGATTAAACAGTTTTTTATTATACCATCATTGACCTCCATACTATTTTCAAAGAAAATTTAAAAAATTTATAACTATTGTCAGGATACATTTCCTCATTTTATCTCCTTATGATTTTGAATTATAACTGGTTTTTTTAAGCTTATAAGCTGGACAAAATAATACATTTTAAATAAGAATATCTTTAATGACATATCTACCTTTTTAATTTACATTTTAAAACTACCTAATAATTATTAATTAACATTGAAAACATTGAACATTGTTCGTGATAATACTTACTTTCCCTCAATTCTGTTAAATTATTGTTGCTAAAATAATAGGTTTCGTACAAATGTAAGCTAGTGCTAAAATTAAAAGTAATTCATGATTTATCTAAAATTTTTCTTTTTGGTTTCATTAATATAGTAACATTATTATTATATTATTATTATATGTAGCTTGTATGAAACAAGGGAAGTTGTAGTTTCTTAATATTTTACTTATATTTTCAACAAGTCACATAGAATTTATGTAATAGATGTATAATCATTTAAATGTATTAGATTGTATCTAGAAAATAATCCATTTTTAGTATTCTTGTTTCTTAACATAAAAAATTGAATTTGTTTATGATTGATCAAGCAGAAGATTCTACTATAGTAAAAATCTAGAATTTTTTTTTGCTTCGTTTTTTTGTATAACATATTTTACATAGATAATATTTTAATGTTCAGAGGCATGATATGGTATAGTAATTAGCCATATTATTATTATTTTTCGGGTTGCGGTTAAGCTGCGTCCGGTATTACTAGTCCTTGGATGGACGGCTACATAGAATTTTAGCAACAAATGGTCTTATACAATATGTTCCAACCTACTTACAAATTAACAATGAATCTATAGTTTTCCCTAACGAAAAATAAAAATATGTTGTTCATTTATGTAATTAAGAATTAATACTTCTAATCCTGATTGATGAAATATGTTTACAATTTACACAATTTTGATTGTTAGATTAATATTTGTGAATTTTTTAGGTTCTTTTTAGAAAATAATATGTTCAATTATTTCCTACATATATTGGATCAGAAATGTGGAAATTATGTGTGTGTTCAATTACTCCAAACGCTTAATATTATATTTGAAAATATTAAAAACAAGACTGCTTTATGTAAGTGTTCATATTAAATTCATATTATGTACTCTTATAATATTTTAATTCCTATATTATTTTTATTTTAAATTTTAGATTATTTACTCAGCAATAACCATGTTAATAGCATAATTATAAACAAACTGGATTTCTCAGATGAGGATGTTTTAGCGTATTACATATCTTTTTTAAAAACATTATCTTTTAAACTGAATTTAAACACTATTCACTTTTTTTATAATGAGGTAATATAATTTGTTTACAAATTTTACCATTTATGATCTTATTAAAAACAATATCTATTAATTATTTGTATTGAATTTGCAGGCAACAAATGATTTTCCCCTATACACAGAAGCAATAAAGTTTTTTAATCATCCTGACTCTATGGTGCGTACATATGTTCGTACATTGACTCTTAATGTTTATAGAGTTGAAGATGAAAGCATGTTACGTTTTATCCGAGATAAGACATGTGCTCCATATTTTGGAAACCTGGTGTGGTTTATGGGTAAACATGTTTTAGAATTGGATGCAAGCGCTAGAGCTAAACCAGTTGATGTTGATACTCAAAAAAATATACAGTAAGATATTTCAAAATACAATTAAAATAAAAGTCAAACCTTAACCATTTTCTAAAAGAAGAATAAAAAATTTTAACCTGTAAAGCTTTTAATATTAATTATAAACAATAGAAAATAAAACAGTTAAATGATAACAATTTGGAAGTATATTATGAAAAAAATTATTCATGTCTAAAACAATAATAATTTTGAATAATGTCTGTTTATATGTATGTATGAGTGTATAAAGTTGAGTAGAATTTATTATTTTTAGTTTAAGTAAGGAGTATTTTAAATATTTTTAATATTTATTCAAGTATTTTAATTATATTTAAATTGTTTTCTTATAGAGATCAGTATAGAGTGAAACTCGCAGATCTTGTCAGTTCTCATCTAGATGATCTACATTATTTGAATGATATTTTAAGCTCAAAAGTGGATATGTTAAATGAAGTACTGGTTGATCACTTGATGGACAAACTATTTGTTCCATATTATATTCATTCATTAGCACCGCCAGATAAATACATTATTGTAGAAACTGAAGAAGTAAATAGTTATTTTTAAATTGAAAAATTAATTAAATTATAATGATTTTTATTTTAAATACTTATTAGTTTGTAGATGCTGTTAAACAACAACCATTAATGAATAGTGATATATGTTTATTTTTATTAACACAAGTATTTTTAATTATTCATCAAACTAAATTAGTTACACCATTAGCTAAATATTTATTTGGAAGCAATGTCCCAGCAAAAAATCAAGTAAATTGTAAAATCTTTACTTATTGCTTAAGGTTGTAATTTTTTAAATCAATGATTATAAACATATTTTTAGGTTGATCAAGAAACTCAATTACAAGTTGATGTACCAGCAGCACCTGAAAATGAAAATGAGGTAAAAACAGAAAATGAATTAACTGATGTTTTAGATCTTAAATCATTGAATTGTATGAACATAACTGATGAAGAAAAAGAAATTCTTTTATCAAAAACTGAAGGTAATATTTTATTTTATTAAAGTACATTTGATATATTTAATTAAAATTTTCTTATTTATTAGCTGATTCTGTACGCAGTAGATGTTTGGAATCTATATACAACCAATTAGTTATTGAAAAATCTGATAGTTCAGCATTATTTGGTGTTTGTTTATTATATGCTATATCTGATAATGCAAGTCTTTCCGATGAATATTATGAAGGATTTTTAACTCCTATTAAAAACAATGAAAGTTCTTCATTTGTCCATTGTGATGAAAGAAATCAACTTATCGATAAACTAGTAAATATAATTACAGCCGCATCTGAACCTGGTATGAAATGATACCATCAAAACAAATTGCTATATTTTATATCTTATTGAAATACTGTTTAGTGTGCTATGTTCGTTCAGTTACATTAGAAATGGCCATAACATTACTGAAGAAACTTACAATTCATGAAGAAAAAACATTTATGTCCGATGACCATATTGCTATTATTTTCAACGCTAAAGAAAAAATCTTAACACTTCTTCGGCAATTTTTTAAAGTAAATATAATATAATAAAGCTTTTATATATAAATAGTTAAATATAAAGAATAGCTCAATCCTTTTAAAGAATATTTGGAAAATAATCAAGATTGGTTTTTATAGAAAGAAGAAATGTTTTTAGAATTATTTGAAGATGAATATAATGAAATGCACAGAGAGAAACTCAATGTTCAACGGCTTTTAAGTGATTCAACTTTATTACTTCCACCTGCTCATTCCCCAATGACTGGTATACCGCTTTCAAAACGCTTACCATGTGGTGATGTATGTATTTCATAGTTTCAAATTTTGTATTTTGTAATTTATTAATAAAAGTTTTAAGTATTTTAAATAATTTAAATCTGGCAAAGTATTAATATTTAAATTCTTCATAAATGTCTAATGGGTGTTTGCGTTGGTTATCCATAGTCAGTGATTTGTGCTGCGATTAAATACCTCCCAGATAGTCACACATGATTTAAATTTAAATATATTTTTTTATCAGGTTGAAAGAACAAGACATTTTATCTATTCTTTCCTATTGATACGGAAATTATTAATGACATATGAAGCAAAAGAAGAATCACAACTGCCCCTCGTTGATAGAACCAAATGTTTTGTATTTGATACTCCTATTAATTTAAGTAAGTATTTTCCAATAAAAAGTCATTCGATATATTATTCATAAATTTAGTTGAAAATAAAAATTTTAATTTAGTTGAACTGCTGGAAATGACTGATTTCATGCCTATTGATTTCATTCTATAACACATTTGGTTTAATATTATAATCAGTATGTATAAACTTAATCTATGCAAATTGGATTACCATATATGATACACATGGATGTGAAATTAATCATAATTGGACTCTAAATTATATTTTAAACAATACTTATCCATTTTATAATCTTTTAATTTAATTAAGACGACGCATGCATTGTCTCCATATTACAACATCAAAAATCTGCGTTTAGTATAACTAATTTTGTGTTGTTAGTTTTAATATTAGAATAAACTGACCTAATTTCAAACTAAACAGAAATAACGTCAGTGTCTTCTTATAGGTTTTTTGCATTATTTTAATTTTTAATCGAGTTCTTTTAAATTGTAATGTTTTACATAATCATTACTTCCAACCTTGAAAAAACTATTAGAAGATACAGATAATGTTCTTCCCTTTATGTTTGATGATAGGTCAATTTACACTAATAGCTAATAACACAAAATTGGTTCTACTGAACCAGAACAGTGAGCACAGATTTGCTGTTGTTTGTATGTAAGGCAGAGACAACACATGAATGTGTAGTGTCCTCTTAATTGTATTTTTAATGTAAAACAGGGTAAAAAAATATGTCTACATCACCATCACTAATTTCATGATTACATTAAAATATCAATTTTATATTAATTGTTTTTCCACAAATTTTACTATCACCCTACATCAAAAATATTTAACTATAATTATATGATCCTATTGTTTTAAATTATAGTAACAAAATGTATTGCACCTGACCTGGAACTAAGCATGCTCATTTAATTAATACTCTATAAGTTATTCTTAACAAATAAATTGCTCACTGAAAATTTATTTAATTTTATTTTAGATGGTAATGATTTAATTACTTGTATGATAATTGCTGAAAATGGTGCAAAAACCAGACGGTATCTATCAATTATTAGTAGTCAATTGGTCCTAGTTGAGCCACACAGCCGATTCCTTGGTTGGGGTGTTTGCAAGTTATCATGTTATCTTCAAGATGCTGAAGTAAAATATTTTGTACTTTATTTTATACAAAATAATATTTCTAAATTTATATAATATTTAGGTTACTAAAATTAACAATGAAACTAAAACTTTGCACATTACTATGCATAATTCAAAATATAAAATGACAAATACTGTAAAATTAATGTTTGACGATCATATTCGATGCAATGCAGCTAGACAAAAGTAACATATTATTTAATACTCAATATTTATTAATATTTTTCTTTATTTTAATATTTTCTCATTCAATTTTATTTAGATTACTGAATGGCCGTATAAAGGCCAGAAGAAAGCAACTTAATCAAATCGCTAATTTATTAGATATGACTAGCTGTGAAACAAATTATGCACCATGTAATACGACCCAAAAACCAAGTTAGTATACATGATATTAATTAATACTTTAGAAAACTTTTACTGACTTTGTTGGTGTGACCTTTTTTAGAACATAGTTTGAGAAGTCATTTTACTGATATTGCTGTGCATTCATCTAATGTTATTCAGTCTTGTCCTATTTCTATAAAATCTACCAATAGTAAAAATATTTCTAACTAACATTAGTTAGTTATGTTTGCATACACTCGCCTATTAATACTGACTGTATTTATCTAGGTGATGAATATAGTGCAGAATCTAACTGTAGTAGTGTGACACATTCTAGAGATCAATCTCCTTGCACAAAAAGTATTAATAATCAAGAACTTTCCAATCCTCAAAAGGTAATTAAATATATTGCAAGCATTCAATTAATTGTATAGTTCAAATTAAACAAATTGTTATTTATAAATGTTGAATTTAATATACTTGTCTTAGCCATCCATATCTCAGGAGAAACCTGAGCCGAAACGAAAAGGAAGAATAGAAACTGTTTAAAAAATAGACTTTTATAAAAATTTGAAGTGCTTAAAATGTTGTATATTTTACCAATTAAAACAATTTAGCACTAAGTACTGTTTTAAGTCTCGTTAAAAAATATATTGTAACCTTAGCTAACATTATACTATATATTGACTTTATATATAGTATATATGTAATGTATAGTATTATTATACTATACATTAATGTGTGAAATTGTATTGATAAAATTTATGGAAATTGTGTATTTTTATAATGTATAATTCATATTCTGTGATAGAATGTTAATTTACTTTGTTGATGTTATCCTTTTTTTTTCTTTTTTTTAATGTACAAGATTTTATAATTAATGCTCAAATTAAAATCTAATTTACCATGTTAAATATTAAATCTTAAATTGTTTATTCCTTTTACACATTGTATTTTGAATGTTACTCAATAACAGAAAACAATTTTAGTGTTTCAAAATGTATTTTATGAAGTAGTAAATAATATTAGATGTTTTATAAAATCAATTGTAATAGGTAAGTAAATATATTTATTTAATTAGTATTTTAACTTTTAAGAAATTAAATTAATTATATTTGAATATATTAAACCATTGAAAAAACAAACAAAATATAATAATTATTTTTCAAATAGAGTTTAAGCAATTTAAAGTTTTATAATTTTAAAAAAAATGTATCTAGTACACTACTGTATGTGTAAACTGTAAATAATTTAGTATGAAGTACTGAGAATTATGAAACTGTTGGGACTTTGAGAAGTAAAATCTGAAGAGAACGATTTATTAAGGTGTATGTGGTATAAATGTAGGTACAATAAATACATAACATATATTTTATTAAAATGACCAGCATAGTTTTTTCCAATTTGAAATAGAACTATGTAATAACATTATTGTAGTTGTTTGTAATAAAATAAGTAAATGAAAAATTATTAACAAAAAGTAAACCAATATAAAAATAATTGTGAATAAATAACAACATTTCAAGTAATCACAGCATGTGATACACAATTTGTGAATAATTCAATATGTTGATATTAGTTTTTTCTATCTTACTGACATACATACTGCCGTGGACGTAAAATCTGAGGAACTTATCTTGCCATTCTTTTTCACACTTAATACCTATTCTGGGAGAGCAAACTATTGTATCAAAAAATCTACTTTTCTCGTCTTCTTCTACCCACATTCCATCCCAAGTAGTTAAATCTCGTTTGTTGCAAGATTTTATATCGATTGCAAAACTCATACACAATTTTGCTGGACCATTGCACAATTCTTTACTCTTTAACACAGTTTTAGGACATTTTCTGAATTGTTTTCGTAAACATGCCATTGAGTCCAAATTTTCCAAAGGCTCTATTGATCTTAACAAAACGGCAGCACCATCTCCTGTTTGGGAAATAAAATAATTGTAAATGAAGTTAGTCATTATAAGTACGATAAATGTGGACTACATGATAACTATTGTTATACCTTGGCTGGAAATATTAAAGCAATGGTACATGCCATATGTCAAATAAACATAAACTGTTCCCGGTTTCATGAACATAGGTTCATTCCGCGGCGTCACCTTCCCATTAAATGAATGAGAAGCCACGTCTTTGGCGCCCGGATAACTTTCGGTTTCCACAATCCTTCCCCTGACAATAATGTCGTTGTCCAACTGTCTGACAAGTATTTTACCGAGTAAACTCTTTGCCATTTCTTCGCACGGCTGATTGTAGAACTCTGCGCCCAATCGAATTCTATAGCCAACTACATCGGGACGCTCACCGTCGTGAGACATGTTCAAACACTATTTTCTTAAAAGCAATTGCTTGTAATACGACAGTTATTCGAGTACTGAGCGAGCCATCGAAATAATTTATTGAGGCCGGTGTGGTATAATAAAATAATTGCAGCAAAAACCATGCACTGAACTTGAGATGTTAAATACTAATCGTTAATTATTATTGTAATATTCTTAGCAGTCACACGAAATGATTTCGAAAAAGTAACAAAACCTTTTGGCGTTCGATTGAAAACAAATTTTTTTGAATTCGAGTTGTTATCACGAAACGTTTGTGTATCCCAAAGTGTGCAACAGTTTCGTGATAAAAACGATAACCGATAAATGTTGTATTCCCTCGTAAAAGCAGACGCGTCGTTTTAACGGTTTGCAGGGCTACATTTTTGCCAAATTGTTGAGGCAAATTTTGTAAGAATTTGAAAAAAAAATCATATAAATATTTTATAATATGTAACTGCGTAAATTAATACTGTATGATATTTATATTTAATAAACATCAATACTACTTGTAGAGTCCGAGATGTTTCGTAGTATAAATTATAATGATTATAATCGACGATTTCTCGTCAAAAAAACTTCGTTGTTAAATGTTATAGATAACCTATGACATTAAAAATGTTTTATTGTTTATTGTAATTTGTAATTACTTGTTTTGTTTATAAATACTGCTGACGTAATTAGATTGCAATGAAATTAATTTTTAAGTAATAAATATGTACCTACTACATTTTTTTCCTCGGGGTGGGGGTGGCATATTTAATAGGGCCTAGGGCGGCACCTGTTCTAAATCCCGCACTGACGGTTTGTAGTTTGTACCGTTTACGTGCGACGTCGACGCGCGTATCGCGTGGAAATAATAGAACCTTTTTTCAATTTTTATCGATTTTCTTTTTTTTACCACTCACAAGTCGACATTCGTCCGACGACGTAACCATTGCACAATTAGAGTACTCGTATACGAACCACGCAATACACTACCTAGACAGGGTGTACACCGACCAAATTCATCGCCGGCGGCATGGCAACTAGACAAATTTTCGATAGAGCAAAATCTGAGCACCTGTGCAATCTTTTTTCAATTTCTTCCGCCTCTGAAGCCGCCAATTATTAAAACATTACTCGCTGCTAACTATGAACCTAATGATAAAAAAAAAAAAACGGCCATAACTCATAAGCCCGTGTGTTCGGGTCATGCGTAGCGCCAATTAGGTATGGGTGCCTACTTATAGGTAATATTGTAATTTATGGTACGTAGTTATTTATTTATCTACACTATTGACTTTGGCGACATCCCAATACGTATTATTGCCAAGATGTACAAAATTCAAAATTGAGTTACACAATATTATTGTTTCTTCGTCAAACAATCAAAAGTGGGGAAATCAATTAAAACTTTTCTACGAGAAACTGGTACAACGGTATAGGAACTGTCGGCATTGCCGGTCCGGCCCACCCGGCTACCCGGTAATCACCCCTTGGTTATTTTCCAATATTGGGAGCCCATAGACAAAAGAGAAAAATTAAATGCATGGGCAAGAGGCAGGTAAACAAAATTCTATCACTGAAAATAAAATATAATGAGATAACGGTTGTCTCTTCTGCTTTTATGAATAAAACATTTTTTTCAAGTTACATGGTATTTTCCGATATGATTAATAGGCAGTAATTATTATTATTTTTTTTTTTTTTAAACCAGCTTGGTGGGTTTCCATTGAAGATTGTTGTACTCGGGGTTCAATCGTGAGCCAGACCGACACCGAGTACATGTACATAATATCTGCCTGATTACAATCTTGGACCGTAGCTAAGCGGTAATCCAAAACGTAGGTATTACGAGTATACACCGACCATATTCATTTTTCGAAACTGATCACCTACCTGAACTGTTTACCAAAATGTTAATGCCTTTGTTCAGGCGTTTTTCAATCAAATTTAGATTCATAATACTGGTTTTTTTCACCGTAAAAAGTATGTTTTGAAAAAAACATTTTTCCCGTTTAATTTAGTAATTGCATTTATTTTAGAATAATATACATATATGGCATCCTACTGTTAAAATTATAGTGGCACCCACGTAAAGTTGCAGCACCTAGACGTCATTTGCATTCAACTGTTAAAAACTTAAAAACAAATAGAAACAATTCAATTTTCTTACGTTGAAAATCTTTTTTTATCAAGTTAAAAGCAAACGTTTACGGCAACGTGTATATATAGTGGCTGCGTCTACGTGAACGCATGGGTACCAATTTATTTTGTATTATTGAGAAGTTTGAATAATATTGCTCTCACTAGTCTTACTATAGTACCCTAACCTCATGAAATTTTCCAACTATAATAATATATTTTATATATTCATACCATATATTCTATAAGCACGCACAACGTGAACACGTTATATCTTCGTAGTTTGTACTATGCATTAATAATTATAATACCAGGTATAATTTGTTCATATTCACACTATAAAGCATGCATACTTATGAAGAATTTCTACTCCCAAAACAAGCAAAAATTAATTTTAGAAGAACCACATTAATACATTATTCTAAAACAACAAACACTTTCCTCACTTTACTCACAGCGAATTTAAAACGCAAACTGTGATGATAAATAATAACGCGAGAGAAATAAGCCAATGAGTTAAAGTAACTTTTTATGTTCCGAGCCGACGCTATATATAACGACTGTATCGGTTTAATATAAAACGATTTATATTTATTTTGAATTACCATTTTTAAGAGTCTATCAAATTTTTTTTTATCATTATTTTATAAGAAAATCAGTGGCGCGTAGCTATATAAGGTCTTTAGCATCCTACAGGGACAAAACTAATTCCTTACGGCTTTTTCGTTTAGTTCTAAGAGAAGGGGATGATTGTTTATTATAAAAAAATGCATGCCTTTTTCTCCCGTACGGTATACCCATATCACCGAAAAAAATGTAATACGTTATTTAATTTTCTTCTTATTTCATGAACAACCAATACAACAAACCTGATATTAATTTATGACCTACTAAGCTAACACGATTTTTTTTTATTACATTTTTAAATAGACCGAAAAATATTAATTTTCATGATTTGTACATAGTTTTTAATTTAATATGATATAGGTATGTTTACGTCCTAATAATTTATTTATATAATGAAAATTAGTCCTTTTGGCCCAACATTTTAAACATATAATGATGTAACAAGTAAATTAAATAATTTGAAACACTTAAGCATGACCGCCGCCGATAAGACATAATATCCACATTTCAAATTAATCCGAAACGTCGGATGTCACACTCGTTTTGTCGAGTATCCGAGTATTGCGGTACACGGATACATTAGCACGTAGATATGTCTTACACAGTTACTCACAACACAAACGTGTAAAATGCACCGATTCCTTATGAAAAATGTGGTTATCATAGTACATTTACAGTAGAATCGTAGTATCTACCGGTTCTGGTATTTATAAAATATTTACACAAAATTGACTATGATATTACTATGAATTTACTATGACAACCAAAACGTTTTTCGTGAATACTTTTCACGCAAGTGTTGAAATGTGACGACTGGCGTAAAGTTTCAGTCAACATTTTAGCATGACTCCCAGCGACAAGACATATCCATGTCAATAGTCCACACTATTTAAAATCTAAATTAAGAAAGTCGCATGCTAATCGATATTTTTCCTCTGCGAGGAATATAAATATGTTTTCGGGCATATGCAGAAATGATTAGAATTTGTTTATTAATGATTTTAGTTTCTATAGTGATAGTAATAGCGTTACGCTAAATTGGATACGCGAGATTGGCCAGAAAAAAAGTTGTACCCATTCAAAAAACATACCTACATTATAGGTAATTAGTAAAAAATCACAATACCACGATTGCAAACTGGCCAGTCGCTAACCTATTTCTAAATAAGTAATAAAAATCACAACCGTAGGTACAAATGATAACATACATTTACTTAAAATTTAAAAATAACGAATATGGGTTCAATATTCAATTTTTATTCATAGTAATTTACTGAAAACTGTTATTGCTATTATTTATGCTGTCACTGTTACTGTCATTGATGTTATTGACGTTCGCCATTGTAGTTCATATTTCAATAATTCTCGTGCGCATGGTTGTTCCTGGATAATCGCATCTTCTTGGCACTATTATTCAAACGACTTATGTTTGTTTTTGTCCTCTTTGGCGCCGTGCGACAAACTTTTATCACTGAACCAATGGTAAAATTGACCATGGATTTATTGTTTGTGTTGCACAGACAACGAATTGTATTGTAATTGTTTTATTGTATCATTTGTCATTGATTTTTGGCAACGTCCTAAGATCTATGTTGTAGTTTCAGTGATTTTCCGGTAACTTTCGATTTTATCATTTGGTAATTTTGTTATGACGATATTGATAAAAACTAAACATTTTTCCACTTTACAAAAAAACAGCGAATCATGGATCTGTTTTTGCCGGTTACTATGGTGACTTAGTAGTTTTAATTATGTCTTATTTACTTTACAGCTGCTCTACGGTAACGCGAACTCGGTCAGAAAAAATCATCGGTCGTAGGTACTCATAGAAGAAACATATCCACGTTAAAAAATAAATCTCAAAATAATAATAAGAACTATCGCGGTGATTTGTGCACGCGTGCAAAATTAACAATTTGGCCTGTGGCGGCAGCAATGCAAATAATATAACAGTAAATTTATAACAAAATCAAAAATTCACGGACGCTGGGCCTTACAATAATAAAAAAAAATCATAAAACTTGACATTATAACTTTGCTATATCGACGTCTTAATATATTTGATATGTGTGTGCGTTGAACACGAACGTGCGTAATTAATATTTGTTAGTAATAATAATAATGTTCACAATATACTGAATTAACTTATATTATGTCCGCAGGCACGGCGCAGATAGCTTTATGTTCTTTCCCTTGTGGACATGGATTTGTCTTTTTCTTGTATGGTCTTTTATGGAACGACATAATGACTTTGCATTCTAAATAACAGTAGATAATATATTTTTCATATTACCTTATGAGTTATGACAATGAAACTATCATGTAAAATATATCTTTATAATTAAAGACAGAATTGAAATTATTCAATGCCTTGAAGAGACTCAATATAATTTCACATGTACCTTGCGAGTTGCGATACGCAGGTATACGTAAATACGTTATATCTTTAACATATCAGATAATTAACAAATATAAACACGAAAAACAAACGATACATTCTAGTAATATATTTCAAAATATTTCATATCAAATAACCACTTCAAAAAATGCATATAATATTATTTTGTTTTGTTTTAGACACGGAATGAAACCAGGATAGTGTTGGTATTACCATGATGTTTTTATTTATTTTTTTTGTGTCTGTGTACACGATTTCGACCAAAAGGATTGCTCCGTATACAAAGCTGGTAATTTTTTTTAATTTATCAACAGTTTTTCGATGAATTGAGAAGAACAGATTAAAAAAGGGCAAATAACTTTAACTGATATCGAGAATCGAATCCTGTAGCGTTTAGTACTTTTATCACTATCCACTAAATTATTTTTCATAGAAACAAGGTATGTATTTCGTTATTAAGCTATAAAAATTATTCGTTGTGACCCGAAACATACTTATATTATCGATGTATTGAAATTATATGTGATACAGCAATAAGATATCTGTATCCATAGGCGTGTCTGTAGTAAGTAAAAAATTTAAATATATAAATGGACTCCCCAGCCATGGAGATCTGGACACGCCTATGTCTGTATGACTGTATCTTATCCGACCGAGGAATATCACCCTTTTATACATAGTATTTAAGTATATGAGAAATATAATATAACAAAGTCTCCATTTGAATCTATAATTATAATTACCTATTATAAATTAGCTTTAAGCAATTATAAAAATTAGAGTGTAAAAATTAAATTAAAAGACACTATTAATAAAAAATACAATCCCATATTACGTACATAATTTGATTAATTTACCGGGTTTTAAATATATACTTACAAAATTATACTTATAAAACTTATAAACATATCTGTCTGTTTAGTATATTTACCGGCTAGCAACACTAAATTGTAGATGGAACGAATAAAACTGGATCCCGGGTAATGGACGTGATCGACGCTTTTTAATTTGCATAAATAACAACGACATCTAGTCTTCTCCCGCGGTCGATATTATACGAGTATAAAATTATCTTTCCAAATTTTCTACGTCTATAATATAACTGATTTACTGACATTAATGTGCAGCTATACGTGATAGCCTGCAGTACAATCATATTTTCCCGGTTTTTATATGCCTTTTTACTCCTCCAGCACTACAATGTTTTCAATACAAAGTAAGAAAAATTAAAATAATTAAAAAAAAAAAAATTCTTGACCCAAACTTCCAACAACATTTATCCATGTATCCACGAAACCTAGATGATACCATTCATGCACAATATCACAATTTACTCGTACACGTTTATTGCATTTTCCATTACATTGTGAACGTACGGTTATTACCGTGAGTATAGTTCGTTTCGAATGTTATTGCGTAATTATTTGCGTAACCTTTCGACTGACGGGAGAGCCAACATTTTTAATGTATCGAAAAACAAAATCTATATTATAAACGTTCAGGGTGATTTTTGAAAGAGAACCAGGTTATGTTTAAAATTATACAAGTAGTATAATTTGTGCCATATTTTTAACCCCCCTCGGAAAACTTGCAAAAATGTTCGGCATTTACGTTGTTATTGTAATTTATACGTTTACAGTTCGACAACAGCTACGCTATAACTAGTTTGTTGGTTTAAATGTTTAATCATTTGTCCACGTTCTACGAACTGTTTATTTTAAAATCGAAAGTATCGGTGGAATCCAATCACCATATGTGATTTTAATTTTTTACTAGAATATTATTATTATTTACTCTTTAGTTGCAGTCCGGAAAAATCGACTAACTGTTTTCGTAGTTACCACCGAAGACTGATTCTCCGAATTGCATTATTCGGTATTCTCATATCTAATGCGGATACGTTCATATTCCGAATAACATTATTTATTATGTATTAAATATTTTTGTACAACCTAAAATAATTGTAAAATATTGAGACCTGCACGGCTGCACTTATGATTTCAAACAAACGGATTGTACCGATGTGTACAAGCCTGGTATTTTTCTGAAATGAAATTTCATCTCGCTATGTGGGAAGGTCGTTTTTTGAATTTATTTATATTTTTCCAAATAATCGAGAAAAACGAGAGGAAAAATTTGAAAAAACTTCAACCGAGATCGAGAATAAAAACCCTTGCACACCGTCTAGTATTATTGTCGTCACGCATTATCCATTTATCCACTAGTTTATTTTTCATGGATACAAGATTTTTCATAAGATTTTCTTTATTAGGTTGTACATAACAACCTAATAAAGTTAATATAAATATTAACCGTGATCGAGAATCGACTTGTTTATATTTCATAGATAGATCAGGTACAAGATTTTCCATACGATTTCCTTTGTAGCCAATAAAAAAAATGTTTATCGGAAAGTCGTAAACAACTTGTACAAACTTAAGACAATTAATGTTGACGAAACTGGGAACTCCAACAAATTATTACTATAAAAAAATTGTTACTACACTGTTGGCGCCGTGCCGCCGCCAAATCATAATGAGCAGTTATCATTATAAGATAGTGGCACTTATTAAACCACTTGCCGTACCACACTCACACACATACATATACATAAATACACACCGTTCTATAGACTATAGAGTTTATTTTAAATTTTTGTATATTCCGAATTATTATCTTTTGTCCATTTATAATATAATCAAATGTCATTATTAGACAATTTTAGTGTTGTGTCGTTGTGTCAACTGTCCGGCAACCATCGAGTCCGGTGTATTATAATTCAGTTTTGTTTGTGATTTTTTTTATTGTAATATTTTTTTACCGCCGTACACACACGACGGTAGCCACTGATTTGTTATATTGATGCATTGACTTACTTATTGATAAGAGTTAAAATATAAACTAACTATAGACGGTCTTAAGCTATATAATAATATACCTTACTAGTCATTACGCATTTACGCTTATATCATATGAATAATTTACGTATATTTGTATCTATTTTGTGTCCAGAAATTAAATTTAGCCTTTACTTTAGTCCTTATTAAACTTAAATTCTATTAATGAAAATAATATAAATTTCAATTTCCATTTATTCGTCCGCCCGATTTATTCAAATTTGATACAATTATACTGTATTACATTCGTGTATCGTACAGGTATTCGTAGGTCGTATGCTGTATAAGCAGTATACAATATTATACAGTAGAAAAATCATTTATAGCCGACCAGCATACAACGGAAATATTCGGATGTTGAAGACAAGTAGAAAATGCATATATCTCTAGGTTCTAGAAAAATCGGTTATGCTTTTTTACGGTTTTGGTTATTGCGGATTTACATATGTATATGGTTATAACTTTCAACTGACGCGTTTTAAATCCCTACTGAGGCCATACTAATGTGCATTATAATGTATAAATTCGTCCGGTTCTAATAATGGACGACTTTGCAAACTCTATATAAACTTAGTTTATACTCCTACTTCGCTTTACATCAAGTAAATATTTTAAACTTGATTGATTTATACTATATTGGACGACTTTTAACTACCCAATATTATACAATGAGAGCTGTTCATAATCTATACTCTTTAGGAAGGAAATGGACCAAAGAACTATTTTGTTTCCAGCAATAGTTTTCGGCTTATATCCGATACTAAAAATATCTATTGTACCTACTTAAAATGGGATCAAATAAAACTTCGGTCGATAAAAAATTTCCAAGTTACCGAGATGCTGTTTGGACGCGTAAGTCTTACCGGATAATTTCTTTGTTTGGAAATTGAAATCACTACCTAGTTCATTTTTAATATAAACGCAACCATACCCGTTCATACCATTTATGCAGAGATCTACAGTAATATAATATAATACAATTAAACTGTAATACGCTAAGTAGTATACCTTTATAACGTCACCTGTAACCGATTTTTACTGTGCATTTATACAAGTGAGGGGTGACATTTCAAATCGTACTTTTTCCACAAATTTAATAGAAAGGTAATCATTTTTTTTTTTTATTTATTTATTATATGGTTATAAAATGTGGTGCTATTACAAGTATGTACGTTTTACATTTTATTAATTAATTATAAATTATATCAAAAACATAGATTAATAATGATAATAATTATAATGTGTGTACAACGATCTTATTTATAATACAATTTAATATATAACTAATTAATAATTAATAATGATGAATCTTCGGACTCATCAGTGTCTGTTATTAGAATTTTCAGAGAAAGTCGAAGCCGCAGGCACCCATTGATTGTTTTTCTTTTAATGTTAAGGTAATATCTTTCATGACAATATATTTTCTGTTTTCTATAGAAGTGTAATATCGTAGAATGATGATTTCTGAACAGAAAATTAAATAGATTCCAATCAAAAAGTTTTACTTGATCAAAGTATAAATTTAATCGTTATTACAACAAATTACATTTATAATGATTTTAGAACATACAGATATGCCATCCTATTGTTATAACGCTTCCGACGAAGTACCCAAAAGATACGAAACAAAATGTTTTCATTTACGGTATCCCGATGTTAACAAAATAAATAAATAATAAAAATATTTAACAATGAACAGTAAATAACGAACCAAGAAGTTCGATATTTGTTTACGCTCAGCAGTCAGACATTGTAAATCTGAAGTCGTTTTTATTAGAACACGTGAACATTCAATGTAATGCTAATTCTGCTAACCGTTGCCAAGTGCCAATACATACGTATTTTTTACTTCCATCTCACGCCTACAAACTCTCAATAAATGATTCTATTTTTCCACCTAATATCTCTTAGAAATTACGTGTGACCTTTTCAAAATTATTCGTATTTGTCCTTCCTAATCGTCCAATCGTTCACTTCTCTTTTATTCTTTAAAACCTTGCAATATTCAATTAATTTTCCCTTCATTCTCAATATTAAGTTCAAAATTGTCATAATTTAAATAATGCATTTCATCCTCGAGACTAGTCTGTTCATTTAAATTTATTTGTTTATTATGATTTAGCTACGTTTTAATTTCATAAATATTTTTTTTTTTTATTTTTTTAATTTTGCCACTGTCGGAAACATTACAGCAATGCAATTAAATATTTTCTTTTACTGTTAATTGTACACACATTTTTTGTAACTGTAGAAAAAAATATTGTAATACTACAAAAAGTTTCAATATAAAAATAAAAAAACTCATTTATTTAACTATACTACTTAATATAGGGACTTTTCAAATACATTTTTCATACTAATAAATTATGCGCTTGTGTAAAAAAACGGACTGCTAAAATTTGGTTGCTATATTATATCGATTAGGTACATATATATCGAAGTACGATTTCTCTCACTTAACGTATAAAACAAGTACAGCGTAGTTGTATGGGGTGTTAATACGTAAATAGTCTACTACATGGTATACGTTTGATTGTACATAACCGTTATACATGTATGCATTATACAATTTTACGTTTTATGATATTATTTTCGGCGTGGCAACGTGGTCGCTTCGTGCGGCTGTCATATTTCACCGGTCTACCCTGCACGTCTCCGGACGCCGTCCGTCGTACGTGCGAGACCCTGCATGTGGTGGCCTGATGGGCAGTTGGTGCTTATTTACGTAGTAAAATTAACCGATGATAAGAAATAAAACCGGATCTACGTCGACGACTGCGGTCGCTAGTCGGTATCTCTCGCACCAGTTCTGGACTTCATGTAATATATAGGTATACACATATTATTATGCAAGTGTACACGATCGTACGCGATATGTTTGGTTTTGCCTCTGCGTGTTTTATCATTTTGCACAGCTTAATTGCCACATTAACTTTTATATTTCGTCTACGTGCAGCCTTTAATTCATTTCTGGCGCACATATAGTAATTACCTGACCGCTAGCAAAAATGTTTAATACATGAGCTATTCAAGAGATAGTAAATAATATACGCAATACATTACGTACGCATACCTACACATTTATAAATTCACGAAAGAGAATAATATAAAAAAAAGAAATAAGATATCGAGATGGTTCAGTTGACACAAGAAAATACTTTGTCGTTCTACTTTACTCGTTCCAATAGTAGAAAATGATCAGCCGGAAAAAATGTTCTTGTATAGATGCTGCTCTGTTAAATGAACGCGAGGCTCCGAGTCATTGTTATTTGGTATTTTATTTTTATCCATGTTGCATATACTCGTAATATGACATCAGCTATCATATTATTTTGCATTGTTTCGTGTCTACATTATATGCATATAATATTCTTTATTTTTGGCTATACTATTCTAAATATACTATTAAATTTACTATAAAATCATTTCATTTTCATATAAATTGCACTGAACCGTAAGTCCGTATATTTTAAATTTAGTTAAATTTAGTTCAGTAAATGACGCTGATGAAACGAAACAATATTTACGATTTTAAGTGAAATTTTGAGAATCATTTATGTATGGTTTTGAGTTGAGTTACATTAAATGTAGAATGTATTCGTATACAGGTATTTAGTGATAGATCAGGCGGTTAATATTCTACGACTCTAATCAGTAATCACCCTTAATATAAATGTATGATATTACTGTCATGTATAGTGCTGTTATATTGTAGACATACTCGTATACTATTATATACTATTATACTATTGTAGACATTTGATCAACATAAAGTTGTAATAACTAATTAACCAATGTAATAACTATTATTTTTTAAATATGATTACGTGTACCATTAGAGAATATAACTAATTTCTAACGACCATTTCTATAGATTATCCATCAAGTAAATGTAATATCCCCAGTGACATTATTGCTGTAGGTTTGTGCCGCAATTATTTCAATCGATATGCAGTATTATACAGGTAGTATAATTTATAATAGCCGACTCGTGACTATTTCAATGTACAAATACTGACGACGTTTACAACAATGATTATTCATATTCAGTGCATTATTCTAGATTATAATTTCAACAAAACCCAGTTTAGTAGTATATTGTATATGTTATGCAATATAGTACAGAAATTAGTAAAAATGTAAAATATTTTAATCATAAAAGTGGTTTGAAGTCTAAAGACAGGAAAAGTACATGTTCTCGAGAAATTGAATCGATAATCCATTACGTATTATATATTTTTACCACATTTTCTATTCATTTGCGTATATTATGATAAATGAGCGAGTATAGGTATAATAGTATTCGTAAATACTTCGTAAGTCGACATATCACACAAGACATAATATGATCATAGGTACTATTTACGAACTCAATGTAGACAAACTACCAGACGTTTAAAATAAACTAATAACTGTCTGTTACTATTTTGCCTTTGGTCCATATAATTATTGCGTAATGGACGAATATCATATGTGCCATTTGTCAACGGAGACATTTAAAAATTTGAATTTCGCGACACCACTAGCTTCGGTTCGTTTATTGCACGCCTGTTTCCTGTACGCATAACTGTCTATACAACCAATAATATATTAGGGTCTGCATTCGTGCGCAGTGTTGTCAAATATAAAAGTATACGAAATAAACACCGACTGATAATATATAACATGTCTTTTATTACAACGCTATAAAAACGAAACATTTAATGCTATTAAAGTTTGCTGATATGCAATTAAAAATTATAGTTGAAACTCGCGCATGGTGCTCAAATTATTTAAACTCTACTAGGGTAATAAATTTTGTATACAAAAAAACACACACCAAGTTTCATGAAGGTAGTGTTTGTTTTATGTCATAATCACGTATTGCGCATATTTTTTTTCAAAACTTTAAGACGTACATAATTGTCTGTATGTTTGGTTATAGAATTTGTTTGGTAAAAAAGTAAATTTCCAATGAAATGTAAATATGCAGTTATTTCAATCAAAATTATTATATTTTATCATAGTATTATGGGTCACATTAAACTGTATGCACTTTAAGAAACGTACTTTTCTCTTTCCTTACATTTAGAATACCGAATCACACCAGTAAATTGCAATGTTACCTAACTCGCTTTTGATTTATATAAACATTTAATTAAATGTATTTCACGACGAACAAAATACGTATTATTATTATAATTTTAGAAGGGTTCTAGAATTCTCACAGAATAAAAATTGAAAACATTACTTCGTTAACAAACAATGAAATCGTCAACATTTCGTATTTACGAAAATAATATGAGGTTTCATTTTGTTTGTTATTTAAAACAATACAGTTAATATTATCATGAATTATTTCCACTATTTTAATGTAATGTTATCCAACTTCACTAAAAATTACTTATGGAAAATATGAAACGGAAAAATGTAGTTTCAAGCAAATTGCATCGGGTTATGTTTGCATGCGTGATAGTGAATTAAACAATAATTATTGTTTCGTGCTAAAAAGGATTGAATGGGTGTTAAATGTCCTACCTGTGATTTATGACTGACGTCATGAGCTTTGTTAGTTTTTTCGTTTGAATTAAAATGTTCAATGTTGAACAAAAATCAATAACAAAACGTGGCGACGATCGAATATATTATATTTACGTATAAAAGTTTTTCCATGATGGTTTGATTAATAAAAATGTAATACTGAAAAATGAACCAAATCTCACGAGAAAGAGTTTATTAGCGTTTATCAAATTATTATTATTGTGAAAAAATAGTTTGTATCTCGTTAGTTATTGTTCCATAATAATACACCACATAAAATATTATATTTAATGTTTATATTGCTTTTCAGTATTTTATATATTAATGGATTTATGTGTTTTATTGGTAATGTATGTTGTAACGTAATGTGTTGTAAATACAATTACTGCGCACAGTGAGGATTATATAATGTATAATAATGGGTATAGCATAAGCATTTGATTTTAAGATATAAATCTTTATGTATTAAATTTAAAAAAAATCCGTTACAACCATCATTGTTTATTCAACATCTGTTTTGTCTCACTCATGCGATCTAATCCGTGCGAATAAATTAATTTCGTGAGATTGTAGTAAACATTTTATTTGATTATCGAAACGGTTGTTTTTAAACGTGTTAGTTCACTGGTATGCACAAAACACGCGTAGGTATAATACTATATAATATATATGTAACCTAAGCAAGAGAATATTAGCGAGGTTAAGGTTGCTAAGGTTGCATACAATTTATATTATTTAATCGCGTGTTATGTATATATAATTATAATAACATTAATAATGACGTTACATTAAAATAAGACGCAAGGTAGAAGTTACACTGACACATACATATTCCACATTCATACTCTTACGCGCACGTATATATTTACGTATTTATATACGAGTAGTTCATAAAAGTTTCATTGTTTTAAAACACCAATTCCATATTGCAAGTACACCAAAACACACGATGTGAAATGAATATATTATATGTATAAACACAGACGTTCCATAAAGGTGTAATAATAACCAACGGTCGGACAGACTTTTTCGCGTGTGTATAATATTAAATTACGTAAAAACAAAACACGAGAACGTTCGTCCCGCGTGCTCGGAGGAGAAAAAAAGTAAAATCGATATAATAATTTGAATGCACGTTTGTGTGCGTACACACGGATTGTCTACGAATGGAATATGTTTATAGTGTTCTGTATCGGGTGTACGTGTGTAGGTGTAGGCGTGTGCGTGCGTGTGATCTATTAAAGAAGATAAACAACATAACATCGTACCAGGACTATCGGAGCGATTGTAGGCGCGCGCGAGACGAGTAGGTGCATAAAAATGTTCGTTTTTAGAAATTTTTTTTTTTCCGTTGTTTTTGTCATAATCTCGCGGCAGGAGTGGATGGGAAAAAATTGGCGAATTCCGACCGTCCTCATTACACACTCGAGGAGTGGACGCATGCGCGCACAGGCACGGGGGTCGGTATAGATGATATGTGTGTCGGGATGCGAGCGGGTCTCGGAAAGTGCATAGGACGTATATACGCGGGTGCGAGAGAGATGGACGAACGGCGCGAGGAGGGAAACGAAGAGTGAATGAGAGAGAGAGACCGCGGATGCGCGCGCCCGTCGGTGTGCGTTGGTGTCCGTGGCAAGTAAACATACAAAGTGTGTGCGAGTGCGTTGGTGTGCGCGCGCTGGTGTGTGAGAGTGTGCGCGCGCGCACTTTGCGCGTGTGTAAGTAAGTATCTGCTATTGATTTTTCGGCGTTTGCCACCCGGGCGGTGTCGGCGGCCGGGTGCGCGGTGACGGCGCTGGCGGGCGCGCGGGGGAACTTTGGCGCCGGCGCCCGGGCCTAGTGTGCCGCCGCCGCCGCGCGAACGTTGTGTGTTCCGCGTACAATGATGAACGGTACCGAAAGCTTGCGCGTCGACCAGCGAATATCCGGTGCGGGCGGTGGTGCGGACCGAGCCGTGGAACGACTGGAGGACAACGCCGTTGTCGTGATACTGTAATAATAATATCGACGTCGTCGCCGTCGTCGGTGTCGCATTCGCACCGTAATATTATATCGTCGCGCCGTATTATTGTACGTCTTCCGGCCAGCCGCTGCGTCTACGTGCGGTCCCACCGAAATAATAGGTATACGGTAATAATAATAATAATAATAATAATGGTAATTACGGTAATATATTGATAATATTTATAAATAATAATAATAGTGTGTGCAGCATACGCGGTGCGTATATATGTGCGCGATTTCAGCGACGACCGTAGTAGTAATTATTATCGTCGAGAGAGAATAATCGTATAACGACAACCGTTCGCGAGAATACCGACGACGACGACGACGACGACGACGACGACGAATACGACGACGACGAATACGCCCGCGTGCGATTGCTTGTGCGTGCGTGCGCGGCCGCGGTGTCGGCGATGACGGTGCGGTGCTCGCGTACGTAGTTTAATCGACGTCGTCGGAGCGGTGAGTGCGGTGAAAACGTCACGTCGCGGTGGTCGTCGGTGATTTTTACAAGTACGACAGTTTCCGCGACGCAATCGGGTCGTCCGTTCGCCCGCGATCCGGCGATGGTCGCAAGCCGTTTCCGGGCCCGCTGCCGCCGCCGCCGCCGCCACTGTTCTAGCCGTGACGCGAACCCGCAGAACAGCTGTCCGTCCGTCCGCGCGCGTCGTGCAGCACGGCAAGTCCGAAACAGGTACGTCGCCAAACGTTCCGCCGTCGATGCCGCCGCCGCCGCCGTCGCCGCCGCCGCCGCCACCGCCGCCTCCACCGCCACCGTACCCTGTGAGTATACGTCGCTACGATCCGTCCCTGAAATCATTAGATTATGTACCGATGATGACCCATCGCGTTCCGGTCGATTCGTGAGCCGCGGTCCCCCGGAATAGGAGCACGGTTCGCGAGTCGCGGTGCCCTCCCCTTCGGGGTGCGTGCGACGTCGTTTGACGAAACAACGGGAATTCGGCGGGGTGTAATGTATTCTCTTCCCGCAGTGCGCGTACAATAACTTTCGACTGTGTCCGTTGAACAGAGGTCTCGGGTATCGGGTACACAGGTCGCCTTGCATACCACCCGTAAATGTTTCTTCGCGCTCCTAACCTTTTTTCCGTATACTTACATTTTGAATCCCGTGTTTCCTCCTATACATCAATATACCATTTGTCATGCGCTCGTTCCGATTGCGTTTCATTTATTAATTTTACCCCATCCCCCGTCCACATGATTTCACCGTCATTTCAATCGGAAAAAAAGTTATGGTGAAAGATCAGTTCTTATACGGCTTGTCCGTACAAAGATATAGCACGTATTTTTACCCCAAGTACTCCGTAATCTGACTCGGTGCCTTTCACTGAATATCCACGAATATTAATGCGAAGTTAACGAGAAGTTGATAACCGATGTGCTTTGTTGAGTAGTCAGTACGGGGCAGGAAAGCTACTATAATATAATCCGTTGACTGTTACGAAATATAAGATGTTATGAGGTTCTTGTACCATTAACGTTCGTGATACATCGCGTTCTACACAAAAATGTATATTAATTTGTACGTATGTGTGTATATTTGTGTGCGTGCGTGCATGTGTGTCTTTGAAGGGGCGGTTACAAGAGGAGGTATGGTGGCTGAAGCCCCCCTTTCCTTAGGTGCATATAATATATAATACTATGAATATTTTCTACATTTTTCTAAAATTGCCTTACTTGTATTAACTAAAGTAAACAGGAGAAATATTATACTTTAACGATCGTAAAATATGAATATACGAGTACATACATTTTAATGACTAGTAATAATCGTAAAATTTTTTTTGCCCCGACATATTATGTAGGATATTGCTCAACTATTGCGTTTACGTATGGATTTTCTTACTACCGGGCAAAAAATTAATTATGTTGGGAATGATAACAATAATAATGCAATGTATGGTGTTAAGAAATATGGTTTATGATATATTGACCCCAGTTCATAGAAGAAGTACACAATTTTTATTTCATGTAGGCACACAACGACATTCGTAATACGTTGTCGCGAAAAGGTCGTGTCGTTTCTACTCCTCAAATGTTCATTCTTAAAGGATTTTACTGATGTCGCGGTCGGTTCTTACGTTGAGTATCAATTTTTTTTTTAAAGTATAATTCATCTCGAATGTGGTATTATTTAGCTGCGTTACTTTCCGTTTAAGGTCACGCGTGCGCCTTCTCGGTGTAGACGATTTTCCACGGGAATGCCTACTTTCAACCGCAAGACTTTCAAACTTTCTATCAAATTGATAATAAATAACAAAACTTGCCTTAAGTCTAAAACATTTACTGATCGTTTAATATATTGTTTCTAAATCTACTATACTACGTTTGGTATTTAATGACTTCATAATATTGTATGAAATATTTAAATATTAAATTAAATAGTAAATATAAAATTCAACAGGGCAGTGAAACGTTTATTAATTTGTTTTATTTTACGAAAAAAACTTTAAAATATTATGCTTTTATATCTTGAAATAGTTAAAACATTTAAATTTACTGGAAAATAAAATTGTTTAAATTTACTGGAAAATAAAATTGTTTAAATACTGTTTGTATTGATTTATATGCGTGTTTTTCCCTAATCATCATAATTCATACTATATTATAATTCATTAATAAAAAGTTATTTATAATTAATCGTAACTTATAAATTATTGTCGAAGACCGAAGTTTTAAAAGTTATGAAATATTAATACATATTATATATTATGCACGTAAAATAATCATTGATTCGTAAATATACCTTTTTTTCAGTTGCAATATTGCAATATATGCGATAATTAAATTCGTTGATAGTGTTTTGGAAATATTGAAGATTAATTGGGCTATAGTTTTCTTACCAATATAATATGTACATTTTAATTGATCAATTGGTATGTAAATGCATTTTGTGTGATTTGAGAAACAGCGGCTGATTTGAGGAGCTACGTCTTCCAAGGTTTTCTTGTATCGATCTTAATTGCACTACTACATTACAATTAATACTTGCTAATGGTTAAATTTAACTTTAAAGTAGAACTATAATTTGATTTCTAGGTTATATGATATATTATGGGATAATAGCAGGTCTTATTAATAGGGTTTCTTAATTTATATTAGGAGGTATTTGAGTCTCTAACTTTGAAGTATTGACCGTCTATATGGGATTATGCCAAAGAGTAGATTCCAAAAATTTGAATTTAAAAATATGAACTTTTACTTCACTATCATATATACTCGTCAATATTAAAATAATTAAATTCACTAATACCACTGGAAAAATAGTCCTTAGACTATTTTTCTTACATTCATTTTTCGATTTAACACATTTGATGGCATTAAATTATTAAAAATAGGTTTTTGTATGAACAATGGACATAATATGCATAATGCATGCGTTGAAACAGTTTTATTTAAATATACATACCTATATACATAAATTATTTTAAGCCCATTAAATATATGTTCTTAACATAATCATATTGTTCAAGCACATTAAATTATTCTACAATTTAAAAAATACCAATACATTTTGAAAAATACATTTTTTTATCGTATTATTTTATAATAGTAATCAAAACAACGGAAGAAACGCCTAGGTTGAGTAAGATACAGGGATGAGTCTTTTAAACTTGAAACCAATGAACCATTGCTCTCGAAAAAAAGAAAAATCTCTTTCTCTGAGTGAAAGAATCGGATAAATCAGTTTATACTTCTAGAGATGGTCGCTATAGTGGTAAAACCAAATTTCTTGTTAATGTACCTAGGTTGAACTTTTAATGTTCTAACTTTTGCAAAAGAAAAAAATTCGAAAATTATGAAATGTCTATTAAATTCTAATATTAATATTTTTAATTGTTTTTAGTTGCTACGATTAATAGAATAATAACCAAATAACTAATATCGTGTAATCAAAATTCGTTAAATTACCCAATTTCGTCACCATTTCGTTATTAACGCTTATATAATTTGTTTGCGACTTTCCAGTAAATAAATTGGATATATGGAGAACATCTTTTTTTTTTTATAATTTAATATATAATTTAATTTAGGTTTTATTTTGATAAATTAATACCTATACATTTGTACAATTTTTAATATTTACACGAAACTTGAAATTAAATGTTTACACATGAAGAGAAAATCACATATTTGTGACACATCTTATATTATTAAATACTTAAGTAATCAAGTCGCGGAACCATCTCTTTTTGAGATGTCCGGTCCAGTTTACAGAGAGCGTGAGTGATACTAGTTCATTGATCAGTTGGTTGGTATTATCTAGCAGTTTGGAATGGAAGCATTTGTAGAAGAGTGCAGCAGTTTCATTGATTGATAACAATTGAAGGTAGGAATTTAAGGACTCATTTTAGACAAACCAGGGTTATCTAGTGATTATACGCAGACAAATATTTTGAAAAGCCTGATTAGGTTTTTTATTTAAATTAATAAAATCTTATTAAGTATAAAAAAGTGGATATAGTGCGTGACCGAATATTTTGTATGCATAAGCGTGAATTGTTTGATTTTCGATCTCAATTGATTTTTTCTCTGCTTTTTTTTAAATTATTTGGTAAATTGTTTCGAAATTCAAAGAATCACTCCACCAAGGCACCATCTAGTCATCTAGATCATATCAGAAATATATCAAGTTTCTGTATAACGGATACTTTGGATTAAAATTTTGTACACAGAAATAAAAAAAAAAAACACATTAAATTTATAAGACCAACAATACATTCCTCGTTTCACTCAGAATCTAATAATACTAAAAATATATTAATATTATTATATTTATTATGATTGTCTGACCTTATAAAAATGATTTATTTGCATATTAATTCAGATGTATTCTTTTTTTTGTTTTTTTGACAAATTTGTATTTTATACAGTAAAGAAAAATAATATTTTCATTAGTTACACAGAGCATATTATTAGCTAGATAATAGCTTTAAAAAGAAATATACTAATTGCCCTGTAGTTTAGTTATAAAACAACAGTTACTAGATGATTTTTAGTGTATATTTTGGTTTAAGTTAGTATTAAATTAATAAATGGTTTCAACTATTAATATATAATATTATAACATTATAAGAAATAACGAATAATTAATAAAATGATAACTAAATAGAATTTATTTGTATTGTATATAGTAAATACTAATTACTGATGGTTGCTAGTTGGCTACATCAGCAACTATCAATGAATAGTATGTATAAATGAAACTAGAATGATTTTAATTTAGTTTACACACTTTCAATAAATTATGTGATATGATTAACTAAACACACCTAGCTGTAGCCATAACGTTTGCCTATAGGCTATAAGTAATTATATTTTAATTTTACAACAGAGTATGTCTAATACACAAGCTATTAAAAAATTAATTGTGATCAACTGATACTTTAAAAAAAAAATTCAAAATTACAACTTTTTGTAGGTATAATATAATAACGGCATAAGTGATATTCCATAAAAGTTATTATGAATAAAGGTAGAATATAATAACGTTTTTATAAATTATATCAAAATCTTTTCATTTAAATTTGAATAAAATAAGAAAAGGTTAATTCAAATTATGTTTTAAAAAATCTCTACAAAAGCGAGACCTCTATTCTGCTATATCAATGCACATTAGAGCAAATATACAATATTGAAAATATATTATTCCTTATTATGATACTTTCATATATTTTACATTTTACTTTAAATTTTAAATTTTAATACTCTAAAACATGTTTGATTTACAAATAACTATATCCATACAATTTACATTTTGTTTAAATATCTAACCTGAGAAATTTTTTTAATCTAATTTATCTTTTATTATTCAACAGTCGGCAAACGTAGAGTAAAAAATTAATATTTCACACTCACTACTCAACTCTACATTTTAGTATAAATAAAACTTTAGTTTGATGACGAATTGCTTTACTCCATCACTGTATTCTTTACTTAGTTAAAATTTATATTTCCTGATTTTGGTCAACATGTATCATAAAAATAAATATGATGAGCACAATCAGAATTTATATGGTATCACAATATACCTAGTACCTTTATTGTTTATACAGGGTGTTCGGAGTCCCAAGTGGATTTACAATTTTCATGTGTCAGAAGTATAAAAATCCATTAGGCCATCACTTTAAATTAGTAAATCCCCGTGGGACACCCTGTATATATTTGATAAGTAAAAACTGTAAAGAATCAAAATTTAACAATTATATTCACACTTTGTCGGGCATAAAAATAATTAATTATAAAATAATACAATAATTCATTGGGTTGGAAATTAAATATTCCAAATAATCTTCAAACATTCATATCATAATAAACACGCTGTACAACATTTTAACTTAAACATGTCTTAGTTTTACTAATAGTTTATCAGTTAAATTATTCTAAGAAATAACATTTTCAAAACATTATACTTAGTTAAAATATACCCTATTTTTACCAACTATCACTATGTTATTGGTAGTAAAAAATTGCTGACAACCTCTTAGGTTTTAATTTTATGATCATTAACAAAATAACCAAAATCGATCTTGCTAAAACGGGTTTGCCATAAATTTAAACGCCCATCCGTAATTTTTAAGTCATTGTTTTTTAAAAAACCATCTTGGTAAGTCTTTTGATTCGTTTTATTGTGAGAATATCTAAAAATACTTTTTTTTTAATCAAAATTCAAGATTTATATTTACTCGTAATAACAATAGTTAACAAGAAAGTGTTTGTTGGGTTGGTCTTTTGTCACTATATTCTATAGATAAGATACTGATGATAGATTCAAACTTTAAAGTATGTTAGAACGAACTTATGATTATGAATAGTATACCAGAAATATTATATATGTTTTGGTTCTATCATGAACCTAAATTTGGAAGTAACGATGAATAATAGTTTTCGATGTAAGATTTTGAACACAATTCGGTTATTATTACTACTACTATTATTACTATTCTAATGTTAGTCATACAAAAAAATACTTTATTCCATACTTTCAAAGTACTAATGTACTTTTAATAAAGTTCAATTTTGTATTAATCTTTTGATTCTTATTCTACAGGAATAACTGTTTTCCTCTGTTATTGAACTTTAAACGCGTTTTGAAATTTTGAAATGTGTGTACTATTCATGATATATGAAATAACAAATAACTTATGTGTAAATATTTTTTGGAACGGTTTTTTAGCGATTGAGAATTATGAAAGATGATTTATTAAAATTACTACTTTTTTATAATAGCAAATTAATGGATCATGAATATACATACAAAAATAGATTTAGAACTACTGTTATATTAACCATTATTAAAATATATATAAATAGTAAAAAATAGAAAAAGACATACAAAATCGGATTTTTGAAAAACGTATTAGCAGATTTTCTTCAGAATCATGATAATACCTCTGTATAGAAGACATTTGATATCAATTTTTGGAAAAAATTTTCTAGTTAATCAACACAATATATTTATAATATTATTATATTATAATTATTTTTATATAAATAAATACATAAGATAAATAATTAAAAGTCGTTGAAAAACTATTCGTAAATCTTTGATATTTTAACCTTTTTGATGCGTTTTTTTTTAATATCAATTAATTTTTTATAATAATGAATTTATGACTTTAGAAGAATACTTAATACATTATTACTAAAAAAATGTTTTTCTTCATTATCATTTGAATGCCCAATCGGATTGAAAAAAAATCGTTAAAACGTTATTGATTTCATTTCGATTGTCGTCGTTGGGAATATAAGCGTTATTAAATTTTTACGTTTGTCGCTATTGGAGATTCAAACGTTATGAAGTTTTTGCGTTTATCGTTTTTGGGAACAGGAACGTTATTTATTTTTTAAAGCTTTCGTTATTGGACATTTATGTGTTAAATATTTGTCATTTTAATATTAGAAATTATTAGAAATTTAAACATTATAACTTTTTAGTTTTTTCCTGTGGTTAACATAGTCATATACTCCCAAAGTCCCATAGGTCATCATTCGACGTATCATGTCAATGTACTGGGATCAGGCTCTAGATTACATTTACGAACGATATATGAGCGTTTATTATCCGTCGCCGTGATGATGACGACAACGACGATGACTAGTAGGCCTGTTTATTATATACCACATGTAAAAAATACTATATTTTTATGATATATAACTATAATATACATATAATAAAATAGTAGTATATTAAGTTTATTAGCCGTGATTTAATCAGTTGATTTCCTATTATTTCGTTTAATTTTTGGACACGGGAGTTCTATATACGGGTTCTATCTACGTTGATAATGATATATAAATTAAGTAGAAATGTTTACGATGTTTATAGTTTTCTGTTTTGTGTCCTTTTATGTAATTTCAAGTTTTACGTTTATCGATTTGCTTCGTTTTTTGTTCCGTTTTGCCTAATGATACCGTAGTTTAAAATTAGTGTTTACTGTCATTCATTATAGATTTCAATCTTTTTTTGACGTGTATAACGTTATAATCATAACGTGTTTTTCTAATAATCTAATCTAGTAATCTAGTGTTTTTTGAATGACCATACATTTTTGGATAGTATTATATTGGACAGCAAATATAATAATAATAATAATAATAATAATAATAATAATAATAATAATTATAATAATAATAATAATATTAATATTCAGACATAAGTTTACTTTTTGTCATGACCTCAATCTCCTTAACTCCTCTATTGTAATTAAAACAACATTAAATGTAATGCAATAAAGAATTTCGTGGTACCTGAAGCAAAAATATATCCATGTAAAAAAATGTAATTAGTAATTATTAAGTAAATATATTCATAATAATGTAAAGAAAAAAATGGAAGCGAATAATTTCATTAGTGACTGAAAATAATTTAATAACTTTTCACTTCTTGATTAATGTTTAGCAATAAATGGTTAATATTCAAGTTGTGTAACAACAAAATATATAGGTATTTTACATTTTGAATATTTGAATTATTTCTTACAATTCTTCTAACTACTGAAGTGTTTACTTAGTAAAACCCATTTTTTTTTACTAATGGGTATCCAAACATATAAAAATACCATCTTTGTTTCGATTACGTTATTTTACCATTTTTATAACTCCTAACTGAATATATATAGATATAGATATAAGGCGTAACACAAAAATTTGAAAAATTTTATTACACAATATGTGATGTAAAAGTGTTGATTAAAATTTGATTACATCAATAAATTTATGAATATAAACATACATTATTTACATTAATTTATAACACATAAATTATTAAATTTATGTGTTCTAGGAAGGATTTTAATATTGTTTATAATATTGTGTTATATTTCAAAACATGTAAATAAATTACTGTATCTTAATTTACTTAGTAAAAGCAATTGGGTTTGTTCAAATTCATATTATTATAATATAAATGTAATAGTAAAAAGATTGACCAACCGACTTTTATTTGTTGAGACGTCTAAGTGCTAATGAATGTGAATACTTTTTCAGAATGAACATGAGTGTTGGCTTTAGTTTTATATATTTATATTATCGAAAGTATTCATAAATTTAAGTGTTACTACTAATTAATAATATTATGTATTGGTATTTGGAACTTTAAATAGTTTTAAGCTTAAGAAATTAAAAAGGTTGAGTCGAATGATCTGAGTCTTGATGCTAGATAAAATAGCTTATGTTTAACATTACATCAAAAAAAATGTTCTTCTTTTATCATAACAAATGTATGTTCTTCTCTTAACTAATTACAACATTATTTCCAAGTTTTCAGTTTTACTTTCATATACCAGTGAAAAAATAGTGAGCAACTCGAAAAATGACCCTTCGTATCTTATTTTTAATAAAATAAAAGTTGTAACATAAAACTTTTAGTACAGATTTATTCGCTAAAAAAATTGTTTATAGAAACAGAAACAAAAAAAAAATTATTGCTAAACCATAACATTCCTCACTTCGGTTAACATTTGAACATAATTTATAACTGAGTATGTATATTAAATAACGGGAATTAAATTTTATGTTAAGAAATAAAATGTATGATAATATAATTATTAGTTAAAGCTTAATAAAATATAGTTTAAATAGAGCATTTTGATGTAATAATAATGTAAAATAATTTAAAAATATGGGTTACCGTTATTAATTAATAAACCATCCAGAAAATTATTATTTTTAAAACCGAATTTAGGTATGATGTATATAATGCTTATCCCTAAGGCTTGAAAGTTGTAAAATGCAATTATTCTATTTGCTCTCAATTTATATTAGACCAAGCAATAAATCAGAGATTTACAATAGCGAGTTTAAAAATTGGAAATTTAAGATTCATATTTTGCATATTTTGTCAATTTAAGCTAAAAACACAGCATGTTTCATTGATTTCATACGTATATTGTGCATATTTCATACTGATCACATGTTCCATAGCTTTAGTTAATTATTATAGAATGTATTAAAAATGTATTTATATCTATAAAAGTTTCAATATTTTACATTTTTACTGGGGGAAAAAATAGTTTATGCCGTGTAGTCAAACATTAGTTATGATATTAATAATTCCACGCCTTATATTTTTGAATAAGTTTCCTGAGTTTTTCTATTTTGTTTCCGTTATCTAATGGCATTTTATTATTAAAATAATATAGATGTTCTCCGAGTATAATATATTTTATAAGAAAATATTTATTTTTATTTAATTTATAAAGTGAAAGCAAACATCTGGGATACATTTATATTCATCATCGATTCTGGGTAAATCATAAAACATAATATGTACTGGTACAATATAGAATGGTAAAAATCAATCATGCGTCACATACATACAACCAGTACGTTTTCCCTTTGAACCTAAAACCCGTCAGTACCACAATGGCACAACAAACTCATCCTTCATCATAATACAACAGACGGTAAATCAATTCTCATTGGGCTTTAGAACGTAGATTCACCCGTTTTACTCATCTGCAGAAATTGGTATTAGTCAAATAACTTTCTAGTTAAAAAGTATTGTACAATCCGTTATTGGTTTTTACATGTCGTTGTTGAAAATACGTTTTACGAAACAACAAATAATTCATTTTTCGAATTGTAATAGAAAAACCACCCTGACATATACCTATATAGTATTTACAAAATACATTATTTTTACGATGTTTTAATCCATACGTTATAGAATAATTACATTTGTAAAGACGTTGTTGCTTTTTTTATAAGCGCTGTCACCGAAAAACTCTTATTATCATTTATTTTTAAATATATTGGATTTATGATAATGGTGCGTGAATAAAATATATCTTTGATCCGACATCGCCCGCGTTTACAGTCCGCCTTTAAAGATTAAAAAAAATTTCAAGTGCACATTTTTGATTGGAGAGCTGTTCTGGCTTGTAAAATTATATAATGGTCTTTATAACAAGTATGTACTATTTACTTACATGACGTGTGTGTATGTGTGTGTGTGTGTGTGTGTGTGTGTGTGTGTGTGTGCACTAATTACGCATATAATATTCTCTTCGGAAAAGTCAATAGTGGTGGCGGTGAGTAGAGTGGTGGTGGTGGTGATAAAATCAGTATGTATTCACGTACACAATATATTTAGTTGTCGTACTATTGTTTCATCGGGGGTGCGCAAAAACGGTTTTGACACTGTCGGAAATACTCGTACGCTCATGTGTATATAACGCACGATTGAATTATTCACAAGTTATCAGCGTTATTGTGAGTGTGTTTGGATATAATGCGCGTCCTAATACAGACCCGCGTCCGACAAGTTCAGAAATCAATCAGTAGTACTTGTGCTACGTTGGCCACTGTGCAACGTGCATATTCCCTCGTTATTTTAGTGCTCACACATCGCATCGTTGGGGTATGTTTTTTAAACTTTGAGTACTTGAAACATATGTGCAAATTTTTCACCAGTGCAATAATAATATACGAGCGATGATTCGTACGATTTTAATTGCGTCAAGATCGCGTCTATACTGTATATTTTTTATTTTATTATGTTGTGCTCGCGTACCGAGCGTTTAAATTAAGATCAGTGGTGAGGCAGAGGATAATTTGCGAAGCATAAATCCGCTGCGCTCATTCTCTTTCCGCGTACACATAAAATCGTGTGTTGACAAGAACATCCAGCTATAAATACGAATTAAATATAATGGCCGTAGTTTAAAACGGGAGTGTAAAATGTAATCGCATTGATCGAGAATAGTGAGAGAAAATAGTTGACTGGGAATAAACGGACGTTGTGCATTTAAAATGACCTTGTAATACTTTATGCACATACGTACTACGCGAACCGAGATGTGACCTGTATGTGTAGTACGTCAATGGCGATGACGCGAGCTGTAGGAAACCGCGGTGGAATTGAAACGGATGAAAACAGAGAGGAAAAAAATGGATTTAACGGAGGTGAGCACGTCATTGCAACGATCGCGGTCGTCGTAACGTGACACTATACGTTTAGTCCTTATTTTAGTCAGGCGAGAGAGGTAAAGATCCGTTAAAATGCAGCGTGGCAACATGAACGCTATGAGCGGTGGAGGGGTCATATAGAAGGGTAGAAAACGGGTGAGCGCGGCAAGTGGGAGAGGAGAAAAAATCGACCGGCGTGTCCGGAAAACGCCTACGCCTCTACGGCTGATCAGACTGGCAACGCGCAACGAGGCCGAAGCTATATATGCGCTCGCCACCGCCACCGCCGCCGTTCCATCGTCAGTTTACCACCTCGACCACAAAGTTTTGCCAACGATTCTACTACCGTATACTTCATCAGCTAGTGCTGCTGCTGCTGCTGCTGCTGCTGTTGTTCCTATCCGTACGCGGATTGTGCGAGTGCGCGCTGTTTGGGCATGTGCGATGCGCTCATTTGAACCAAAAACGTTGCCACGATAGCGACGACTATAAAAGCCATGGCGATGAAAGCGATGGATAGAGACTGATGGATATAAATTGACTACGAGTTAGAAAACGAAAGAGAGAGAGAGAGATAAACGGTATAAAACATTTGCTCCATATAATCGTATTCGTTTACGATGTTTTAAATGTACACGTTTTGTTCTCACGATCATATAACTGTATACTTACTCTGGCAGATAATAGCTGTGCCGGATCTAGGGGGGGGGGGTAAGTGGGTATCATTGCCTCGGGCGCCGTCGGTATGAGGGCGCTCTTGAATTTATGAAAAATCAAAAAGCCCCAGTATGGGTATATTAAAAATGTACATTTGTTTAAATTTTTTTTCATTTAAAATTTTTAAACTTGAAAATTAATATATAAATTAATATATTACATATTATTTAGGAATTTATAGAACTATTTTTGTGTGATGTAGATATCTTTTAAAATTCATTCATCAAACATAGATATTATCTAATTTGTGTTTTCGGAGAAAAATCGACTGATGGGATTTGGAAATTCTACGATAGTCGATAATGATATGACTATATTATATATAAGTTTTATAATATAACCATATATATATAATATATATAAAATCATACTTGCGATCTACTACAAAGCAAGGAAGACTTAATAACTTATCATAAAATTGCAAGAAAGATTAATTATGATGAAATTATAAAAGATTTCGTTTACAAAATAGGCTAGAAAAGTAAACTTTTAGATATTAAAATGTTATTTGTTAAATTAAAACAACCAAGTAATATATTAATTATGTTTGTTTTCTATGTTATACGTGTAACATTTTAAAATATGATATTTTATATCAATGTACATTATATAAATATAGCAAAGTTTCCACATTTAAGTTTATAAAATGTTTATATTTTTCAATATGCAAAATTAATTATTATTATTATAATATAAAAATTATTAATATTACAGAAAAAAGGTTTATATTAAAATACCCCCTCTTTCCCTCACTGAGGGGCCCTCGTAGCTCCACATAAGGCGTGCACAGTTAAGGTCGCTGCATTTTTACTAGCTCCGGGCGTCAAATGTCCTAGATCCGGCACTGGATAATATTATGTGATAAATTATCACACAAATAATTTTTATGTAATACTATAACACAAAAATTATTTCTGAACCAACCATAAAAGAAGTGTGCATCACTTAATGTGCACAATTATTATGAATTCTAACGTATAAAGTAAATTATTAATATAATTCTCAGTTAAGTGTGCATCAACAGTGTTGGTTCAACACAGGTCACTGTTTTGTGTAGTAAAATTTGTCTTTAAAATATCTAATGTATTACATGGAATATAAATAATAACTTAAATACAAACTTCGAATAACAATAAATGTTTGCAATTTAAATTCAAATCACGATAAAAAAAACAGTTTACGTTTGAAATATTTATAAAAATGTTAAAAACGTATAAAATAGTAATGAAATCTTTGGTAAAAATGACTTGAATCGGTCGAAGTGAGTAAGTTGTTTGAATAGTTCTAATAAATTCACTTTTACGAGAGTTCAATATTTCGCACTTAGTCTTATAAGCTATTTCACAAAATAATTAATAATTACATTTTGTTATTTTCGATAAATCTATTCATGAACGTTTTCCAAACACATTAAGTAATTTCATGAACATTTAAAACAATTATACACTATAGAAACAAATTTAAATAGTATTTTTTCTGTTTTATTTGATCACAGCATTTCTAGTGAATACTGAGAATAATGTTTATTTGCTTTATTATGTATTAATAATAATTACATTTATAGTTTCGTTTGGTTAACTACTGGTTCTAAATATAAATTATAACCTTTATATTGTAACATACAATATTCAAATTAAAAATGCATAACTGAATATAACATATCATAAAATAAATAAAATAACCCTTATGTAAATTATTTTTGAAAAATATATTTTTTTTTAGTCTTGAAGTTGTACATGATTTTTTATTGCAATAATATAAATGTATACAACTAATAATTATTATGCTATTACAATATTGCTTTTATATGTAAATTATTACCAAAAATAATTAAACTGCGTCAAGATCCTATCTTATAATATCGTTACAAAATTAACTAAATGTCATTATTTGTATCAACATTTAACTTTGCAGCTTATCCTTATTCTCAAGTTATTATCATAAAGTTGTATACATTTTGAGATTGTTTCATTTTTGAATACGATTGCGATTGGTACTTTTTAAAATATTGTTTGAGAATCACATTAAAATTAATTTTACGTTAATTATATTTTGGTGACCGTAATCAAAATGTGTTATTTTAACATTTATAGTTATAATAAATATATTATAAAATATTATTATGATAATAAAAGCTCAGCCAAATTAAAATTATTTTGTAAAATCAAGAAATACAAATAACATATTAAAATTATTTTTTAAAAGTTGTTTATTTTAATATACATTTTAGCGTATGTATTGTAATTTTACATTTGTACTCAGTAAATATAATTTCAACAGTTTGCAGACAAAAAAATGTTCAATAAACATGTCTCATGCCATAAATAATATACTTTAAATACAAAAATAATGCAACAATATAATTTCTTCATATGATGTTCTTCTAAATATTTATATTGAACGGTTAACTTTATATAAAGAATAAAAAAATGTTGTCCGCCACAAATATCTGTAAGACGGCGTGTTGTATATGCAATTTCGTTACTTTCGTGTTTATATTATTTTTAACTTGTAAATAATTATACAGTATATTATATTATATTCTTATCATTTGATAATACGAGTAAATTATTGTTTAAATGAATTTTTTTTGAACCAATTATTATATGAAATCATTAAAAATTTTATTTTCTCTTAATGGAAAATAAACTGTAAGCAATATGAAATTTTGAAAAAATAAAATAAAAGTACAAATTCAGTATAGATACTTATTCTCTGTGTAACTATTCCAAATAAGTTGATTTGTATTACACGAACGAATTAAAGAATATTATAATTGATTCGATGGTTTTTTTTTTTATTATTGGTTAAGCATCAACTACATAGGTTATTAGCTTACAGGTGTTAATTTCTACATTGAATAATTAAATAATTATATGTTATTGTACAATTCAATTTTTTTTAAGTATAGTATTATGTTATGGAAGTTTGAAAATGGACCAATTGCTTCGTACAGGTTGTCTGGGATGTTGAGATCTTTTCTTGCTTCGTTGAAGTTTGGGCAGTGGATAATGATATGCTTAATGGAGTAGTTTGTATTGCATGTTGGGCATAGGGGTGGATCCGATGATTTTATTCAAAACGTAAATGAACATTATTTTGAAACATTATAATTTTATAAGATAATATTTGTTGCTTTCAGAAACTTCATGTAAAATATTTAAATAACTTTGATGAAAAAATAATATATAGGTTAACATGGAGAACATACGGGTACATTTGAATAATGGCAAAGTTAGTTATAATTGTACTTTGCAAATATTACTATATAGATTAATAGTTATTGAAATGAAAAAAAAATAAGAATCATTGAATTAAATAACCCATGTTGATAAAAATAATAGTATACATTCGTAGCAATAAATAGATCATTCCAAACGAAAAACACAATCATAAAATTATTATTTATTGCACTCGGAAAATCTATAAAATAAAAATGGAATTCTTGTCATTGTATAATACCAAATAAAGGAAATAAATAAATCTAAAAAAAAAAAAAATACTGATATATACTTATTATCCGTTTAAAAACAAATATGTACAAATTATGTACCTATATTTATAAAATTAAAGGAATCAATTGTGTACAAATATTTGTTTAATATTCTTAAATAAATATTCTATAACATTGAATTTCCCTATCGATTTTTAATATATACTGTATACACTAATTAATTTATGTGATCGACTAATTTGTAATAATTTATCATTAAAACTTTGTTTACTTTACCAAATATTTAATTATACTAAACTTATAGATCAATGTTACACTTGATTCCATGGAATAAACTAAAACTATTATTACTCTTTATTTTTATTTACTTATAACACACACATATATGTATTATGTATATATAGATAAAAAATATAAATTTTTCCATTTATTGAATTCCTAAATTTAAGATGAACATCAATTGTAATTATTTATAAACCATAAACTTTACTCCATAACTTCCAGTAGTTGTTTAGTTATTAACATTTATTATTAGTTACTATTAATACATAATGTCTTGTATGAATTTAATTGAAAGCTATTATTTTTTGAAATTTTTCTTAAATCTCTTAACAAAACAATTGTTACCACGATAAAGTTATATTGTTGTTGGAACACAGTTTGACATATTGTTGAAAGAATTATAATTACTATATGTACGACAAAAGTCCTTTTAACTTCGAGATATTTTGTACAGAAAGTTTCGAAGTTATTGCTATATAATTAACCCAACCGAGGTCAATATTTGAAGGGTTAGCACAGACCATATTTTGCCACTTTTGATTATTAATAAAAGTACATTTTTGGCTTCGGAAAAGTTCTTTATTTACTTAAAATATAGAGGTATATGCGATGCACTTGTACTATATGAAAATATATTTATTTAAACATTTATTGAAATTGTTCTTAAACAAATTTTAGTATAAAATATATTTTCGAGTCCAATAGGTTTACAAAATTATTATAATATTAATTAATGTAGGTGTTTTAATAAACGGTAATAGTTAAATATTTTCCGATTATATTACATTTCTAGGTAAATTACGGATTTGAATCTGTATCTAGAACATACCTATTCAGACATACTCTCAAGTTTCCTGATTATTGTGACATAATATGTATTGCATTTGCATATATTATTAAAAACGATTTACGACAAAAATTTCCCAAAATGTACAAAAATCTTGAAACTATTTCCCTTTAAATTATTTTTTTTTAACTACAATACCAAGTTTAGTTTATAATTTATGAATATAAAATAATGTGATTGAAATTTGAGTTTGAAAGTTACAGACCTATTTTAAATTAGAAAAATTAAAATCGTCGCAAACAGCATACGACATCGTGCATCAAACAACTCATTAAGCAGGATTTCTTTCTGAATTAGTTAAAAACGATTTAAAATTACCTAATAAAATCATACATTATAGTTCTATAAATAAATATTTAATAAAAAGTTTAATAGTTATAGATTCCTTTAAATCGCCATGTATGTATAAATCTTTTACTTTTGTAACGCAATATCGTTTCTTTATCTCAAAAGTGCTAAACGAATTTTCTTTCATATTTTCACAAACCATTGTTCAAGAAAAAATTCCCAATTTTAATAATAATAATAAAGTACAAAACTACTTACGAAGCCTTATATATAACTAATTTAATGAGTTAGCATCTACGCTTTATTATCAAAAATCAAAAATACCAAAAGTGACAATGATGTCTGTGACAGTTATTTTCGTGGTTATTAATCATTAATATTTATTAATTATACTATATAATACAATTAAAAAAATGTTCCCATTATTCATTATAATTAATAAACTGAATGTAAATAAATTGATTTCTACTGAGTACCAGATAAAAATATTTATATAACTATTGACATTAATGTATGGTTTTCACAACATTTCAAATTCTTTTTATAGTTTTAATACGTATTTACACACTTAATTTTTTTTTTTTTGTTCACAAACGAATGATCTCATTCAAGAACATTTTTACTACCAATACATAACATAATCAATTTTAGTATCCTTATAAGTGTGTTCATAACACACAAGACAAAACACATGGTTTTAGAAGAAAATACGTGACATTTTTTAAAACATAATGTCTAATTCTACATTGTACATATCTTTAATACGCATTTATAATGTTTCATAGGTACTTATATTTTTTAATTATATTATATAAGTGCATATATAAATATGTAAATTATTTTTAAATTACTGTTCTGTTTTGCAGGTGACTTGAACACCGAATTTAAATGTTTATAAACACGAAGATTTTAATTCAGTAGAGCTGGCACTGTGTACCCAAACGCCTCCAGTGATAACATCATTTCTTTTTCACATGGAGAATATCAGCTGAAAAATACAAGGTTGGTAGAATCTGAATTAATTTTATACTTAGAAACCAAAATAGTAAAGAGTTGTTTTGTTATTTATCAAATATACGTATAGTTAATATACAAATCTATGTCAATATTTGGTCAGGTTATTGGAAAAATATATTTCGAATTTAAATCGACAACAAGAAAATTTTACTATGTAGGAAATACAAGTATTAGATAAAAGTGTACTTCTTAAATATATAATATAATATGTTAATCCCATTCTATACGTGTAGTAACATTTTAGATTCTGACTGAAACGAGGAATGAATTGTTTTTATCATTATGTATGTTTTGGACTCTTATGGTTATTGTAATAAAATTGCCTTCAGAAGCCTCATATTATTACTTGTTTTTAAAATTACTTTTTAAAAAAAATGAGATTTTCAGCAATAAGGCATTTATATCTCGACCAACCGTTAAGTCTCACTCAACCTAAGAGTATCACCCTTTTATACATATTTAAGTATATGAGATATATTATACCATAGTCTCGATTAGAATCTATAATTATAAATCTATAATAAATTAACATTATTTTAATAATTATGAAAATTACTGTATATAAATTAAATGAAAGGACAAAATTAATAAAAATACAAAACTATATTACGTACATAATTATTTTAGCTTTCGTGGTTTTAAATAGAAGCTGTAATTTTATTGTAAATATAAAACTAAAAATAAATACTTATAAACCTTTCTTATTTAGATTTTAGGTTGTATAATTATTTCAATTTTTTTTAAAATTTGAACATTCTGCACCCAACCTTTTTCATTCAGAATCGTTTTTTTCGAAAGTAATGGTGCATTTTTTTTTTTTATAATTTTGCCATTATCAGGGACATTACAGCAAAATGGTACATTATTAATGACAAAAACAGTAACTATCCTAACCCTGTATCTTGCCCGACCATAGAGTTTCACCCTTCAACAATTGTAGGGTAGGTTTCAAATCTCAAATTTCGTTTATTTGGTGTAGTAGAGTTGGTACTTTTTGAATGTCTCAACAATTTTCCTTATAATCCCGGAAAACTAACAAAAATTGCAAAAAAAACGGCAAAATTTACGGAATGCCAATTTTGATTTTTCTTTTTTTTTCATTTTAATTCAATAAGTATATATTGTTATTTTCACAAAATATTAACATGGCTAATCTTTTGGTGATGTGGTAAATTTAATGGTTTTGGATTTGTTTGTGCTATAAATAGCCAATTGAAATTTGAAAATTTTCTTAATTTGTTTTCATAAAATTTCAATAAAAATTTTTTTATTGAATTTTAAAATTTTTTAATATTTAATACTATATTTATCGTACATAGTTCTTTTTTGTAAAATAGTCAAAATCGGTGATCATAATATTTATAGATAAGCATTAGAATTGATTCGTCGGCTATTTATTTATTTTATTATTATTAATTTGTACTGAAAATGTGCCCTTGTATTTGTGGTACTCACTTTATTCGAGACTGTTGTTCATGAATCGCAGCACATTTTTAAAATGAGAAAAATAAATAAAATAATTTCCACGTCTTTAATATCATAAATATAAACCATAAATTATTGTTAGATAGTTGTATTTAAAACTATTATTTATAGTATAAGAAATTCAAAATAGATAAATTAATATTACCTATCACTTCAAATAGCTAAAACAAATAGAAAATTCTATATTTATGTTGATACAACTCAGTTGAAAATAAATTAAACTCTATTAATTGTAAATATTTAACTTTGAATATTTTTTTAAATTTTCATCGGTTATAAATTTATATTACTTATCCATTAAATACAAACTTATTTTTTGTAGTTTTCATTAAAAAAAAAAACAAATAAAAATTGACAAACATTTTTTGAGTATATTATATTTTGAAAATTAAATAATAAATAACCATTTGAATTTTAATGCCAAGATATTATTTTAATATTAAACAGTTAAAATTTATTTTATGAATTACAGCAATTTATGAAAACTTAAAATGAGTTTTCCTGTAGGTATTATGTCTAATGCTACTTAACACCACTTTTTCAATGTTTTTGAAAATAAATTCTTAATTCTCACTACTTAGTTTTGCATATTACACAAATCTCATTAAAATATTGTTTTGTGAGTAAAATTATTTAACGTAAATGTTATCAATTTGATAAGTGGTAATTAATTCAGTTACGATTTCTTCAATAATTTTCTCATTAAAATATATATATGTTTTAAATTTATATACATATACTTGATATCCATAGCCACTCATTTTTTGACTCTAAAATTGCTTTAGTTTGATTTTTTTAAAGTGTTCATGTTACCATGAAAGCTATGTTTCCCATATTTTTTTTCATGCCACCTTTAGCGTGTCCTGCGGCGATACAAACTTTTATTTTTCAAATGGAAACACCCTTTTTCACTATGGTATTTTATTGAAAGCATTTTTCTGTGAATTTTAGTGTTCTGAAGTAAAGAAATCAACATTAGTTTTTGAATTATTCTAACTTAAGTATTAAGGCTACTAAAAAAATAGTCTCATTTACCTAATATTATAACATAATATGTAATACATTGTAATTACGTGATTGCTATTTGCTACTGATTCGAGATAACGAGTATATTACACTTTTCATACACGATTTTCAATTTTAATAATTCCGAGTATTGGTACGAATTTTGAGTACATTACATCAAAAATTCCAGAAAAATGTAATGATCTCATTTGAAAAAACAATGTTTGTATATTCACAGAAAACCCTTAATTGGCATGAAAAAAAGTTATAGAAAACATAGGTTTAATTAACATTAAAAAAAAATCCAAAATTAATATTTTTACGGCTAAAAAAGTGGGTGTCCATAGTTTAAACATCACCCCTTATATAAGTATGCAAAATTATTTACCATATACCTAAAAGTAATAAGATTTATATTATTATTAAACAAATATAGGTTTTTTTATATTTGCGTTGATATTTTCAAAACAACACATTATAAACAACAACTTTTAGTATATAACAAACAATTTAGAAAAATACACTTTGTAAGCGGAGTATAATGCTTTAAGATATACTAATTTAAAATGTTACGATAATGGAATTTACATTTACTCAATTAGACCATGTTAAATTAGTAATTACTCATAGGGCACTGTTTACATGCATATATTATATCCACTTATATTTCCTATCTTATGAAAAATAAATATTACAATAGACGAGCCAATCGTGTTCATATTCTAAGCATTCAATTTTTTAAATTAGTTATGTGAAAATGTTCGTATCCGCATTCTGCACGTTTAACCTTATGGGCTTTTATAACTTGTGCTGTCTTGGGGAATTATGAAAGTAATTTCATATCATATTATTTTACAGCTCAATTTATTAATTATCTATTTAAATTTATTTAATATTGAATCATAATAATAAAATATTTCACGTATAACACAAAAAAAATACTTGACATTATTTTTTTCAATAGCAATTATAAAAATTGGTTTTTTTTGTTTTTTTAATTTTATTCTAAATTATAATAATCCTCTTTAAAATTACTAGTTCAAAATACATATTTATATTATTTCTACGAGGTCTGTAATGTAAATAGTATTAAGAATATTATTAACTTTTATTTTTTCCATACAATACATTTTATTGAATTGTGTCAATTTAATTAAATATTAACTGATCTTTGTGCAGAATTGTAATATTTTATTTTGTGAAAAACCATAAAATTTTTTGTGGATTTCTCATACAATATATTTTAAAATAATATTGAAATGGAGTGTTGATTAGGTATTTTTTAAGCTCATTTCCCAGTTAACATTGGCTGTTTTTTATCCAGTGGTATTATAAAAGTTTACCTTGCATAAGAAAATTACACATCCCAGGAAAAACTTTATATTAATATTCTTCGAAATATTATTTTAAACTGTTGTTATATTTATTTTTTATTACATTGAATAACTATTTTCAAAGGTGGTTAAAACATTTAATTATAAGTACACATTTAAAAACCAATACTGACCATTATGTTTAATTGTATTATTAATTTAATAGCTTTATGTCTTTCTAATCCTTTAATGTTTTAGATATCGCATTACAGTTCATCTAATATGATAACGGTTACCGAATGTTTTCGGGAACTTATGTTACATTTATTTTAAATTCATTGAAACTAATTTTTTTATAGCATTACATTAATTTTGTTTATTTTTCTAATGTTTTTGGTTTCTTTATTAAATTTCTTAAAATATTTTTGTTTTAATTACAACAAAATGTATAATGATTGTATTAGTCTGAGTTAATCTTTTTTGATAATTTGTAATATTTTTGATTCATATTATATTTTCTTTTACTATTTTAATATGCATACAAATATATAATTTAGGTTATTATTCACAAAAATAAATTTTTTTGTTACGATATTTAAATTGTATGCCCAATTTTCACTTTTTAGAAACTTATATAAATTATATATTAAATCAATACATTTTTATGTTTATTCATATTTCATATAGCTAATGAACAAAATAAAATATATTTACAAATATTTACAATACTTATATTTTTAAAATTTTAATGTTTTAATTGTGTATGATAATACAACCAATTTTATTTTATTTTTTCAATTATTTTTTTAAGGCTTCAACAGCAAAGGTAATTAGCCTACTTAAATTAAACAAATATATTAAGTATAAAACGATAAATTCATATTATTTAAGAATTATATCATTTAAGTATACCCTTCAAAACTTGTGAATTTCGACCTATAATATAGATAAAATTACTGTTAATAAGTGTTTTCATATATTAAAAAAACCTCTCAAATTTATTAATTAGTAAGTAAATATATAAAAATTAATAAGAATTAACATGTCAATACATTTCAAATAGTTTGAAGTACGTATATAGGTATTTAAATTACTTCAGCAGATTTTAATAAATACTTCCTGTTATTTGTTTCATTTATTTTAATAAAGAATTACATTCTTTCATCATAAAAAATATAAATTTATATTATAAAAATATATAATATACAAATTATTATTCGGAGAAGTTAACATTATAATATATATAATATAATATAATATAATATAAATATTACACATTTTATGTTCTGTAATTATATTTAGGAATAAAATTAATTTAAAAATATTTAAATTTTCATAATTTAATCAGACCTAACGATACGTTATAGCCTATACTGTTTAAAGTTATTATTTCATATACAAAACCTACATTTGGTATTATAAAATATTATATAGCTCATTCCAATACGTGTAACTAAATGGTACGCGTTCTTTTTAAAATAATGGAAACATAAAAACACCATGTAAATTGTTGTAGTATAAACATTACAAATATTAATTATATTGGATGCTTGTCAAGTTTTCCCGAATGAGTGAAATCATTAATATTATACAAAATGCAGTATACCCCTGAGCTTTAACACCTAACTATGTACATCGCATTTTCAATATAATAATAGAAAAGAAAAAAATAATTTAGATAAATAATTTATTCAATACATTTATTTGATATTAATATTATATAGAACTATGGTGTTAAGTGTTTATGAATATCTGATTTAATATTAATAAAACTACAAATACCTCTTATTTAATAAATCGAGATAGGTATATGGAGTTTTAATTAGTATACATTTTCAATATGACATACATTTTAACTGATATCAAAGCTCAAGAAATATTGAACATTGTATGTGTGTTTGGCTAATAACTATACTGTAGTCTTAAATAACGTAGTATACAATATAAAATATAAATTATAATATGCGTAGGTATGACGTTACACAGATTTTCCATCATAGTGTAGGATCCAGTTGCGCGACGCAGCGGGTGGACTCCGGGTCCGGATCCCCCTTCCCCTTGGCACGTATAATTCTTAACATACACCGAAATGTTTCAGTTTCCATTGACATATTAGCTTCAATTAAACCCCACTTTGATTTTTATTTATAAAACGTCTTAATACAAACATTTGGTTATGATTTAAATTTGTTAATTTTCAATTGTCAAATTTAACTGCCTTGTATGGTTAAACTATAATGATCTTCGATCTAATGTAATGATCTATCTAATGTTCTATCTAATTTTAGTTACAATATACATATGCTGTACAAAATATATTGTTTAATATTCATTAGTAGTGATTGGTTCATTTTAATTAAGATAAGGTAGGTTTATTTTGTCGGACCCTCAATGACAAATTTCTGGTTGTGCCACTATTAGGGTGATAAGAATGTTAAGTCTCTGTAAGAGTACAAAATATACTACATATGTGTGTGTGTGTGTGTGTGTGTGTGTGTGTGTGTGTGTGTGTGTGTGTGTGTGTGTGTGTGTGTGTGTGTGTGTGTGTGTGTGTGTGTGTGTGTGTGTGTGTGTGTGTGTGTACCCTATGCTCATTTATTTTCTCTTTAATTATAATGTTATGAAGTTTAAAAACCGTACAATTATTTATTCATATTTATTTTGTAATAATAATATGATTAAAATTTAACCAAATCTTCATAAAATAAAATAAAATAAATTCCAGATGACTTTTATTACTTTATATTCAAAATTTAAATAAATTAGTGAATATACTTACTAATATCATTAAAATATTACCTTAAAAATCAGGAATTTATATAAAAATATGTACTATGTAATTTATGTAAGTGCTTTAAATTTCTCATACACACAATGTACTCAACTAAATTACATACATTTAAAAAAAAGCGTAACATTTAGACCATATAATATTCATTAATAAGTAACTACTAGATAGTAAAATATAACTATTATATGAAACAATATTAAGATAATAAAACAATATTATTATTATAATACAAGGAGCATAGAAATATCGTTATCATAAAAGTTGACATTCTTTTGCATACTTATAATATTGTAATGTTATTTTCGTATTTAACCTCAAATTCTTATTGTACAGACTATATTTATTCGGTAAAAAAAAAAAAATGTAGTGCAATAAAATGAATGATTTTATTAAAACTACACTATAACTATAGTTAATATAAAAATAAACTTTAAAAGTATTAAAAATATAAGAGTTTGTAGTAAGTATTCATCAAATCAACAAAAAATTGTATGCATATTATTTGATCAAATAATACATAATTGTACTTTATTTATTCATATATTCAACTCGATATAGCTGTACAAGTATTGAAGTATACAACGTATTGACAAACAATATTATCACAATCAACATTTCCGTTTTCATGAATATTATTATCAGGTATCTAGAACATATGGACATTAGGACGTAAAAAAAAATAAAAACAGTATTACATATATCGTAACATATTTTACTATATCGTCTAAGTTATAGTTTATCGCATTTATTAAAACGTGTCATTTGTCAATGATAAACATTGATAGTATACTTATCGGCATTTATTATACCTTAACGCAGTTGCTAATATTGTCAATAGTTTCATTTGATTAGTTAATTTTATTTTTCTTCTTAGTTAGTGTAAAATTGTAGTACATCAGTGAAAGTAGAACTTTATTAAAATATCGTTTTTACGTGGAATTTCCAAAAATATTTATATTAATTTATATTTGTTCTTTTTACGTTTGTATTATTTATAATTTTATTTATTTCAATAATTTATTATTAAATGTTTTTATTAAACAACACGATATTATAAGATATTACAGCATAAGGATCAAAACTATATTCATTTTTTGACGTCTAAATTACCCTACATCCAAACGGCCACGTATAAACGATCACATTCAAATTCCCCTATTTGCATTTTAAGAGTCTCAGATCTCACTTATCTTACGTTGGTTCTATTACATTTTTATATTTTGAAATAATCGAAGCCCAGTTATGATATGTATAAAGTGAAATAATAAAACTACGCGGATATTGTAAACCATATAAACTAAACAATATTATACTTACATGATTATTATTTATAAACAGAAGTGTTTTCTTATTTTTTACAGCTAAATGAATTACATTTTTGTATGTGAACATAATAGGTATAATATTGTTAAAAGTTATTCGGCTTGTTACAATTTTTTTTATTTTCGACCAGGAAATATTTTTTTTAATTGAGATAATATTTTATCATTAATTTTCATTTTATAAATTAAAAATGTTTTTGTAGTTTAATGAATTATTTGAAATGACATATTTGTTTACCTGGTGTATACAATAGAATGATATCCAGGGCAACAAGTTACATAATTAGATGACGAAAATAGCGAAACCTTCTAATAACACTCCCCATTTTCAATTAAAACAGTTACCTACAGTTGTATTATTGTATTTTGTCATTTTATAGTGAAATGAATGAATATTTTTGAAATATAATTTTGTATGGCATTCAAACAACGAGTATAATAATTGCATGACCGCAATTGTTTTATTTATGTTGATGTAGGCAAAAATAATAATATTCAACTGTTTTACCTTTAATATTTGACCTACTGTATCTTTTTTTTTATTATTATGATAACTTATAAGCATATATGTTCGCAAGTTACAAATAGGTTACTATAGATGATCGACGAATAAAGAAGTACATATGTAAGGTACGACTGTACCTCATACATAAAATAGCTATTGAGATCGATTAGAAATAAGATATAGACTTCAAAATGTCAATTTGTGAATCAATTCAAATAGTAATAATCCAAATATTATTATAAATGAGTAGTTTATTTGCATTGTATTTCTATAGCCCATTGGGATGAAAACTGTTTACTGCTATTGCTATAACTGGGGTTTTTTACGTTAAGAACATCAATATTTATGGAAATATTAAATTCATTACCAACATGTTCCAATTTATAGTTTTTAATTCATTCGATTGGTTTATAACGTGTGATTCAATGGTGTTCATCACGTAATGGCATATTTAAAGATAAGTTTGGAAGTAATTTTTCTATAATTTAAGTAGTGATCTATCTAAGTCATTCTTAATATGACGTTATCTTCCACCGTAGAGCTTATTAACATTTTAGCACGCCCATTGCTCACTCTATGAGAAAATCATAAACTTCCTAAGTTGAATGACTGCATTACCATATTGTGTGAGTTATAAGTTATAAGTAATATACTACTGCACGTTTTGTTTATAATCATCGTAAATTGAACAGGATATTGCAATCGCTTAAAATCGAGAAGCATATCAATGTGTGTTCTCTACTAGAAGAATGCGTGGAATAAATATTTTTGATATTTTAACGTTATACATTAATATTGGTCATTCGATTACTTTCAGTGTCTCAGTTTTCGAGCACGTCAACTTGGTGCAATTGCACTATATAGAGTACGCAGTAATATTACATTAGTGTTCTGGATTTTATAGTTAACCTGCATTATAAGACTTCAGTTGATTATAAGCAATCGAATAAAACGATATAATAAAAATAAATAAACTATAAAAAGTATTTCCTGTGTTCCATTATTTTCATCAGTAGATATGTATCGATTCATAAAATAATTATTAAATTATAGAAGTGTTTACATATTTTTGATTTTAAGTATTGTCATTGGAGAAAATTAAATAATATATTTATTTTTTTATGTTAAGCTGTAATATTGGAAATTAACACTTGAATAAAAGCATTCTTATTCAGGTTATCGTATTTAAATTAATTCCAAAAAGTATTTTAAATTAAATTTTTTTTTTTTTTGATATTATAAATAACAGTTATCACCATTTTAACTATTATAGAAAGTAATAGGAAGAGATACAGAAAAGGTCAGATGAGGTACAGCAATCGGATGAGATACAGGAATAAGTCGACTGCCCCAACAAAAAAGGTCGTAACTCGATTTTTCCAACTTTTCAGTATGAAGAAAATAAACATTCAAATTTAGATTCTAATTCTATTTTATAACATAAACTTCCAAAATTTTGTCACTGATAGATTTAAAAAGACTATAATATTATAAAGACTTAGTTATTAAAAAAAAAATCATAACTTCGATGTTTTTTATGAGATACTACCTAAGAAAATAGTCGTATCTCTACTTACGACCTTTTTCGTGGATGACTAGCAAAAAAAAAAAGTTGTATCTATACTTACTACCTTTTTCCTCGGTGGCTGCCAAAACTAAATAATAACTTATTATTATTTTACGTCATAAACAAGTTTAGCGTAGGACTCAAAATAAATAAAATACTAGAACATTAATACAGTCATATTTTATTTTTCAATAAATTTAACACTTGACTTTTAATGAAGCAAATATATTTTTCATAATATTAACTTAAAACAATAACATCATAAATAAAAAAAAGATTAACAACTTTTAATTTTATATGGATAATATATTATAATGATTAAGAACAAAAATCTGTTTTTACTTCTTTAATAACAGATTAATAAAAAAACAAAAAAAAATAAACGTCAGACTCAAAATATAATAATAAAAAAACAACTTGTATCACTTGACTTTTAATGAAGCAAACATATTTTTCATAATATTAACTGAAAATAATAACATCTTAAATAAAAAAAAAAGACTAACAACTTATAACTAGTTATTAACTAAATAAAATAATAATAAAAGAAATATTGTGTTATTTTGATTGCAGTGACTTGTAGAAGTCGTGGTAGGTTGAGGGAACAAGCCCCATTGAGCATAATGATAGTAAATCTTTTTTTTTGAGTTTTTCAATATGTAATTTTTGATGATATGCCCTTATAGGCTTACAGCGAGGCTGATGTCTTCCCCTTAGGTTTTTTTTAGGATATGTAATATTAATTTTGATCAATTCTAAAGCACATAAATCATATTTTAACTCGAGTTGAAATGGATTTTCAAAATTTACAGTTAGTTCTCTAATGTTAGTCCACCTGATGACACTACCATCACTAGCCGTTTTCCAGTTACACTTTTTGTCCTTCACTAAAGGTTTGAAATCTAAAAATTCCTCGTTTGAAACTTCAAATACTATGTATGGTTTTCCGGTTACCTTTGCACACGTGATCAATGTTATCAATGTTAAATATGTTGGTGAACTTCAAAAACGTTCTGTTTGAACAATGATGCACGAATAATTAATTTGAAATTGATAGTATTATCACTCAAAAATAAAAATAATAGATACGGCCTTTTTCGTCGGTTCCGTGGTTATAGACTATAGTCGTATCTATACATACTGCTCTTTTCGTTGGAAACATGATTTCAGTACATTATAAATATTATTATTTTCTAACCTCCTTGATTGAATAAAGATACGACCGTTTTCGTGGGAGATACAGTGCAAAATTCTCCACCAGCTGGCAGTACTAACTGAATATTGAAAAAAAATGAGTTACGACCTTTTTCGTTGGGGCAGTCGAAGTGATTGATATATATGAGTAAATTAATTATTATTTTACATTTGAAACCAATGTACCACTAGGTTTCGAAGAACGATTCTGAACGAAAGAGAACTACCCGACGATAAGCCTTTAGCCTATAAATAGTTTTTTATAACTATATAAGTATAAGATCCTAATCGGTTGTTGAATCAAGTTTTGAGAAAAAAAAATCATGTATAAATATAACCATTAGACTTGAATTGAATTAATTAATATAGGACATTTCTTAACAGTTATTTAAAATTATTAATGTAATATTTATTTCGTATATAATGCTATTAGAGTATTCAGTAGGTATAATAAACAATATTTAAAGCACGTGCAGTTAATATTTTTAAACAACAAAATAACTAATATGGTTTAATCAAAGCACAAGGTGAAATAATATTGTTGTGCTAAAGTTTGAACAAAACCATACAAATCATGGTTGATTTAATTTATTATTATTAAAAATTAAAAATACGTCACTTCATTGGAAGAATTGTTATTATAAAAATGCAAATAAAAATATACAAACGAATATTTTTTTAAATTTAAAATGTGTACTCTAATAATAGAATACAGTTATATTATATTAGTTACTAAATTGGTATTCTCAAGATTTAATTTCAATCGATGATTTTTTTTATAAATCGAAATAAGTTTTTATATTTTAATTTATGAACATACCTACTTTCTAGTTAAATAGAATTATATTAAAACTAAAACTGTTTTTACCAATGTCTATGTACATAATAATTTTGATTTATTTTTTGACTTCAAACAGTTAACTTATTTTACAATTTTAGGTAATAGTTACTAAAACATGATTATTAAATTTTTTTGTTAGAAGTTATGCTAAGATTAAAAAAATTATTTGGTACAATATACTAAATTATTTGTACTTATTTATAATTCAAAATACTAAACAATTTGCTTTGATAAATATGTGTTTTAACATCTGACTATGTTCAGTGAATTCTTATACAATTATTTATATTTATAAATTATATATGTTTTATTTCAGAAAAATAATGACAAATATTATAGTTTTACATTATTTTATGATATTGTAAAAATACAACATAACTCGATTGACCTAAAATAACTTGAAATAGTTTCAGATTATATAAAGTACATTTAGATTTAGTGCATACCTTGCATACCTCACTATTACATTTTTAATTCATTGAATGACATTTGACTGTTATTTATTTACCGCTCGGAAATTTTAAACGAATAAGGAATTTACAATACGTATATATACCATTTTAGGTAAATTTATTTTTATAACAATAATATTTTTTGAACCATTTCAAGTATTAATGTATGTACTGACGATGAATATTTTATTATTTTTGAGCATTTTATCTATAGGTAAAGTGTATAGAGTGAAGATATATGTTTTATATTTTTAAATTGATCTTATTTATGTTTATAAGATTAATGAAATGATTAATGAAAATTAAGATTAATATAAGATTCATACAAGCTAAAATTGTCGTGAAAATACTCTCTTCGAGACTTGATATTAATATTATGTAGGTTTTCGTTTATAAATTATAAGTTGTAATCAATTTAAACTCATTATTAGAGCTAAAAATGTGTTAATTGTACTGAATTAATGACATTTATGTTATGTAAGTACGTATTACACTACCGCTAATCGTACATAGTATATTCGCAATGCATATAATATATTAATATATTGTGTTTTGAATTTATGACTGATGAGATTACTTTAACGGATACGTTTCCTTAGATAAAATACTCTAAATCAGTGTGTATTACTCTGGGATAACTGAAAACAAGAACTTCTCAATACACACCAATTAATAGGTGCTAAATGAGTATATTCAAGAGATCAACAAAATTATCTTGACTACATATCATCATTGTATACGACATGGTCTATAAATATTATTTTCTCATAAAGGATAAAATAAAAATTCATATTACTTGTCCATCAATAATAATTTACTTTTATTGAACTTTGAATAATTCTACGGTTTCTATTTTTATCACCGAAATAGCTTTGAACGTTGTCTAACCCTTTTCGCGGTAATGCAATACCAATATTGTTCTTACCAGCTAAATTCAAAAAACTCACCAAAAAGTTATTTCATTAGAAAAAACATGGCATTTTTTTATTTAATAAATTTAAAAAAAATTCATTTTCCCGAAATATTATGAATAAAATAGATAGATATTACAACATCGAATAAGTTTGACCTGCAACGCTTTTACGAGTGAAATTTGAACCGAACCGCCTGCAATATGTGGAAATCGATAGAATATAGTAATAGCCTGGAGGGTAGTTTATATAACATACATATAGTCATTCGACCTTATCTTCTGGGATCGCGTTAGTAGCTTAACGTTATTTTAGGGGCGGTCGTGATGAGTAAAACAAATATTTTTGGCTAGATCAAGGGATGGTACACTCCACGCCCTGTTTTCTCTTTATTTTAAAATTTGGTATGTGCATTAAGGAATAGATAAATGAACACTTATATGTAGACATTTTAAATTTCATTATTTTATTAATTATGATTTATGATTATAAACAAACTACTGTGTTATCATATCGTAGTAAAGATTTGGTAGGTAAGATTATACACGATACTTTTGCAGTTTTATATTGTACGGTACCGTATAGCGTACGGTTTCTTGATTTATTCAAACGCTTCCCGCATAAAACAACTTAAGCTTATGGAATATGTAATTTGATCAATGACACTTTTGGTTATTTAAAAAAAAAAGAAATGGTATTATTAAAACAAATGTAGGGTTTTTTAATATTATTGGTATGGAAGCCACATATCATCCCTTCCCCACCCCGAGTCATCGGATCATTTCATCATCTCGATGTAGACAAACACTCGTAGTCACGCTCCGTCGGAAAAACCAAATACCATTATTATTATACCTACCGTATTATTATAATAGATCACAATATATTTTGACGCCCACACGTAATGAATATTAACATACTTTAACAGGGACGATGCAATGATGTTTCAGATGTCTTGACAATGATGCCAATGGCGGCAATATGAGACCCTTACCGCCGGGTCAAGATGGAGTCGACTACTGTAAAATCCGCAGAGAACGAAACCACCACCACCACCACAACGGCGGCGGCAGTGGTGGCACGGTGCGCCGGTCGTCGGCGTCGTCGGCCGCGCTGCTGGAACCGCCGTCACCCGCCGAACGGTACCACGGCACCATCGAGGGCCACTACCGGGTGCACGACCTGGCGCTGGACCGGTACGTGCCGCCGCCGTCGCCCGAGCGGTACTCGTCATCGGGTGGCGCGTCGGCCGGCCGCTCGTACCACCAGCACCACCAGCACCACCATCACCATCAGCAGCAGCAGCAGCAGCAGCAGCACCATCACCACCACCAGCCGGACGACCGGTACTCGTCGTCGTCGTCGTCATCGTGTCACGGCACGACCGTCGGCGGCGGCGGGGTTGGCATGGGCGGCGGAGGAGGCGGGGGCGGAGGCAGCTCTGGCGGCGGCGGCGGACGCAATCACTATCTGCCGGTATCGCAGAGCACGTCTGAAAGCTTCATGTCACCGCCGTCACCGGTGGCCGAACGGTTCGACTATGCCGCGCGTCACCACGATAGTTACGCCACCGCCGCCAAACGAAACGAATCCGTTTATTCGAGGTAACGACGACGCCGCGTTCGCTTTGCACACATGGGTTACTGGGTTAGCCCAGATGTATTTAAACTTAAACAATAATAAACTAACGGCGACTCCTTTGTGTCCTCGCAATTTTTTTGACAGCCCGCAAATTATTTATTACATCCCGTAAGTGTACACTACATTATATTAAAGAATAATAATGGTTAAAACATGTATGCAAATTGATTTATTTCGATCATACGACGTATACGAAAAAAAAAAAATGATGAATAAATGATGTTGAAAAAATTTAAATTAAAATATGTATTGTACGCGGAGTAAATAAATATCATTAAT